>JAZKJV010010799.1:0-393604 GCA_037367405.1 Ottelia alismoides | reverse complement strand
TAATTCTTTGAGCACCATGGGAAGAAGACGGCGATCAAGACGACGCCACCGTACGCACCGCATATGTTTTTCAACCACGGTAGCCGCGCCTCTCCCGCCCGCACATGGATTCCACCGTTCACGCCCCACATGTTCTTCCAGCAGTCAATTGAAACCGCCGAATCATCCTCCAAGCTTGCAGTTCACGCAATTCGTCAGGAGCCGAATTTTTTAAAGCGGCGGAGAGTTGATGCAGCGTGACCCCAAATTATATGGTCACATTTATTTAATTAAATAGTATTCAATTTTATTTACGTTTTTAGCGGTCGTATTGGTCTAATTAAATAATTGAGATCGCCTGTGATCTCAACGTTCATTTCGTAGAGTTTAAATGTAATTCAGGTCAATTAAATAATTTAGAGTCCAATTAAGGTAGTTAGAGGTCAATTAGGATTAAATTAGTTGTTAATTTGATTTATTTACTATTTTTGTAAACCCTCTCTCCTATATAAAGAGAGGGTAGCCCATTGTTTTAGTCAGTCAATTAGGAAGTAAAATTTGAGTTTTTCTCATTTTATCCCCTCTCCTTCTCTCTTCTCCCTCCACGCGATCTCCGCGGTTCTTCTTCTTCAACCCCTCGTTTCCGACGAGTTTTCTTCTTCTCAACCCCTCCCTTTTCTTCTACCAAATATTTTTCCACCGTCAAATTATTTCCCGCGCGACGCCGAATCTCATTTGCATCACTTTTTGAGTTATTTCATGTTGATATTTAGGATCCGAGGAGTGTTCCCGATCACCAAGGACACAAGTTTTACCTTGTTATTGTCGATGATTTTTCTCCCTTGTTATGGGTCTTTTTATTGAAGGATAGACATGAAGCAGGGGATGTGATCAAAACCTTTATCAATGAAGTACAAATTGTTTTCTCTTCCTCAGTGAAATTTGTGAGAACTGGTAATTTTTTGGAATTCTGTATATATACTCTATCATATTTCTTTTCATCTTGTGGTATTATTCGGTGTTGTAAAAGTCGGCCGATTAGTCGAATCGGGAGTGTAGAGATATATGTTGTTCTCTGTCCTGTTTTATCTATTTTTATTTCATTCGTCTACTCTATGTAAATTACCCATAGGTCTATCCTCTATATAAGAGAGCCTAGGGCTTATGGAATAAACAACTCTTTTCATTTTTCCCAACAGGGAGGGTAGCCGATTCGACTAGGCCTAGTCGACCATTAGTCGGTCAACCCGACTAATTGGTCGACTTTTACATAGAAGTTTTTAATTTTTTATTTTTTTAAATCAAACCTATTCTAATATGCTTAATGTTATATTTAAAGTCAATTACTCATTTTGCATCATTATAATAGTATAGAAAATGTTCAAATCTATGCAAATATATAAGAATATATGTATAAAAAATGATTTATATTGCGAATATATAAGAATATATGTATAAAAATGATTTATATTAAAAATAAATAAAAAAATTCAAAACAGACTAATGTCCAACTAAATCTGATTAGTCGTCTGACCGTCGATTAATCCTTAATCAGTGACCCCACCGATCGAGTACCGACTACTGCTTCCTGCAACCTCGATATTATTCATCAAACAACATGTGCTTACACTTCTCAACAGAATGGTGTTGCGGAGAGAAAGCATCGCCATTTGTGATGTTACTCGAACTTTTCTCATTCAGAGTCATGCTCCACATTCGTTTTGGGGCGATGCGGTTCTTACAGCATGTTATCTGGTGAATTGCATGCCCTCATCTGTTTGGGTGAGAAAAATCCTTTCTCCATAGCTTTCCCTAAGAAGGAGTTGTTCTCACTTACTCATATTTTTGGCTCTGTTGCATTCATCCACCAGTTGGCTTTGGGTCTTGACAAGCTCTCTCCTAGAGCTGTTAAATGTGTATTTGTTGGGTACTCCAGGACTCAGAAGGGATATCGATGCTATGATTCATTGTGCGGGAAATATTATATCAACGCTGATGTCACATTTTTTGAGTCTGTGATGCATTTCTTCCCTACAGGTGACAGGTTGGCTTCATCTGACACTGATGATGAAGTCTACATAGCACCTCCTCCTACGAATCTGTCATCTCTTTTACTCGTGCACGTTGTTTCACCGCCACTACCACCATCACCACCTCCACCTCCTTCTACACAGTCGGATGTGCCCATTGTTCCACCATTACCATAATTCTATACCCGTCGGCCTGCATCTGCTCATGGTCATTGCCTGTCATCCAACACGCCTTAGGTTTGTTCTGATAACAATGTTTCTAACGATGGTCTTGGAGATGTATCCATACAGATATCATTACAGGAGACTAGCCCACAGATGGAGGAGGTTCTCGATGACATGGATATACCCATTGCAGTTTGGAAGCAAAAGCGTACATGTGCTTCATATCCACTTGCTTCCCATGTCTCCTTTCATCATTTGACAAGGGAATTCCAGATTTGCAATTGCTCTATCTATCGTGGACATTCCACGGAATTATCAAGAAGCCTTGAAGGATAGTCGTTGGCGTTTATCTATGGAGGAAGAGGTGTTTGTTCTACAATCACGTAATACCTGAAGTTTGGTATCTGCCCCTCCTGGAGCATCTGTTGTTAGTTGCAAATGGGTGTTTACTGTTGAACATCATGCAGATGGGAGCATTGATCAATACGAGGTAAGATTGGTGGCACAAGGATTTACTCAGACTTACAGCGTGGATTATATGGTTACATTCTCTCTAATTGCTCGTCACTCAACTCTATGTGTCCTTTCAGTTGACTCAACTCTATGTGTCCTTTCAGTTGTTGTGGTAAGTGATTGGCCTTTGTTTCAACTAGACCTAGACATTAAGAATGTGTTTTTGTATGAAGATCTACAGGAGGAAGTCTACATGCAGCAGCCTCCAGGGTTTGCTTTTGAGGGGGAGTGTCAGCAGGGTTGTAAACTCTATATGGCAATATATGGCATTAAGCAAAGTCTAAGGGCATAGTTTCAGAATCTCTCGAATCTGATTGGAACGCATGGGTTCAAGAGGTCAAAACAGACCATCACTGTTTGTGCAGAGAACACCCAGGGGTACTGTTGCTATCATGGTTTATGTCGATGATATACTTATTACAGGAGATGATGTGCACCGGATAAAGATGGCAAAAGAACTTCTGGGTCGTCAGATTGTTACTAAGAATTCTGGCACCCTAAGGTATTTCTTAGGATTACAGTTTGCTAGGAATGCTGAGGGTCTTGTGATGACCCAAAGGAAGTATGTTAAACACATGCTTGTTGAGACGGACATGATTAGGCGTCGACCCTCTACTACTCCTGTAGATCATAGCATGAAGTTATATGATGATGATACAGATGAGGTTGACAAGAGGAGATATATAGAGATGGTGGGAAAGCTTCTCTATGGTACTATCACTATACATGATATCTCTTTTGCAGTGAGTCTGGTGAGTCAGTTCATAGAGCAGCCCCGACAGGTGCATATGGATGCTATATACATATATATATATATGATAATGAGATATCTAAAATCTTCTCCAGGTGCAGGATTACTATTTAGAAAAGGAGCAACTCTTTCTGTTTCAGCACGTGCTGATGCAGACTATGTATGATGCCCTAAAGACAGGAAGTCTACTTCAAGCTTCGTCGTGCTCATTGACAGTTTTCTTGTTTCTTGGAAAAGCAATAAATAAACGGTTGTGGCTAGATCAAGTGTCGAATCTGAGTATAGGGTTATGGCACAAGCAAGCACAGAAATGATGTGGATTCAAGTTGCTCGCAGATTTGCCTATAAATGTACCTCTACTCATGCAGTTACAATGTGATAATGAGGATGCCTTATTCATTGCAAACAATCATGCATTCCATCAAAAACCAAAGCATATTGAGGTAGACTGCCATTATACTAGAGATATAATTCAGAATGGATTGATTTCTACCTCCCAGGTTAGTTCAGGAGAGCAAACAACAGATTTCTTTTACCAACGCATTGTTCAGAGGGCTATTTCAGAAGTGTTCTTCCAAGCTGAGCTTGATTGACATGTATGCTCCATCTTGAGGGGAAGTGTAGAAACATTTCTATGTTCTCTGTATACCTTTTCTTTGTTTTATTTCTTTATATCCATTTTATGTAATTTACCCATAAGTCTCTCCTCTATATAAGAGAGCCTAGGGTTTCCAGGTGTAAACATCTCTTCGATTTTTCCCAACATAATGTAATCAAAACCATTTAGATCCAAACAAAGAAAAACAAGGTAAGAAAAAAACTTGCAATTTTTTGAGTTTGTGCAAATTCAAGTAGGTAACATAATGCCCGAGGAAAATGTGTTAGGATTCCAGTAATATCAACCATGCCTGCTTCGACATCAGGGTCGTCCTCCCAGATAATGCATGATTTATCAATCTTACAAAAACGTTTTAAATAGCCAACAAGTTAAAAAAATGCATGTGGAAATTTTGAATGGCAACGTACATTCATATTAAATTCGGATCCACAACGGCTAAGTCCAATTACTTACCAACCAAAACCAAGACTTTTCAATCAATTTGCACGAACGGCAATCACACATTCACACAATGCACAATTCCCACTAAGAATTTCGCAACTTACACACGCTGGAGCTCAATCTAGTAATATAAACGTAAAACTATCAAAGATCAAAAGTTCCGATCACCAATCAGAGAACAGACCACGCACGCATGCAAACACAATCGAGACGGACAGCAAAGAACCAAACTTTTCGATCGCGAAAACCCTAATCGGACGAGAATCCGTCGTGGAACAGGCAAAGCCCTAATCATCCCACCGATTAAGGGGTGGCTTGGAGAACTGACCATTGGAGGTGTACCACGATCCCGCATGTGATGCTCTCCTGACGGTCTCCATCGAAATCGGAACTTCGATGATGACGAGAGTTGATACGATGAATGCGGTGAGGAATATGGGCGGGTAGGGATATTTTGGCGCAGATGTGGCGTAGGATCCACGCCTTCCGTGGAGTGCAGGAGGCGCAACTGAGCTCTCTATAATCTATATATATCAGATCAAAGGGCAGTTGTGCTGGCAAAGCTGATTTTTTCAAGAGAGAGAACATTAATGGGTAACTTAGATTGATCCCATAGGATTCTAAGTTTCGGGGGTTCATCGAGTTGTATAAGTCGAGTCAATTTCAATTCCAAACTTAAACTTGAGAATCAAACTCGGATTCGACGATAAGTTTCGAACCCTGGTACGTTGACTCAAACTCGAACTCATTGAATCCAAGTTGACTCACAAGTCCTTTTTTATGAACCTTTTCTAGTAGGTTCATATTTTTACTACTTGTTTACAACTTTCTTTGGAGAAACAATTGAACTCATTACTAATCTCACTAATAATAGTGTTTTGAGTTTTTTTGATAGTATGTATACATGTATTTATCCATGTAAAGAGAGGGATGCCTTATGGGCTTTATTACCTTTTTAATCGTATCCATACATATGGAATTGGAAAAGGGAGAAGTTAGGAATTAAGAGAGGCGATTCGTAAATATCACATAATGTCAAATAACTCGTTGGTGTTGCATCATTTCCTCCTCTTATTAATACATCGTGCATGCTCGTACGAAATGGAAAATGTATAAAAAGCTAATCAAAATCAAATCGAGTTATCAAGTCAAGGTAGTGAGTTTAGCATGCCTCAACTTGAACTCGATATAATAATCCTAATGAGTCACTTATTTTCATACTCAGACTTGATAGTTTTTTAGCCTTGCTTATGAGTTCTTGTTGAGTTTAGTATGAGTCGAGGTCATCGAGCCCAAGCTTTCCTCAAGCCCCTAATTACAAGTTGCAATGATGCATTAGAATTGGATTCCATCTCTAAATGGACGAGAGAAAGTTCCCTCAAAAAATTAATGCAGCAGAACCAAATCCCTTAGCAAGGCATGTTCGTTGAGGAAAGAAGAATGGGTTCCTATCCAAACTTGAATAAGATGGCGCAATATTTAAGAAAGTACCTGAGATGTTCCTTACAACATTGATGAACCCAATCTCTACAATTCTTAATCAGTGAGAAATGCATTTTAGTCAGGCAAAAATTGGTCTATCGAAAACAACCACGCTAAAACATAATATAAAATTAATTTATTGTGGTTGATTTCTTTATTTTATTTGGGAAAGTCCCAAGATCTTTTTCAAGGAGGTAATATGATGGTTTCAAATTAATTTTCAAAATAATTTAAGAATTAAACTTTCCAAATAAGTGGATTTTTATGGTTCCTTTTAATTTATCAAATTTTTATGGGTTTTTAAAAGGTAGAAAATGCAATTAATTAAAATAAATATGATGCATGAATTTTTTGATTTTTTATGCAAGAAAATAATGAGATGCTACGTGTGATAGAGAATAAATAATGCACCTTTTTTAAGAAATTTAAATAATGATGAATGGATGCAAAGATAAAATGCAAGAGATCAAGTAAGCCTCTCAAGATATAGTTCAATTCAATCCCACGCCCAAATAAATTTGCAAATAATAGTTTATTATTAAATGTCCAATTAATTTCCTAGCAAGGTCCCCAATTTGACAATAAAAATTCAATTTCAACAAGCAGTAGCTCTTGATGAACAAATAAATTATGCCAATTTATTAATATCAAATAATGCCTCAAAATGTAAAATTAAATATTCGATATGATAGATAATGAAATAGGCTTCAAAACAACATAAAGGATATCAAATCAAACTGCAAAATGCTTGAGATATAAATAGAAGAAGTTTATGGGCATAAATGTAATTAAAATAAATAAAAATATCATAAAAATAACATTCGTAGGAGTTTCTTGTAATTATTGAAATCCGGTTTGCACTCCTTTGTGATTTACCCCTCGACGGGTGGTACATGCGTGATTCTAGGGAAGCTAGATGAGTGTAGATGAAAAATCTCCCACACACGTGAGCGAACCCATGTGATGGGGGTTCTTTGCAATTCAAGCAACTAGGGGCGATTAGCAGCAAAATGTTCCCATCCACGCGTACAACACGAGAACAAGGGCCTATTTGGGTGTCGAAGGAGGTTTGGGAGCCCGAAGCTCCACTTAGAAAATAATGGCTTGCTACAGATCCATTCGAGGTTGCAGGCTTGGAGGGCTTGCTTGGACAACTCTGATGCAAGGTGCAATTCAAATGCACGGTGATTGTATGCATGGACCCTTCCTCCCCTTGTCTCCATTGGTGTGTGGGTGAAAGGGGTTGAGCCAGATGGGCTTCGATGATGCTACAACGAAGGTTCCTGTAGATGACACAAGTGATTTTCCTATCGACACATGATGAGGAGGAGCACATCAACTCCGGTGACCCAATGCTGAAGGTTTGCTTCGATGGATACCTGTAAGGGGATAGACGTTCTCCTGATGTGTTGGAGTAGCAAGATGCATTCTCCAGTCATCACCTTGAAGCCTCGATGAAGGGGTTGAAGCTTTGTTGTGCTTGCAACTGAGTAATAGCACGAGGTGTTCTCGTGGATCACACCACTAGAGGTCATCACTAAGTCAACCGGATTATTGTCACCAACCCGTTGCTCTTGCTCTCTTTGTCTCTCTCGCTCTTGGTTTCCAAGCACAATGGAATGCAGATAAAGCTTTGAAGGTGGTCAACATTTGGTGCTAAATAAGAGAGAGATGAGGATATAAAGGTTGTTGGAAAGTTTGATTGACGAAGGGATATGGGTTGCAAAATATACATTTAGATAGAGGGGGTTATGATAAAGGGATAATGAGGAGGAAGAGGATTGTAGGTTGAAGGGGATCGAGGTGGTTGTTCGCAGAGAGGGTCGACCATTGGGAGGAGGAGATTAGTCGTTGGGTTGATGGATATTAATGGTTAAAATCGAGGTGGGGGTCCTACAATAAGGGTTGGTTTTTGGGTTGGTTGTTTCTGTTTGAAGAATAGGGGGATATGAGTTGGGTTGATTTGGAGATGAAGGTAGTTGGCTGTGAGACTCGGAGTTGCCATTCGAAGGTGGGTGATAGAGGTAGGGGAAGATGGTCGGACAATGAGGTGTAGTAGAAGAGAAATCTTGACTAGAGTTAGGGGGTGACCCCTTGTCCATTAGTTCATCCTAGATATAATAGTCCTGGATAGCTTGGGCGGTAAAAGGGCATTTTGTTTCGAGTTGTTGGATCAAGATCGATCAAATGATTGGATGATGAGGCACTAGGAGACAAAGGGAGGTTGATTGAGGGAGGCGGATTTGGCCGTAAAGATGAGGTGGGTCTAGTGAGAAGGGAACATGTGGACTTTGACTTGTTGATAAATGCATAAAAATAAAAGAAATTTAAATAAAAAATACAAATGATCTCGAATGCAAAATACCCAAAATGAAAAATATTTGTCTAAATGAATTATACAATGTTCATGAAGAACTCACATGCAAACGAAATCAACCATGCAGGATATGAATTTTTGGATGATATTTTATGTATATAAAATAACATTTTTTTAGTTCTATGTTTTTTTATTTTCTATGGACAATAAATGCATGCAAAAATTGAATATGATGTAGAATAATACAATGAACACCAATGCATTTTTTGGATTTTTATGAGCTATGAAAATATCAGAATAGGATGTGAATTATTTACAAATGAATAAGTTAGTGTACTCGAGTCAGGATCTCTCTTTTATAGCGTTTCTAATATCTTTTATATTTTTATTTTTACGTAATTAGTTAGAAAAATAGATGAAATACAGAAATGAAAAGGAAATAAATAAAAAGAATTAAATATGTACATAAAATAATAAGTCAAAAATCAATGAATATATAGAACATACAGTTCGATCCCAAAACCCACATTTCACAAATCAACTAGATTCTTTTGAATTTAATCTTGATTTGTAAATAATAGAATGTATATTAATTCAAAAGCGAATAGAGTTAAATTACGAATAAAGTTAAATTGGACATTGTATGGGAGAGATGTCAACCTTTACATCTTTCTGTCCTAAAATTAGGATTTAGGTTTATTTCATATACACTCAAGTTAATATTTTTTATTATTTTTCACTGATTAATATTAGTGATATATACACAATAGAATTAGTTTCATGTCAATAGGAGTTAGTGGGAATTAATTAAAATCAGTTGAAGTTAGGTGAATATTTACAAATGAATATGAATACATAATTAAATGCTAATATGCAAATTATTAACATGTACATGAATGTTAATTATGAGTTATAAATACATGAATGCAGCTAATTATTTGGGATGAAGCTCTATTTTATTTAATTAGAGCGATAAATCGCATATTCATCAGCAATGTATACTTAAACCATGCTTGTCCCCGAGAAACTAAAGAATGAAGTAGTGAAATGAGATCAGTTTCCATAGTAATATCATGAACAAAAGGTAAAAATGCAGCTCAACATGACCTTTGGGTTAATAGTTTGGCGGAGCTTCGGTGAAAATCAGGACTTTTAAATTAACAGTCTCTAAGTTCTACAAGTCACTATGATGATTCGTCTTAGAAGTCGTCTTAGATCCGCCCCTACCAAAGCATACTCCATAAGCATTGAACAACTATCTAATGTGTGTGAAGGGTGTTAGCTCTTTCCATTCGAAGTGTCTAACTACCATGAAATATTCTCCTACAGTAACTCATCCTCGGAGAATCAAGTATTTCCTTCTAAGTTCAAATACTTCTAGTACTATCAAAAAGAGAAAGAGGGGAGAAATCAGATCCTAGCCAGTGTAGCTCAGTCTCCTATTTGAAGCCTGAACAATGTAGTCAAGTCTTCGTTATGTGGGCAATGTCCATTGTGATCAAGAAACTGGGATTTGAAATTTGCTAGCATTTATTTTTTAGACTTTTTGTTTTTTTTGAATTTGTGCCCATTTATTAATGGTACACCTTTTAGTACAAAATTGAAAAGCCATGTGAGGTGGTTGCATTGGCCCCACCTCGGTTGAACGACCAAGTACTAACAGACTATTCCTCATCGTAGCTTTGTTTCAACCTGTACTTGGGCCTTTAGATGTCTACGCTACTAAAGAAGGAATCACGCAATCTTTCAAAACCTCATTTGAGTTGAGCTAAGTGTGCAGTGTTAGAACCCAAATCAATTCTCAATTCAAGAGTCGTACTCAGAATGAGGCTGTCATCCTAGACACTAAGAGCCAAAGTCTAAATATTGTCATGTGGAACTTAGAGATTTAAGTTAAAGATCCAAAGCTTCTAAAATCCTATTTCTCGATGAAGTTCCTATGAAAAATTAAGTGGATTAAGGCCAATTCAAGAACATTCTTGGTTTCTTCTCACAACTCGATTCAGAACCCGTTGACTTTTCACCAGTAAGAGTGCATGGTATGTTGAATGAAGTGTAGATGCATGAGCTATATTTTTTATTTTCATTTTTCCCTTTTTTGTTTTGTTTTTTTTTAATTTTACAAGATTTTTACATATTTTAAAGGATAATACACATTGACAAGTATTTTACAAGTTTACAAGAGACACCTAATATATCCATATAAGTAAGTATTATATGCATAAAGTATATACAATATAGTACAATACAATGTAGAATATTTACACAAATGCAACTCACACCACTTATACTTAGTGTATGATAAATATAAAGGGGTGCAAAAGAAGAAAGAAGCGTGGTAGAAGTCATTCATACCCCATACTTAGGTTATGGTCAGCCTAAGTATAGAAGAGAGCAAAAATAGAGCGGTCGAGGACCATAAGAGAGATGATGAGTATAAATAGTGCGGGCATCGGTCCTCATATACTTAGGCCTTTCCCTAAGTATAGAAGAACTACAAGAGAACCGATGGGATCGAGGAAGAATATACAGAGGATCAAGGAGGTTTTCAACAAACCTTCTTGCAGGAGTGATGTGGGAGGGAATATGGAAATGAATAATGTGGTGAAGAAAATTCCTGAACATTATTTGAGTCATCCTCAAAAGAATAGTAGTGTTCAACAGATGTTCTCCAATTATTTTTGATCTTCATCTGCTCACTCAAATTGTGCTCACTCATATGGTTATCTAACTTTACCATGGACCATGGATGGTGAATATCCTCACGAAGAGGTATCCTACTAGTTATATCTAATTATTTAGGGATCTCTACCAAAATCTAGAGGGGAAACCTCAGAAAGATCCATGTCTATAGTGAAGTACTCAGCCGGTTCGCTAGAACCTAAAGCAATGAGAGGAAATATCAAAGCGCTTCCCCCCTCCACTAGCAACCAAACTAGAGGATGTGAACCCTTTAAACCGAGTCTGTAAGGTGTTGGGCATTCCTTTTGGTTTGGTCGGTGGTCTAGATTCCGGGTTCATAGGTTCCTTATCAGATGAATCAGGTTGTTCGATGAGCATCTCCTCCGAGGTCCTTACATGTCTCAAGTACATGATAGTGTTCTTAGTTGTCTTAGGATTTGCCGGCTCATGTGTTGGATCATAGTAATGATCAAGGAAGTCTGAAATGACAATGTCTAGATTTGGTGAAATGAATGTGTGTGAATTAGGATTGGTTCTTTCTTTTTAGGCGACTAGCTACTTCTCAGTGAGGATCTACGGGTGGTCAGTAAATTGTCCGTATTTTCTTAGCAGAGTGGGAGGTTTAGAGGACGTCTTATAAAGCTTTGTCCTCAAGGAATAGGTAGTCGTATTTATACGGTCCCTACTTACTCTCATACTGGCTGAAAGTGAGTGCAACTAATCGTAGGAATCGAGACAATCTATAGGTAAATACGGGCACCTATCAGCTCGTTAACTCTTTCAAAGATTGCATTTATCACCTAATTAAAAAGTAAAAGATAAAAGATCGGACTTTTGCTACCATCACAATGTTTGGTAGGTGAACTCAGGGCTTGCTCTTCTGTTTGTTTGATTTGTGTGTTGTTCGGTGTATTTGCATACTCTTCCTCGATCCACTTCATTCTTCCATCTCTCTTCAAAGATGTCAGAACATTGGTTATCCATGTCACTCTTCTTCGACCATATTTCGACCATCTCCACCCTCTTATTTCTCTTCATGCCCACACCCCGACCGCAAAGTCAGATGTCTGACTAACTTCCCCATTTATTCATCCTTCTCACCTACCCCACATTCTTATACCCCTGACCCACATCCACCCTGGATTGACTCACCATATTCTCGTCTGCTTGCTGGAATCAAGGAACAAATCGAAGAGCAAGCCATTGTTGAGATGAATGATTGGCAAAATCAGTTGCCCCCACAGACCTCATTTTCACCTCGAGTTGGGACCGGACAACAATTGACCTATACTCATCCTGACTTGACCTTAGGGTACAACATGGATGAAAAAAAACCGAATGGAGAGGCATGCACCATACGATCTTCTTGACTTGATTGACCTGAGTGATCAAGCCTACATTGATCGACCTTCATATCACCCATTCGGAGAGCCGACATATGCAAGGGATTGAATTCATGTGACCAATTTACATACCCCTTCCTACTGACTCCATCTTATGAGGCTCCGACCAACACCTTATATAGATGGGTTATACTCAACCCAAGATTACATGCCTGAGTCAAGATGTGTTGAGTATAAGATCCCGAGTTCTCAGCAGTATCCTTCAACTGAGCAGACTTATCTCAAGATGTCTCATGAGAATTTATAGGAGGATGATATTTCTAGAACAATCAAGAGTCCAAGTATGAAATTGGATCATGGATTTCGCAGATTGAATTTTGAAAACCTGGAAGACACTGGATTGACCACACCTCATGTACAGATGGAGTCCCTTCTACCTCCCTCTTCTACTAACCACTTTCCCTCCAAACTTGAGTATGTACATTCTCCTATTCCTCCTTCACTTATCAAAAAGATCAAAAAATTTGAAATCCCAAAAATACCATAAAAATTAAAAATAGAAAAGATCTACAAAAATTGGACCTTGCATTTAAGGAAGCGATTGATAGAAAGTTGATTTTTGAGCTTCCCTTAATATTATCCCTTGAACACTTTTCCGACCTTAAAAGATTTGTGAGAAGTAAATTGATGCCTAAAAGGTCAGGCAATAAGAGAACAATGACTGAGAAACACATAGTGTCTATAGCCACTTCTTTGGTGATAGGGAGAAAAACCAAGAGCCGCAGAGTGAAGCGATTGCCTAGGTTTGATTGTGAAATCAAAGATACTAGCTTCACCCATACAATAATTGATGATGATTCATCGATAAATATCCTCCTAACCTCTATGTTTACCAAGCTCAAACTCAGATCTGCCAAGAAGTCGAGAGAGATCGTTCAGTTGGCTGATCGCTCCATTAAACGGTCGAGAGGAATCATTTCAGTAGTCATCATTACTTTCTAATGTACTCTTCTGTAGGTAGACTTCACGGTCATTGACATTGAGCACCGAGGAGAATTCATCCAGTCTCGGATCATTCTCGAAAAGTCGTTATTAGCATTAGCTAAGCCAACTATAGATTGAGAGACTCGAGGGATCGATTTCTCTACATTGGGAGCACTACGACTTTACCCAATCTTTGAGGACGCACGATATTCTAAGGTAACCTGTAAAGTCGCAGACAATCGTGACCTCCGAGAGATAGTTGAGTCTCATCTCTCTATTACACCTAAGATATTGATTGTCCAAACGACCATTGGTTCAAAGACTCCATGCACCTCCACACCACCCACTTCTTGCATCACCACCACTGTGACACCTAGAGAGGAATCACAACCAGAAGCTGTCCATGAGTCGGACACGATCATTTCTGATTTCCTTGATTATTTAGATGATCCGATGCATGAGCCGACCAATGCCAAGCCAACTGAGAACACTATGTCATACTAGAGACATGTGATGACCCTACAAGAGTATTACAATGCATATGGTGACTCATCTGATGATGAACCTCTAGCCAACACCTCACTACATCTAGGACCTACACCAAAAGAGACAATCAGGACTAACTTGACCATTCTTGATAAATCGGTTGCTTCATCCTCTAGTCGTTCATCTGGTAAGAAGAAGAAGAGTATTGATTCCTCGAGGTGTTCCCCCAAACTCCTCAAGACGTATCACTCTCCTCTTCCTCTTGATGCTTCAAGTTCTAGAAAATCGGCTAAAAAAGTTGCCTTCGATATATCAGTGAAGGAATTTTCTGAGGAGTCCGCATCAGGTCCGGATGAGGTGATCTATATGAGTGAGCTTAGTTTGGTTGTTCTTAAGCCATACTTGAGCAAGCGGTCATGTGTCGACCCCTGTTGGACGTTCCCTACCCCTCACTTCTATTCTTTTGAGGATGATTCTGACAACGACACATGTGTACACTACCCGCCCCCTCGCTCCCGCAAGAAGGTCCATTACAAACCTTCTTGATCCTTGTATATTCGCACTCCTCCTTGTATATATTTTCCTTCCTTTATTTCCCTCCCTTCCCCGTGATTTGCATCACTCGCCCCAGTTCTGTATCATTTTCATTTTGTGGCTATACTTAGGATGACTAGATCTTAAGTATAGGGGGAGAGTGTCCTGAGTTGCTCCATCTCTTCTTGTATATTCTTTCCCACTCTCATTGGTCCTCCAATCTTGTATTCTCTCCAATATTTAGGCTGATCAGAGGCTAAGTATAAGAGGACCGATGTTCGTTGAGTATTCTCCCATGCTCTTATATTCTTCCTCTCTTCTATTCTTTTTACCCAATTATGCTTAGTATGAGCTATGTCTTTTTGTCCCCTAGTGCCATGAGGACATATCACATGCTAAGTATACAGGGTTTGTATATTTTACATATATACTTTACGCATAGATCGTATTTTGACTTGTTTGTAATTAAAATAAGGGGTTATGGGTAATTTGTTGTAAGCAAGAGGTATAACAAAAAAATTCAAAAAAAATCTTAAAAACACAAAAAACTAAAAAACTCCGCTTTTTCAAAAAGCCACTTTTTAAAAAAACCAGAAAAAATAATTTCAAAAAAGGAAAAAGTTTTCTTTTAAAAAAAACTTTTCGAAAAAATGTGTTTCTCTTCCTCTTTATTTTCAAAACAAAAAAAATATTTTCAAAAAAATCTTTTTCAAAAAAAAAACTTTTTTTAAAAAAAAGTCTTCTCTTTTCTTCCCTTATTTGCTTTAAAAACCAAAAAAAGTGTGTCTTTTTGAAAAAAACTTTCGAAAAAAAAACAAAAACTTTTTAAAAAAACATTTTTCTTTCCTTTCTTTAAAAAAAGAGTAACTAATGAGTTGGTTTAATCCTTGATACATTCACATTCACACAAGACTAGCGAAGTTCAATAACACTTGGTTTATGAGATCTTGAGATTTTGAGTTAACCAGCCTTAGTTATTAGGATCTTTGACTTAATTATTCACATTTCCCTAGTGAAAGATTTGAGTGCTATATTGCATGCTTAGTCTCTACTTTAAGAATATGATCAGAACCTCACATACACGACCACGGTTATGATGAGATGAGTTGAAATTTCACTTGAGGAACTGGGATGGGAGATTTGAGTTTGGACATGATTTGATGATGCTCGAGGATGGAATAAAATTAATGAAGTTTTCATGAAATCTGAGTGTCGGCACGTTTAGCCAGTATGAAAACATGGTTCTTCTACTATCTCTTGACATGCTAGGGCGTGAAATATAAAAAAATGATGATCAGTGTGCGCCAACTTTTGGTAAAAGCAGTGGAGCTAGCCAAAAAATCAGAAGCACAGAAATGAAAGGAAGAAATGTTGAAAGAAAAGCTCTCACCATACAAAGTCAAATATCAAATAGCTTCCACCAAAGGCGAGAGCTCCCAACCATTTCATAGTGTCCACTTGGACCACCGCTATTAGGACCAGGAGTCGGGCTAGCACCAAAAAAGGGCTCTGCATCATAAATGCTACAAGTCTTGGTGTAGAAGGTATATTAGATACTCAAAAAAGGAATGCCTCGGTGTACTCCCAGGAAAACAAGTGCAGAGGACTCCAATTTCTCTTGACGGACACAGTGATCAACAACCAAACAAATACATGTGTTGAGTTAATAAGGCACTCGAGAGGATCCTTATTCCAATGAGAGGAAGAGAAGAAATGACACAATCCTATGCCCTCCATCAACATGCCTTCCATCTACATTTTTAAGTCTAACAACTAAAGAGACGGTGGATTAGATGTAAGAAATGGTCTATTCCCCAGTGTTGAGGATCGGGTTCTTAGGAGAGTCTCTTGGACTGAAACCTTGGGTGACGTTGCAACTCTACTCTTGTAACTGTAGTCCACACTTAAAGTCATATCCCTATTATATATGTATACATAGAGAGTCCGATGATTAGGGAAATTAGATACCTTTTGACTAGAGCTTGGTTCAACTTAGAATTTTAGGACCTCTAAAACCAAGAGTTTTTGAACGGATCAAGTCTTGTATTCACATGCACAGTCATGGGTTATTCCAACTTATTCATTCTTTAGTTGCTCGAAGACTAGCAAAGTTTAAGTATAGGGGGGTGATACATCTACGATTCATCATCTCAATATATTGATCTTAAAAAAATCCCTGAGTAAAATCTCAAATGAATATTCATAAAATTAAATTAATAAATTAACTCATGTATATAAAATACACTAATTATTGTCTATTATATTGTACAAAATAAATTAATAATAAAAAACCGTAAAATAAAGGAGTTTTTCACATATAAATAGCCCAAAACTTCATGTATTCTTAATAAATATATTTCAACTTCTTTTCGGCCAATTATTTTCCATCTTGTTTATAAAAATGTACAAAAAATATAAAATACAAAATAAAATTCACCTCAAAAAATACTCCTAGATCCCAAAGAGAAAAAGCCATAAAGTTCAACTTCCCGACCAAATTCTCGCTCCGTATGAACTCCAAATAAACCAAACTCACTTTTAAAGTTTAAGTTAGAAAATTATCTGTCTAATGAAAGTGATTTCATTAAAATCAGAGCTCATGTGCAAAATTTGAGTTTTGGGACCTAGGTGTCATTGTATATAATGTACATATTCTTCTCTATTCATTTTTTATTTACTTTATTAATTACTAAAAAATCCCGAAAAATCATTTTGCATTTTATTTTATTTTTAATAATTTGTTTTATTTTTATATTGTAAATATCTTTTATTAAAAATACAAAAAAATT
Organism: Ottelia alismoides; assembly: GCA_037367405.1. NCBI lineage: Eukaryota > Viridiplantae > Streptophyta > Magnoliopsida > Alismatales > Hydrocharitaceae > Ottelia > Ottelia alismoides. The sequence continues at coordinate 376,489 of JAZKJV010010799.1, read as the reverse complement.
AAAATTAGAAAAGTAAAAAACATGTACATATTGTTTTGTTTTATTTGTGGACTTACTTTTGTAAATTCTCCACTCTTTTTCTTTTCTTTATTTTATTAGCTTACTTTATTTTATTATTTAATTTTTGTTCTCTACATAAACCTCCCATTTTACTCCATCTCCTTCATTGTTTTTAATAACCCCATTCAACTCCACCATTTTTTTCAACCTCTCATTCAACTCCACGATGCCATCATTTTTCTTACTCCCATTTTTCTTCTCTTTTTATTCTTCTCTTCATCCATATTTTTGGCCATACACCATTCTTATAGAAAAAGGAGAGAGCTTGGAATGTGGTGTCGGTGACAATGACTTATCATCTTCCTTAAGCGACGACCTCCTTCATGCGAGATCCGCAGAGCTACACTTCGCGTCGTAGTTTCCTTCAAGTCGCTGCATAGCCTCGCATGCTCCGTCACATGTTAGAGGCCACGATAGGAGTTCAACGTAGCTGCTCTGCATTCCGGCAAAGATTCAGGTAAATCTTCTATCTTCTTCTCATTTTATATTATCTAATGCTTTTTTTGTTTTGGTCATTCCTCATTTTCACATTATACCATCACCATCACCACCATCTTCATTCTCATCTTTTGTTATTCCTTGTTTGAAAAAAAATAAAAAAAGTATATTTATAATTAAAATAAAATAGCAGCAAAAAGATAAAATATAATAAAAAAGCAGGAACGTAGCAGGCACCTCCGCCATCGGCCCTCCATCGACGTGGCGCACTAGCCTCATGCGCCCCCGCCTCCAACAACCGCTCGCGTAGCTGCCGCTCCGCTTGCGACCACCCGTTGCCGCCACAGCAGCTCCCCTATCTTGTAACCGTTCCAGCCATGCCAGCCCGCCTGCTCCTCCTACCAGCGGCCCGACGGCCGCCACCCCGTCTGCACGGTCGTGCCTCCTCCACGCCGCCTAGCCACGGAAGCCCTCCTCCTCAACCTCCCTACCGTGACCCCCCTCTCCTCCAAGTTCAGTCATACGGGTTGTTTTTCCTCCACCGCACAGGCCTGAAGAATATGGTAAGATCCTTCACGGAAGCGTGAGGATCGCATCGAATGCAATCGGGAGCGACTAGTCATATTAGTGCTCGATGCAGCGGAATTTATTTTTTTTAAATTGATGAAACCACATGATCCAAGAATATTTCTCGGATCGTTTCATCTAAACCACAATAGTTATTAAGGTTACCTCTTGAAGCATGGTTGTGATCGACTCTCTAAACCAAGAGACCTCCTGTCTTAGGTCCGATCCAACGGAGGAGACGCTTGCGAACGCGTTGGTGAGATGCGTACTCTTCGTAATCCATGTTGAGATCCAAGCGGCGGATCTCCTGATCTCGTCACACGAGATCCAACATCTTCTTCACGAGTGAAGTGCACTGAAGGAGATGGAGATCTACTAGTAGATGATCTGGTAGCATAACGACGATGCTGAGACGATGACGACTCTCGTAATGGCTCCATGTTGGAGGCCACTATAAGAGAGAGAGAGGTTTGGCGTGTGGAGAGAGAGAGAGCATTCATTAATCGTATATCCCGAAGAGCAAGGGGTGCCTCTTCTTACATAGGGTTTTGGGAGTCCATGGATCCCAATCCATGGACATCACACAATCAATGGATGAGATTGATTTGTGTTTCTTTCAATGGCTATGATCTTGTTGTAAAAATACAACAACAATTAATTTAATTTAAATTAATATATTAATAAATCAATATATTTAAATTCAAATCAAATCAATTAATTATCCTTGGAGATAATGAGGAGATAAACCATATCCCCAAAAAAGGGGGGACGGCTACCAACATCTCATGAGATCTCATTATCTCATGAGATCTCATTATCTCATGAGATACAGATATCTCCATGATTTACAACAACAATTGTTGTAATTATTTCACTAAAATTATTCACAATTATCTTGTGAAATATTGCAATCATGCCATTAGAAAAATATGAATCACATTCACATCCCAAAACAAAATGTAAATTATATTTTAATTATTCATCTAATGTGAATTCAATTCACATCAATAATTAATTAACAAATATAAATCACAATATGCTCTCTCAAATATATTATAAATCACATTTATAATATCTATGATTAATATGGATAGTGCTATCCACATTATTCATATCCATGATAATTAAATCACATTTAATTATCAATTTTCTCAATGCTCGGATATATATATATATATATATATATCAACAATGAAATTATCCACGAACTCTTTCAATGATAATGCGCTTTCTCCGCGGATACTTGGAGATAAGGACAGGGCGATTGTATTGTTCCATGTATAGTGACTTGGATATTGAGATCACATCTCAAATCCATATCTTGCGGACCTCCCATAGATGCTTGATTAAATCAAGATCACAAATCTGATCTTCTCATTGCATCTGAATCACATTCAGATCAATGTCCAACATTTGGACCAAGATCATATCACTACTCTACTGAGAGGAGTCACTAAAATCCACACCCGTTTCATCACTCCCTAGGAGTGGAAGCGTCATGGTTATACAATCGTTTATGATCACATCACCCTCAGGTATTCCTAATACCTCTACATCATGCATACTGGAAGACCTAGATTAAACCCGAAGTTTTAGATCTCTTTTTAGATTGTCTCCTTCATGGTTTTATCATTAAATTTTCTCATTCGATCATTAGGAGTTGGTATCGATCATATACTTTCCAAAAGCATATATCGTACCCAGGTATTGATCATATACTTTCCATAAGTATATATCAAACCTATAAATTCAGTCAAGCTTTCAAAGCGAGATGGTTGTGCACGGAATTTGATCTTCCCAATATCTCATGAGTGAGCTCATGTCTTCGGGTTCAGTAAATGAACCTGTATGATCCCTTTGAGAGATCGTATTACTCATATGCCCTTATATGCACACCAGCTCCCTGGTATATAGACCTTGATTAGGCCATCAACTATCGGTCTACCAAATGTACATACTCAGACATATAGTAACACATCTGTCTCCGGTCAGAGGATGCGTGCCTATACCGATATGGCATACGACACAGGTCTTTGGTTATCTCAATCTTGTTAAGTCATCTCTTTGACCTAACTAATCTGATACCTCTGAATCTCTATTCCTATGCAGAGGACTTGCATCAAGAGGTCGCCCAGATATCAGCCTTTACAGATAAGGATTGCCATCTCCTACTAAGGCTGGAGATCATCTCTTAATAATCATTTGACGGTGCTTGATGAGTCCTCAATCTAACTCTTTAGATATTCATCCAAGCACCGGCCTCTATGATTCAACAATTGAATCAACAGTTGTATGATCATTAAGATGGCCATGGTACATAACCCTAATTGTACTAAGGGACCTATTATGTAAATTAGTTATTCTTCATTTCAGATCAGGGAATGATATTCGCAATAACATTTATTGCAAAATGGCTCGCTGTGGGATTGCATGTCCAACAAGGCCGTCCTCCAGCCACTGTGCGCAGCATCGCCAGACTGCCATCACCTCCGCACAAGCTCCTCTAGTAGCGGCCTCCCCGCATCATAGCAGTGCGCCTCATCACGACCCTTCGCGCACCCATGTGTGACCCGCTTCCAGTCTCCATTCGTATCCCCACTACTGGTCGTCTTCTTCCTCCCACCACTGCTCCTCCGTCACTCCGCCAAAGTCGCGGCACGCCACCTCCTTGCCAAGGCAGCTGCGTACCGCGTGCTGCCCCTCCCATCCATCGTGCCCTAATTGCAAAGGAGGAGGAAGAAGGTTCTCTTCTTCTCATTTTTTATTGTGAAATTTGTAAGTTCAACCATATTAGTATTTGTATTCCCAAAAGTTACCATATGCACAAGTTTGAGTTGTCACTTTTATATTCTATATTGCATTGATACCCCTATGTTCATGCATTAGCTGGCTCGACTCTGTCGTGGAAGGTCGGGCCAAAGCGAAGGCATACACGGAAAGTGAATGCATAAGACTAGCTAATCAGACACGAGCCCTCCTCGGTAGATTCCTCCTTTTTCTCATCAACCTATGGGGTATTAGAAACCGTTTCCAGTTGTTGTTCCCGGCAGGTTCTTACGCATTACTCACCCGTCCACCACTGGAAACACCACTTCCCGTCCGACTTGCATGTGTTAAGCATGTCGCTAGCGTTCATCCGGATCGAACTCTGCCACTCCCGCAACTTTGCTAAAAGGAACCTACAGGCAGATCTTACAACTTTTCGAGATGGGGCCTTTTGACAAAATCCAAAGTCATGTGCAGTTGCAATTGCCTTAAAAGTCACAATGAGCCTCATCCCGGGTTAATTAGTAGCAGTGTTATGTTTGAAAAACCTTATCCAACTCCTTCTTTGAGTATGCAAAGACGCCATTATGCTCTTGTCGAGATCTTTTTTGTTGCTAGAAAAATCTCAAAGACTAAAATCATCTAGGTTATTGTAAATGAACTATAGCTCCAATTCTGAGGTTTTCTACTAGTCATGTTTCGTTTACACCTGGAAATGCTATTCCCCTGACTGAGACTAGTGATAAGGGGTAATGCAATCTCCGAGAGTTTCGGTCTGTAGATAATATTGTTAAGCTATCATCAACTGCTTTCGACTAGATTAAACCAGGTTTGATAACTATATCCATCTCATATAACCATCCCCCGACAATTACGGGCATTTCAAAATGCAAACTATTAACAATTAACACACTTTCCAACTCTAATATAAACTAATTTGGACATCAATTTCACATCATTCATTTCAATGAAAAATTTTAAATTGTCGAGCAACCAATTCTTTATCATCTGGATACTTATTTGGATTTTTATGAGCTCTTGTTTATTAAATAAAATTGTTTTATTGAAAAATTGTATAATTTACCCAATTTAAGCTCTTAAAAATACATATCTAACTCGGGTTGCTCCAAAAATTCCTCAAAAATAAAAAATGATGCCTTGAAATATGCTTAAATTATTATCCAAATTTCATTTTAATTGCAGTTGTCATGTGCCTTAAATAAATTATAGAGTGATTTTATTAATTGATTTTTAATTAAATCCACACATATTATTTTTGCAAAATTCCAACTCTCTTGGAATGCATATTAAAATATCTTATTGAGATAATTTTCTCTCTAAATGTTTTGACATTATGGATTTATTAGGAATTACATACTCACAATCATTGTATTTTCATTAAAAATTCATAAAAAATTCATATATTTCCAAAAAATTACAAAAAATCAGTTAACCTCATTGCATCATTTTAAAGTTCCAACATAATTTTCATAATTTTTGCAATATGTTTGTGTGAAAAATTATGTAAACCCATGAAAGTGAGCATTTTTCGTTATTGCATTTAATTTTTAAAATTCCAAAATAAGTTTTGCATTTATTATTGGATTAAATTTTTAGGAAAATATAATTTGGCTAAATTGGACTACTTTTCACATTAAAATTAATTTGGCTAAGTTGCATGCTTTCTTATTAACTTATTCTATCGCGTTTTGCATTCACATTCACTTTGCATTAAAAAAGGTATAAAAAATATGCATTAGAAACGTAGGCCTAATTTCTATGAATTAACCCACAATTGTTCCTTTGCCATCCTGTGTTCGACCCTAGACTTGTCCGAGATATAAATTTAAGCCGAGACACTCTTCATGGAGATCTTTTGTCAGTTTTGAAGGATTCGCTAAGTACCCGTATTACAACGAGTACAAATTATATCACATTTTTAGCAATCTGTCATCTTCGTATCATTGTCGTCTGATTTCTTCATTTAGGAGACTGCTCTTGACCATAGGTATGATCAGCTTGCCATTCGTAGCAGAGTTGCTCACGGTAATCACTAGGATTTCCTAACTATCTAGCAGGGAACCCGGTAGAAGAAGCACTTGCAATTCATCATCTAGCATCATGTCCATGATACTCAATTGATTGATGAGACTCTGAAACTCATTCAAGTGCTCAACAACCTTCATCCCGTCCTTATACTTCACCAACCTCCGAATCAAAAAACACATTATTGGTGGTTGGCTTCTACTCATAAATCTCTACTAGTTTCTCCCACAGTTTCTTTGCATCTGTCTTTTCCGTGACATTGTGGAATACAGACAAGTCCAGCCATTTTCGGATGATGACGATTGCTTTTCTGTTCAGCTTCATCTAATCGCTTGCGGACATGGCCTCTGGCTTGGTTGTTTCTCCTTCCACAGGATCATGGAGGTCCTAGCAACATAAGATGTCCTCCATCTTGATCTTCCAGATTTGCCAATTTGTACTTGTCAACTTGATCATCATGCATTCGTTATCCATTCCCATCTCGACAACACAAGCTCTAATACAACTTTTTGGGAAATCACGGGATTCCTTTAACATGTCCTGCAAAGGATGATAGGAAGCAGAACGTTCCCTGCACTGGAACCAAGCACAATAATTGTAGCATAATAATCATAGCACGATAATTAAGCAAGACCACGGAGAGACGAGAAATTTTACACGGGAAAACCCTCCTCGATATGAGGGGGGGGGATCCACGAGGCACGACGACCCATAACAATTCCATTAGGTCAGAAAATGAGAGGGCACAATGTCTTCTCAGTTTTGTTGCCCAACAAAATCGAGGCTCAGTTATAAGAATAAAATCAGATAATTGTCACCATGTAATTGGAGAACACGATACCAATGCTTCTTCTCATCACGAGCTATCCCTCCTTAAGAACGAACTTCCTTGCGCGGGCTGCTCCTCAGGCCTTGCGTGGGCTTCTCTCCTTGCTTGTAGAGAGAGAGAGAGAACTAAGAGAGGAGAGTGAGATTCTTGTGTGTTCGGATGAGATCCAATGCCTTGCATGGGGCCTTATTTATATGGCTTTGAATGCCTCTCTCTCTCTCTCATATTCTTACTTGAAATAGGAAACACAACTCCTACTCCCAATGTGCATGGGACATGAAAGAGATTGCAATCAACCTCCCAATTCTAGAATGTACCTCCTAAATCTCTTAGGCAATTTGCAAGGATGTCCCCAAGGATTGTAGGATCGAATAATACCCAACCTAAACGAGGTAGAGCACTATTCCTATAACCAAGATTTGAGAAAGATTAAACAAAAACACAACTCTACAATTGGTAACACAATTGATCACAAAAAATATAACCTCAATCTAAAGAAAATTTTCTAAGAGTATTTCTTCATATATAAATTTGTTACACAATGATGCCTACAAAATAATTCATACAAATTTGTTATAAAAAATATTTTCTAATTTAAAAGGAAGATGAACTTTGAGTTGCATCATATGAATGCCTTAAAGAAAAATCTATAATTTAGATAACTTTCACGAATCTACCAAAGGAATATAAATTAAATATATTTTATATGTAGATGTTATGAATTTAAAAAGCTTTTCATTTGCTTCACTTCTAAATTATTAAGATCTGGAGTCAATAAATTGCTAAAAAATCCTAGCAAAATATCATTACCTACACTTAAAGCATGAGAAGACAAACGCAAGGCTTTATGTGTGAGCTTCAAGGGCGAATGGCAGTTTCATGAAGAGGCGCGAGCACTTGCGCATTTCCTTGTGACTCCCGTTGTGAACGATGATTATTGTGTCCCGATGTAATGTTGGAGCCGATACACAAGATGAATGATTGATCTGCAAGAATTAATAATTGGTGATCGTTTACTTCTAGGTTAGTGGGAATTGATGGTGAGGGTGTCTCTTTTTGGTTCGAAACACCAACGATGTGTGGGACAATGGAAATTGCGCTATGAGCACGACATAAAGGGAGAAGGCAACACAAGGAGGTTTACGCTTTTCAATCGAGGGTTTTTTTGCTTATGCATACGGGGCGATTTCAATTGAAATTTTAAGTAACAAATAAGGGCATTGCATGGCATGTTTTTGCTTGTGTGTATGTCTACAGGTAACATGGTGCAGAAGGTACTTTAATTGGATTTTCAATGTAGGTAATAGGACAATTGCATGACATATGAAGGATCGCCATTACATGGACATGTAACCTTTTTTTCCCCTCACATTAATTACGTTCTGAGTTTAAGATCGAAACGTAACAAAAAAATATTAATTACAATATCAAAGCTTACGAAGGATGTTTACAATACATAGTGACGACATCAAATCTTTGAACATTGAGAAAACCCGTTTTCCCGTATATCAGATATAATTACACAAATGCCCCGTTTGTCCCAGATAATTACACGGCGATTTCTCCGAGCATGTTAATCAAGATTGGCAGCACTTGCTAATCAAACTTAACAGGGCGACCAGTAGCAAGACTGACAGGTCAACGGTATTCGCCCGCCCATTCGACTTTGGTGTCGATGCCGGCGCAGCATCGCCTACCCCTCCACCTCCTGAAACCTCCGGCATCGGGGGATCCACAACGTCGGCAACCTCGAGCATGGGCGCGGGAGCATCGGCCGGCGGCAGCGCCTCCGGTGTAGCCAAGCTGAGCATGTTTCCAGGGTACACCAACGGGATCGTGTATTGCAGCTTAGCCTCCGGATCGAAGCACACGCTCCCTGGAAAAGCGCATTACATGAGAAACATAAAAGAATATTATCCGTTGTAGCAACTATGATACGTACGGTAACTTTGCCATCAAAATTTGCTCTAGTCATCACTATAAACATTGCAATGATTAGTGCAGATTTTGATAACAACATTAAGTAACAGGTAATTGTTGTTATATAAATAGTTGCTCATAATATTGCATCTTGTTCTTGCGTAAATTCAGACACTCAACTGATATAGGCACGCGCAGTTGCTGGGAACTCCGTCACGTATCCGTCTATGCCCGCGACGTGCGCATACGTGGCGAGCTCCATCATGGGATCGGCGTAGAAGTCGAATGCAATTGCGACGAACTCGTTGCGGAGGACGGATACGTAGACGGAGATGTTGGCGGCATGCATCTCCTTCACGATGCCGGTCCAGCTGACTAGGAAACCACCATTGGTTGTAACTACAGAGGATCTCGGGACGCTGACGGCGTGGGCGAATTTCTTGATCTCATCGACCGCTGGCTTGGCGGCACCGCTCACGACCTCGGTGATCTTGAGGATCCTTTTGTAGGTGGGGAACTGCTTGAACTTGGAGAGGACCGACGAGTCGTCGGACTGGATGAAGACTTGCACGTTCGCCTCCTTGTCGTAGCCGGCCTTGGTTAAGGCAGTGGAGACTGCATCAATGACTCCAAGCCCCTTCTTGGAGGCAAGGTAGGCAGCATTCTGCACATTTTTTTGGAGGTTCAGAACAGAAGGGTGTACAGGTGTATACATGCAAAAATGCAAACTATAGGGGTAATTGTGCAATATTGATATTTTAGGAACGTCAGTACAATTATACCCCTGCAATCTCGACCAATTTCATCGTAACCTCACATGCCCCTAAATTTTCTTAACACATGCCTCTGTGTAAGGGTTGTGGTGTATAGAGAGGAACGTCAGGACACATTGTATGTTGTGGTGCTGTGTCTGCTGCAGGTGTCACGATCGTGATCAAGCGATTTACACGATTTTGCACGGTACAAATTCACAAAAAATGTAAAACCGTACAAATCGCTCGATCAAGATCGAGCCGCGCACACACCTACAACATAGCACTCCTTCCCCATTCATACTTTGCAAATGAATTCTTGCTCATCTGATTTTCTACCTACCTCAATGTTTATGAGAACTCCCGATACCCCCTTCGCCTTCGCGAAATCGAGGAAGTCAGAAAGCGTCATGAGCTTCCCCGAGTTCTTCGCCACCGGATTCCGAGCCAGATTTGATCCAGACAGGTAGGGACTCTTCAGAGAAGCTAACAAAAAATTAAGAGAAAACAGAGTACATCGTCATTTTTTTTACCATTTCATCGCTTAATTATCGCTCATATTAAGCACGAAAAGATCGCGAAGAACGCGATCATTGGAGATCTTACGCTTCAGGCTTTGGATCTCGCTCCAGGTCAGATCGAACGTGAAGATCCCATTATCCTTCTGTATCTCCGGAACCACCGATGACCTCGCTGCGAAGGTGAGAGCCGCATCGGTGCTGCCAGCAAGATCCGCAGAGCCCAAGCAGAACGGCATGCCGTCCTTGGACAGCTGAACCGAGCAGTCGATTACGTCCGCGCCGTCGTCCACCGCCCTCTGGTATGCCAGATCCGTGCAACCTGCAAACTCCCCGCTCGCTCCATTGTGTGTTATGATCAATGGTGCTCCTGTAAATAAAATTGCAGCAACATTCAGACACCTCTACTGACAGTTACTGTCGAATTATCGAACAACGGAGTCACTGAACAGTAATTACCCTTCGCGGGGACGGAGCCGTTCTTGTTACCGTGAGCCAGGCATGCTGCGTGGGATCGAAAGGGAGATCATAAGAATTGCACCACAGTTTTAGAACCTGATAAGTTTCATCTTGCTTACCAATAGCCTCAGATGCAGTGGATGGGAAGTCGGTGAGCACCCCATCGACCGCGAAAGCGGAATTGTCGATGAACTGAAGGTACTCCGCCGCAGGATCGTAGCTGTAATTGTAGCTCCCCGACATGTCGTTCGCGAAGCCCGATGCATAGACCTCCAATCCCAATTTATGCGCGTCATCGACGAGCGTCGTGTGGGGCTGGAGATACTGGTCGGGACCGACCGGCCATATGTACGTCTTGGGAACGAGTATCCCCGATGCGAACGACTTGATTGTCGGGAGGTCTTTCAGAAAGGATCCGTATGTCTTGCTCGTGCTCGGCTCGACCACATTCGGATCGAGAAACTGAAATATCAGCTTAGCATTCGGTAGCTTCCCGGCCATGCTCTTCAAGAAGGCAACTTCGGGGGACGATACATAGTCGATATGCGTGGATTTAACGGTCGTTAGGAAGCCGGCTACATCCTGTTGATGCTCCTTGAAGAATGTAGGATACTGGAAATATAAAAGAAAAGATTCACTCAATTAAGTCTCCGGTCTATTGGATCGATCAAAAAGCTGAAGGAGCATATGGATTGATTTCAGATCATCAATCACGAATTTATCGAGGAAATGAATCAGCAGATACATACCTGCACATTAATCCAGATTCCCGCGGGGCGAAGGACGGTGATGTCCTCGATCATGCCCAGCGCCAGCGTCGCGTCGAACGCATCCGGGCGGGAGAAGATGCTCTGCACCACTTCATTTCGAAATTGGAAGAGGATCATAAGTTGAGACGATCATGTTTATATCTGGTAAATGTGTGAATTCCAACTTACATGAGACATCACTGAGCAGCTGATTGCTGGTGTAGTCGACCGTGAACCATCCGCGCACGGTCTCCCCGTTGACGTCGTACGCCTTCTGTCCGTCCGGGTAGACGGAACCGATGGTCGTGTAGTTGTCGAGACGGAGGTCCGAGTGGCAGAAGCCGACACCGTCCTTGGAGAGCTGAAGATCGCAGTAGAGGATTGTCTCGTCGACGCTGAAGGAGACCGCGATCTTCTGGGCCAAGCCGCTGGATTCCGGGAAGACCCCCGAGCAACCGCCGCGAGCGACCACGGCGGGAGCTTTGCCTGCGGCGAATCGATTGTCGCATTATGATTATATCATCCGTTATTTCTGTATCAACACTAAATATATCCATTTTATTGCGTACCACTTAGCGTGAGCCACGGCCCATCTTGTGCGGCGTCTGCTGCATGAAAGATAAGGAGAACCAACATGAAGCATCGCACCATCCCCATGTCTCCTTCTCTCCTGCAACTCCAAGTTCCTTCGAATTTAGCGTAATTTGTAGCATATAATTATGAGAAAAAGTCCATAATATCTTACCTCTGAAACTAGCTAATTAATTTGTGGCTTTTTCTTTCTAGTGCTGTGGCATTTACGAAAGAGGGAGAGGAGGAGTGGGCGATGGAATGGAGGGAGAGGGATCAAAATTTGAGAAGAAGAAGAGAGGAGGGAAACGGTTGGAGGAAAGAGAGGTTTAGATGCGCTTCATAAATTTAGTAAATTCATTTCTGCCTCTTGTTAGGTAACCGCTATTTTTTGGGGGTTTTGAACTACTGAAATGTCTCGGTTGTACTAAAGACTAAATACCGACCCTTGTGATATATTTTTGGACACTAAGTCTTTTAATTTGATGAATGAATCCCGAATTTTTTTTGAAAAACATAGATATTTTCTGAATTTTCGTCTCTCAATATTTAGCATGTTTAACTTTTTTTCCAACCAGAAAGGAATGATGTAGATGAATACTTTTGATTAATTACACATAATTACTGCAACAAAATGGAGTTACGGTCATGTTTTTTTAATCCATCGCTAAATCGTCCATTGTTCAATATACAACAAAGATTTTATTTATTGCAAAATGATTTTATATACTTGAAATTAACAACGAATATCATATATGTTTCTATGTTATTAGGGGCAATCCATATATATCGACAATTAGTCAAAATTTTGAAAAATAACAATGGATAAACGTTGTTATATGGATCGACACTATTGGCATAACTACTTGACAAGTAAGGTTGAACTACCACAGAGAAAATACATGGTGAGATCAACCACGCATATAAGTGCATTCATATGAAATGTGATAAAGACAAACCAAAGGGAAAGAATTGAACATCACACAAATTCCTGTGTGCAAAATATCTTCTTAATCCCAAGCCATTTCTTCCTCCCCTTCTTATATTCGTGGTTACCTCAAGGACATAAGGGAGAAGTGGTTAGCGTTACAATTACTACAATAATGTGTAACTAAGATAAAAAGAAGTGTTAGAAATATAATACCTGACTGGAAACAACGAACATTTTCATCGAGATGTGCAAAATACAATGACTTTATGAGTGCCTTAATCAAAATCTAAGACACCAATCGAAGATATAAAAATTATAATGTGCATCATGCATTAAAATTATAATGCAATACAAGAAACCGTTTCAAGTATCAAGTTTATATAAATAATAATAGTAAAGATGTTTTCCAGCAATAATCAAAGAGAATGCATAGCCCACAGTCATGGTTATTTGAAAAATACGATGAATGTAAGAAGGGTTTAGTGAGGCTACCCCAAAGGAGAGTTACCTTGGCTACTGACAAATCCGAATTTACCCTTGCCAAGAGTGTCGTATTGTTATAGTCAAGCAAACAAGAATTAATAAAAAAATCGTTAAATTAATTAAATGTAAAAGCGATCGAATTTATTTACTTGGGCAAAACAAGATCGAACTAGGGAGGAAAATATATCCTTAAGATGATTTTTAGATAATTTAGGTATTAGATTTTCGAGGAGGATATTTTTGGTATTTTTTATGCAAGGTGATTGCAGTTGTAAATGTGGCTTACTTTAAGGATTAAATGCAAATTTTTATTCAAATAATGTTCAAAAATCCTAAAACTTAGCCAAAATGTTAATGTATGCAAAATTAAGTTACTACGATTTTTGGTAATTTTCAGATGCAAAATGAGTTTTATGTGAATTAAATATGCAACATTGTGATTTTCTGTATATGAATTTTAATACTTAGCAAACTTAAATATTTTTCAGAAATAAAATTAACCTAGATGTATATAATTAATAGTATCTAGGAAAGATCTTAAATCCTAAAAGTAGTAAGTTTATAGGGAATTAAAATCCAATTACTCAATCCACCAATTAATTTAGTGAGAGCAATCTACACAATCAAATGAGAAGATTTTTATAGACATTACATGATACAATTAATTCTATCCGAGGTTAAATTTTTAGAATTTTCAGATCAATAAATAGTTTAATATGAATTTGAGAGCATGCTACAACTTCTCACCAATTTAATATTAAGAAATCAATTCAATCTCAGAAAAATACATTTATTTCATCACATGATAGAAAATTAATTATCCAATATATAATAAATTTTTGAGGTAAAAATATTTGCAAAATGAAGGTTCAAATAACAGTTCAAACACAAGCAATTTTAACATTTAAATAACAAAAGCAAATAACGTATTAAAGTGCTTCTTTAATTACCTAAACATGCAGGAGGTTTGCTGTAAATTTTCCAGGAATGGGGTGTTACGCACGTGAGGAGGATTGCTTTGCAATTTCCTAGAATGCGGTGGTGGGTGGCACAAACTGACTAGCAACCACATGCTTAGCACGTGGGGCACTGTTGGGAGTCTGGGCCGACACTTGGCAGTCACTTGCCTCTTCGGGCTCCACCAAGATGCTAGGCTCGGTCTGAGGTTCGGAATTGATTGGGAACATCCATGGCATCTTGATCTAATGATTGATATTTGGGTGTTCATGGACGACGAGGATAATGATTATTCTTGATCCTAGGGCAGATGTAGGTTGGATTTGGGGAGTGCCTACTTCCACGTTGCTCGATGGATGTAGATTTTGAGGACTAATGTTTTTGTTGCATCTTTTCTTTCATATCGTACACGCGAGCTTGAAGTACCTACACACGTGACGAGGATATTCTTGAGCTTTGAAGCTCAATCTCGCTTGGGAGGTTTGGTGGGATGGTGTGCTCCATGGGTGTGAGGGAAGGAACACAAAAATGGTGCAAGGCGAGGGTATATAAGAGAAAGTGAGTGGGGATTCCAACGATGTAGAAGATGAACAACGGAGGGATGGGTTTCAAATACATAGATTGGGGAAGAAGATAGGAAGAAAAAGAAGACAACAACAGAACAAGAAGAAAGAAGTAATAGCAGAGAGGAAGAAGAAGAAATTAAAGAGAGAGGGGAATAACAAAGAGGGAGATTACCTGATGTTTTTGCATGAGGTTGGATCGAATCGATCCTGGAAAGGGTCTTTTGATCCTAGTCTTAGCTTCCAGATCTCGGCGATGAAGATTGAAGCTCAGCGGGTACTTGATGCACTGCCGCAACAAAGCTTTGGTTTGTGCTTTGGAACACGCCGACAATGGAGCTCGCATCCATCGTCGCCTTCAAGACTTCCCTCGGATGTCGTCACCAGCCGAAGGCATGGACCTAGTGGCTGGATCTCCACAATAATTTGCAGATGGGTGACTATGGGTCGATATGGCATGGTTTTGATGGGGTTACATTAGAGCATGCGAGAAGTTCAGAGAGGTGGAGATGTGGAGGAGAGAGGGACTTGCGAAGGGGGTGAGAAGCTCGGTCATCGTGGTGGTGGAGCGGGGAGGTCGGGAAGAAGGTTGGTTGGGCGAATAGGGTGATTGAGAAACTCGATGGAAGAGATGAAGTCTCGGCCATTCGATCAGCTAAGATCGAGTGACTGAGATAGAGACACGTGGCACAAAGATTAAGAGAAATAAAAGAAAATAAAAAGAACATTGATAAAAAGGGAAATGAAGATAGTCACTGGATGAAGGGTAATATATCCAACGACTACAAGAAAGGGTATTCAAAGAGGATGGTAGTGGGGGAGGGGGCATCAGAGCTGCCACGTGTCGCTTAAATAAATTCAGAGGAGAAAATAAAATAAAAATCAAAATAAAATAGAAGAAGACAACAAATAAAAATATCTTCCTCATAAAATCTATTCGTCTCGATGAAATCTACAACTTTCCTGAAGGGACCAAAATCATTAGATGTCATATGTATAAAGTGGTGTTTTTTGATGGTCTTCTATTTACATATAATAATGATTTTTGCATTTTTACATTTTTTACTTTCAAATAAGGAAAATTAAAAAATCAAATGAAATATAATAAAAATAATTACACTTTAATCTATTTTTTGTATTTTTAATAATTAAGAAAATGAAAGAATAAAATAGGGGAGATTTATTTAAAGACTTTATATAATGGACCCAAAACCCAAGCTTCACACATGAATTCTGATTCTTTAAAATTTTACTTTGATTTTTAGATAATTAAATGCGTCATTAATCAAAAGTAAGTAGGATTCATATGAGACTAAATGTGAGATATATTTGCATTTGCGTCTTTTTATATGAAAATTAAGGTTTGGATTTTATTTCACATATATACATCATGTTAGTATTTTTTGATATTTTTCATTTCTTAATGTTAGTATTATGTACACAATTATGGGTGTAAATGATCCGAACCTGAGCGAACCAACCTAGGCTCGGTTCAGCTCGTTTAGCATGCGAGCCCACGGTGAGCCATTATGCAATAAATGTTATTGCAAATATCATTCCCTGATCTGGAATGAAGAATAAATACATTGCATAATAGGTCCCTTAGTACAATTAGGGTTATGTACCATGACCATCTTAATAATCATACAGCTGTTGATTCAATAATTGAATCATAGAGGCTGATGCTTGGATGAATATCTAAAGAGTTAGATTGATGACTCATCAAGCACCGTCAAATGATTGTTAAGAGATGGCTGATATCTAACCGACTTCTTGATGCATGCCCTTTGCATAGGAATAGAGATTCAGAGGTGTTAGATTAGTTAGGTCAAAGAGTTGACTTAACAAGATCGAGATAACCAAAAGTCCTATGTCGTATGCTGTCATGATATAGGCACACATCCTCTGACCGGAGACAGATGTGTTATTTGATAACCCGCCTGATCGACAGAGGTAAAGGTCTGAAAAGGGTCGTTGCGACCTCAATCAAACAGACGGAGAATATCAAGAAAAATCAACCACTCAAAGAGATCAAATCAATCAAAACAAATACGAGCGGTCTAGCTATGAGTTTAACCTGGTATAGCTCCCAGGGTCGAACACAAGGAGCACGGATTGGCCGAAGGCCTACGAAGTAGTCAAAGAATCAGAAAAAGGGAGAAAACATTTTTTTAGTGATTTTTAATGATTTTTAAATTTTTTTGGATTTTTAATATGTGAAGGAAATAAAAGAAAGTATAAACAAGCACACTTAAGTAATTTATTTAACACACCAAAAATCAAGCAAAAATTCCAGAAAAATTGTTTTTATGTTTTTTAAGTTTTTAAATGTTTTTGGTGAATTTTTGATATTTTTCTAATGGGTAAATTATTTTCTAAAAATCAAACAGTGCTAAAAATGAAAGGTACTGTCCAGCAAGGCTTAAGACCCAAAAATAAAATATTTATGGATCTCAACAAGCCTGAGGTAATTTTCCTGTAATCTAGAAAGAATAAGGAAAATTTGGGCACCTAAATTATTGTTTTTGGATTTTTATGTTATTTATTATAATTTTTATGAGTTTTTAGGGGTTTTTAGATTTTTAGGGTTTTTACTCAATGGAAAATAGCCAAAATTGGCTAGAAAATCAAACAACAAACAAAGAACAGTAACTAATTTTTATAGGATTTTTATAGGGGTTTTTATATTTTTTGTGATTTTCCAATTCAAACAGTAGCTGAAATAGATGTTTTTGAATTTTTAAAATAGTAAAAGAACTCAAAAATGTCCCCCAAAATTCTCAAAAATCCTACAACATGGCAGGAGCCATGTGTCAAATTTTCGTTGGATTTGGAGGTGATTTGATATTTTATTCAAAAATCACAAGGGGGCACTGTGCACAGGGACCAAAGTGCAAATACCCAAAGTTCTGGGGGTCTCGGTGCAATTTTCCCAGCAAGTCACGCGCGTGGCGCGTGCCTGGGGCACTCAGGGACCTTCTGGTAATAAAAACCAAGTTCTTGGACCTTTTGGTAACTCGTACCAAAAAGTCCAGGGGCTTGGGCGCAAATAACCCCACTAAAATCCGCACATGTTCAAATAAAATGCTCACAGGGGTAGAAATGCAAATACCAAAAAGTATATATTCATTCAATAACCATCCAGAACTACAGGATAAGAGATGCAAATAACCCAACTAAACATGTGACGAAGCACGTGGGCTCACATACACAGGGGTATCAATGCAAATACGCTGAAGCATAGGGTCCAAAGTGCAAATAACCCAACGTGAATAAAAGACACAAAATATTTACAGGACTGGAATTAAAAACACAAACTACGAGGGGGCCTAAGATAAATTACCCTTTTATTAAGGTCGAGGGGCGGATGCACGACGCGTGGCAGGTTGGACGGATGGGATGGTGCGCCGCACACGAAAGCCACCCCTCGAATCGATCCGACGGCTGGTATGTGTCCACGTGGATGATCGGACGAAGGAGCTGCGACGTGGGTCTTCGAAGAAAGCCGGGCTCGGATCGGATGGACGAGGTGCAACCACGTGCTAGATCGGATGGCTGATGGGCGTCGTGGTTTAACCTCGTCGCTCAACGGTGAAGATCGACCCTAGGGAGATCCGATGGTGAGTGCTGCCTCGAGGATGTACGACCGAGATCTAAACTGGGGTGTCGGGGTCGATCGGACGGTGAACGAAGGACCTGGAAGAACTGACGGCCGGCGAGCTTCGCCGGCCCTCTGCGTGTACGGTAGTCCTCGTCCGGTGCTCAGGAGATGCTAGAAAGCCGCGCCATGAAGGTCCGCACCTGATGCACTGCTCCGATGGAGGCGAGGAGCTCAGGAGAACTCCGGCAACGTCGAGGAACGGGAGCTGCTGTGCTCTGAAGCTCCGACCTCCAGATGAGGTCGATTGACCTGGAAACCTGCACAGAAAGAAAGAGGGGTCGAGGGCAAACTGCCTCGACCCGTCAGAGCGGGCGGAAGGTGGCCGGTGGTGCGATGCGATGGCTCTCCGGCGAGCGGCGGAGGGGTGAGAGCCGAGACCCTGCTCCGGGGCGAGACAGGGGGAATGAAGGGTCGGAGAAGGTGGATAAGGGTTTGGCGGAGGTGATGGCGGTGTCGGATGATCAAGGGAGTGGACGGAGACGGCTGGCGGAGGTGGCGGAGCTAAGCTACTGCAAATCGAAAAACCTAACGCTAAGCTAATCTACTGGCTAAAGAGGTTACCTGATGGGCGCATTCGACTGGGCTGGAGCCGATGAGGCTCCCGGTCGTTGCCTCAAGGGGTCGTCGAGCTCCCCGAGGCTCAGCGCGCTCGCGGCGGCGCACGGCGGCGATTACCACCGGATCAGTGATTTCCGGCTGCCCGGGCCTCGCTGCAACTCCACCGGCCACGGCTGTCACTCAGGGATGATGGAGGAGCTCACAGGCGCCGAGGGGAAGATCAAAGATGGTGAACGAAAGCGGCGGAGCTCTGGTTTTATACGCGTGCAGGTCCGGAAAGGGAAGCTCGGGTCCGGCTCGATTGAGCACGGACCCCTAGGCGAGGAATCGGGCGAGGATCCCGGATGCACAGAGGATGATTGGAGTGCGGGGTTTGCGGATTTGGTGGTCGGATCTGGTGGGGGTAATTGGAAGAAGTCGGGTCGAAACCGAGATCCGCGGCTCTGGTGGTCCTGGGGGAGGTGTTGACCGGGGGTCAACAATCCCCCGTGGACCAATCAGAGCCCGCCAATTATTGAATTCTTATTTGATTTTTTTGGGGCTTTTAATGGCCGAATTTTTAAAAACTCAAAACAGAAAAAATGTTTGTTTTAATTTTTTCTATTTTTTGTGATTTTTAATTAATTTTTGGAAACGAAAATAAGGTATTTACATATTATAGCTATACATAGGTATATGTACAATGTATGATTTTTAATTTTGATTTTTAATTGGTTATTTATACAATTTTATTCCCATTTTATATTTTATTTATTTATAGGATAAAATGAGGCATAAAAGGCTATTTTTCTTTTATTTTTATTATTTTTATACATGTGGGAAATAATTATTTATGTATAACTATATACATGGTATATTTACAAGATGTTTTTGTGTTTTTAATTTTGTAATTTTTATTTGATTTTGTTTTGTTTCTTTTTATTTATTTTATGTACAATATGTAGCATAGGATATTTACAAAAAGTTCTAGAAATAAATACATCTATTTACAAGGTTAGATAAATAAGGGTGGTGGTCTATGTACAAGGTGAAAAGTTCTTTTTGGGTTTTTGATTTTTAAACTTTTTATTTTGTTTTTAATAGTTTCTAGATATATACAAAATATATACAAGTGTATTTTTGGATGAGGAAAATATTATTTATTTATTTACAAAAATATATACACATGAGCTCCTATCTCCCTCTACTTAGGCTTTTATGCGGTAAGGCCCATGCTGAGCCCTCCCTTGGGTTAAGTTGCTCAATATTTATTCTAAATATTTCCCTCTTTTTCTTTTTACTCTTTATTCTTTTATTTTTGCACAAAAACATGCTAATTATGGATATTTACAAAAATGCATGTTTTGCTAATTATTCCTATTTACACATATCTACATGCATTTGCATAGGTTTTTGTAGCTAAAATATAAGAATAAAGAGTGATGAATGGATATTCATCATTATTATATGTCTGAGTATGTATATTTGACAGATCAATAAGTAGATGACCTAATTAAGGTCTACACACCGGCGCGCTGGTGTGCATGTAAGAGCATATGAGTAATATGATCTCTCAAAGGGATCATACAGGTTCATTACTGAACCGGAAGACATGAGCTCACTCATGAGATATTGGGAAGAATCAAATTCCGTGCACGGTCGTCTCACTTTGGAAGCTTGACTGAATTTGTAGGTTTGATATATATTTTTTGGGAAGTATATGATCAAGACCTAGGTATGATATATGCTTTTGGAAAGTATATAATCGATACCGACTCTCAATGATCGAATGAGAAACTTACTGATAAAACCCTAAAGTAGACAGTATGAAGTTGATCTAATACTTTCATTTTTGAGTATATATGATATGATAGACGCATATATTTAACCTCTCCTTGATAAAATATTATTTTTGAACATACATGATATAGAATATACATGATAGATGCATGTATGTATATATGTAAACTTGATCCATTTGTCTATCCTTGGCCGCATGTTGGATTTAGCATCAGTTGACGTGACATTCTACTTGTTGGAACTACACATATAGATAAGCATCACCCTCCATCTTATCCTAACTGATTCAAATGGATCTCACCTAAGACCATGTGGCCGACAAAAGCAAACGAATGCATATGCAGAAAACTTGGGATTTGATTCCTAAGAATATCTATCTTATGTCGGGACAATTGTGATGACAATGATCCCAAGTAAGCACAAGATTAGGTTGCATTGATGATGATCCCAAGTAAGCACAAGATTAGGTTGCATCGATTTCTTTTGGTTCTATACATGCAAGTGTGCTCATTCGAAATTGTATAATTACAGGTACATTATACATCTTTACCTTTTTTTACAATAATATTTGTGCCTCTATATTTTTAGAGAATTTACGGTGATGCTCTTCTGTTAAGGTAATATAGGAGCATAAACGTAATAATAAAAGGACAAAATTGTGATTTTTTAAGAAAACATGGGAACAAGTGCTATTACAAATAAGGTAGAAGCATAATAGTAATCAAGGTTGCAGAAATCGATGGTCGGTTCTTGGGTGGTCGGGTCATTGACAAAGGATTAATCAACATTCGAGCGAGGAATCGGATTTAGTTAGCCTTTAACACATTTTGAACAATTTTATTATTTTAAATATATAAATCATTTTTTCATACATATATGCTAACATATCTACATAGATTTGTACAATTTGTATTGGGTAAAATGGGGTTGTCCCTTGAGGGAGCAAACTTGGCTCCCCACCTCATTTTCCCCACATTTTTTTATTTTTTTTTGAAAAATAATTATATGGATTTTTAGTATTATATATCCATATATTATGTAATTCAAATTTTGTGTAAAAGAGAGACTCAAACGACTTCCATGCAGACGGGATCGATTTCGACAATTTTACGATCGTTAAAAAATGATTGTACATATAGAGACCGTAGGAGTCTTTGTTTCTCATGAAACTTGAATGACATAATATAGGGATATAGTGATGAATTTTTGCGGATTCATTTTTCAGAAAAATTATGGAGAAAATGAGATGCAGGATCCAAGTTAGCTTCCCAAGAAGCATTCCCATTTTCCCATTTTGTATACTATCATAATTAAATAAAAGATGTAATTGAATTTAACTAAAATATTAAGTATATTAGAATAAATTTGGTTTAAAAAATGATTTTTCATGCAAAAATGACTGACTAGTTGGCTTAGTCAGTTGACTAATCAAGCCTAATAGTCAGCTGATCGACTATGACCTGGTCAATAGTCAGTCATTCACTCCACCTGCTAGACTAGTCGGACGAATTAATCAGCTAGTCAGTCGACTTTTACAATATTGACTGTAATTGTAGAATCACGAAGGATAAAAGTATTAAAAAAACCCTTTTTTAAAGAGCCCAACTTCAACTTATAAGAAAAATTAAAATATTGATCCCCATGAGTCTTAATCTACATTATATTTGAAGTCAGTCAGGTAAGCAGAACACGTTATCGTCGCAATCATCATCATTTTTCAATCATAAAAGTGATGAAATGTTCAACATCAAGGCTTCATCAGCAACATTTCATCGTGGTTATCGTAGTATCATAAGATACTAGGCGTCGCGAACGGCTCGAGTAAGATTGAGCAGTTCACGAAAGTGATCTTGCCAACAAAAAGGTGTTGACAATCTAGACGATTTTTTGCACGGTAGATGTCTTTTGAAGTATACGAAGGATTGGGAAGGATTAGAAAAAAATAAAAATATGCTAAGATGAGATTAGATACAAATTAAGCTAAAATCCGATCAATACACCATAAGGTCCAGTTTGTTATCCAGGTATAAAGGGGAGAATGGAATCGTCATTCCTCTGTGGATTCCATTCATGTGTTTGTTATATTATATTAAGGTATGAATAACGATGACCAAGGAAACCATGTTCCTTCATAAATGGATATTGTCATTCCTAAGTACATCTTAGGAATTGGGATTCTATTCCTTA
The DNA here is from genome assembly GCA_037367405.1 of Ottelia alismoides. NCBI lineage: Eukaryota > Viridiplantae > Streptophyta > Magnoliopsida > Alismatales > Hydrocharitaceae > Ottelia > Ottelia alismoides. Next base: position 353,696 of record JAZKJV010010799.1, on the reverse strand, counting down.
GAATGGCTAATGAATGTATTCTTCTTCAATACTTTTAAATTATTATATCATTGTTAGAAATATATGGTTATCATCATGGATATCTATTTTTTTAGACATTTCTATGGACACCGATATGGATATTATTTTTTTGACATGAATATATGGACACTAATGTAGATACAAATATATGGATGCAAAAGGTCGGATAAGTTACAAATATATGCATATATATATATACATATATATATATATATATATAGGGATTGGGGAGCCTACACCCATGTGTAGGTAACTTTCCTACACCCACCTCTTGTTTCCTAATTTTTTTGATTTTTTTGAAATGGATCTTTAGGGGGATTTACTTAGAACATTAAATGAAATACGTGTTTCAAATTTCATGTAAAACAAACATTCCTAACAGCTCTATCGGACGGGGCCGATTTCGGCAAATTTCAGACCGTTAAAATTTTACTGTCATGATGGATAAGTTAGAAGTCTCAAAATAACTTGAAATTTGAATGACAACATTGTGATGTATTGTGATCTAAATTCCTCAAGGAATTATCTCAAAAAAATCAAAAAAAATTTAAGGGAACAAGAGGTGGGTGTAGGAAAGTTACCTACACATGGGTGTAGGCTCCCTTTTCCCATATATATATATATATATATATATATATATATATATATATGAGGTAAATGGGGTTGCCCCCAGGGATTAGCCAACTTGGCTACTCCCACCCCTATTTTCTCCTCATTTTTTTATTTTTTTAGAAAATAAAAATTTGTATATTCATCATTATATCCCTCTCACATTCTATTAAAATTTCGTCAGAAACAGAGACTCCTACGGCCTCCATCCAAACATGGTCGATTTAAAAAATCCTGCGACCGTTAAAAAAATGACGTCTGGATGGAGGGCTTAGGAGTCTCTGTTTCTGATGAAATTTTAATAGAATGTGGGAGGGATATAATGATGAATATACAAATTTTTATTTTCCAAAAAAATAAAAAAATGAGGGAAAAATAGGGGTGGGAGTAGCCAAGTTGGCTACTCCCTGGGGGCAGCCCCATTTACCTCTATATATATATATATATTGACATGGATATGTGATTTTTTTTGCAAATACGGAAATAGATACGGTTCATATTTTTTTGGATACGGATACATACAAATATGGTTACAAGATACTCCAGCAGATACGAATACATATATATTAAATATATTTATTATGTGGATAAAATATATCAGATATGATTTTTTATGGATACGAATACGAACATGGATATGTATTTTTTTATTTTTTTGGATATGGAAATGTATAAGGATATGCGATTTTTTTCTAATATGGATATGGATACAGATTCAATTTTTAATTTTTTTTCTAAGATGTGGATACTGATTATATTCTAACGGATACATATACAGACATGAATATGTGTTTTAATTTTTTGTGGATACAGATATGGACATACATGAGATTTTTTTGCAGAAATGAGTATGGACATGGAAATGAATTTTTATTTTTTTTTCCGCTGTAGATATGGATATAGATATCGTCTTTAATTTTTTTAAGATATAGACGAGTTACATTATAGTGGATACATATGCAGACATGAATATGTTTTTTTGCGAATACAGATCCGTAACATTTTCTTTTTTTTAGGATATTAATGCAGATATGATTATAAAATATTCTATCAGCTACGGATATAGATATATCAAATATATCAATTGTATGAAAAAAATCAGAGTAATTTCCATTTAAATTTGACTATTAATTTCTATATAAAATATATATGAAACAGATAAGTTGAAGGATACATATTATTTTTTTACTTGAAAAAATATATCGAAAGAAGGTTATTTTTTTTATTTCTCTCTTCAAACATGTGTCTCATCATAAACATTTCATCCCATTCCATCATAATTCATTTCCAGATAAACAAACGGTGCCTAATAGTTATAGTTACGCTCCATTTCTTCATGTTATTGTAAGAGCAACAAAGCAGCGAGCTCATGGCTCTCATACATTACATACGCAGCAAGCACCTCAACCTCACGTCGACGTCACCATCTCCACGAGGTCCATGAAGCTCTGAACGGAGCTCCCGCCTTCAGCAACGGCCTCCTCCGCCCGCTTGCACACCTCCCTGGCCATCTCTCTCATCCTCCTCCCTTCCTCCGAATCCAACACTTTCCTCAGCGCTCCCACCACCCTTTCCCTAGTGAGGACACCGCCCTCAACCCACACGCCCGCCTCCCACACGTGCGCCACCTGCCTCGCATTGAGCCTCTGGTCGCCGAAGAAGGGCCTGCATATCATGGGCACCCCACCTGCCACGCTCTCCGTCACCGATTTCCACCCGCCGTGCGTCACGTACACTCCCACCGCCTGGTGCCGCAGCACCTCTGCCTGCGGTGCCCATTCCACCATCTTTCCCCTCCCGTTCCCCGTCGCAAACCCGCTGGGGAGGCCCTTCCGCCTCTGCGCCTTCAAGGACCACAGAAACGGTACCCCGGTCTCCTCCAGGGCCTCCGCCATCGCCACGAGCTCCGCTTCCTCGAGAGAGAAGACGGTACCGAAGGCGACGTAAGCAACGGACGCTGTTGGATGTTGGTCGAGCCATGCGAGGCAGTCAGAGGGGTCCTGAGGGGGAGATTGGTGTGGGAGGACCGTAGGGGTTAGGAGGTCGAGTGGGCCGAGAGGAAGACACCTGGAGAGCTTGGTGCAGAAGTCGGCGACCACGGGACCCTCAAGTGCAGGGGATGTGTTGAGGGCGACGGCGGTGGCGCGCGGGAGGAGGGTGCCCATGCGGTGGAGGAGTTGGAAGGCCGGGGAGCTGAGGTTGCCGTGGACGACGCCTTCCGGGAGGTCGGAGACGTAAAAGTCTGACATGCTCGGTATGAAGTCCAGCTTCTCCTCACCAGATGCTGCTTACAGAACACAACAAGGATAAACATGCACCACAAAAACCACGCATGCATGCCGATGATCCGAAGTAGTTAAAATACCTTCTTCTCCAACTCCGACTTGGCGACGGATTTCGTCGGTGTAAAGGTGTGACAGGAGTGCACTGCTGCCTCCAGTGCGGAAGGCCACCCACGGCACGGCCATCTCCTCCGCCAACTCCGCCACCAGTGGCGTCAACAGGCAATCGCACACTATGCAGCTGATCGGCACACCACCTCGGCCGACCACCGCGGCGCGCAAGCCATCCGCGTAGTTTCCGGGGCACACCTTCAAAAAACGAGCAACCTTTTCCTCAGGCCCAAGGGATATGTCCCCTGACCAGTCGTCACACCCGTCTGAGACGGCGTAGAGGACGAGGTTATCAGGGGACGGGACGCGAGTGAGAGGGTCGTTTGCGCGTCTGGAGCTGACGAAGGAGAATGCAACTCCGGGGGCGGCGGTGGCGAGGAGGCGCGCGAGGTGGTGGAGGGTGGCGGCATGGGAGGCGAAGGGGAAGGCGAGGAGGGCTGTGTGCGAGGAGGAAGAAGAAGCCATGGAGTGAACGCTTTGGCACTCTCTCTATGCGCGCAGCTCTTCCTTATATTTGCATCACTGTCAGTAATTACTCGTATGTATTTTTATTATTTGAAGAATTACCGCATCATATATCAACGTACAACGTAGTATTGCTTTTAAACAAATCTGAATCCAAATGTGTATTAGTGAATCTATTTTGCATTATCAGCATATGTCTGTATATGTATTTAAAATCACATGCTAGAATTTTCGTTATAGTGACGGTTTTTTCAAATTCTATCATTAAATTAGTCGTCGTTATGCTAAATACATAACGACGATATTATTTATTGCGAAATATTTTTTCGTACTCGAAATTAGCAACGAATATCATATATGTCGTTATATCATTAGCAACAGTTCACATAACAATGTTTATCCGTTATTATTTTTCAAACTTCTAATTAATTGTCACTAAATTTTGAACTAAAAAAATTAGCGACTATTAGTTGATATTTTGAAAAATAACAACGGATAAGCGTCGCTATATGGAACGTTCATAATGATATAACGACAAATATAATATTCATTGCTATTTTTGAATATGAAAACTCATTTCGCAACAAATAATATTGTCGTTATATATTTAACAAAGGCTAATTTAGTGACGGATTTTGAAAAAACCGTCACTATAGCTCAATTTTGTCGTTGTGCTATTGCATACCGTAATTAATTACCCTTGATGATTACGTATCCTTCACCATGCTTTACTACATAATTGACTTAAGTTAACAAATAACTAATTACTTTTTGTTGCATGTACTCGTGTTCGGCTATAGTAGTAACCAGTAGGAACCCGTGCGCTGCACGGGAAACATGCATGAAAATAAAATCAATATTCAATTATTGGACATAATCTTGTAATATAATATGCATCAAATAGTTCCCAATATTTTTTGCTGGATTTTTTCATAAGCATAGAAAAAATAGATAAGGTTAATATCTACATGTATGATCTTGACAATTTTGATAAATACTTTCAGTTATAAAGCTTATAAGTTAGCAACATCTGGACTATTGCAATAAAAAAGCATAAAGATGGTCAATGTTACTCGCAATTGAAGATGTGTAATGTATAATGAACAAAAAACGATCTGAATTTACATCCAAGATTGTCCGGGATATTCCTAACACTTAATGATATAGATCAACATGTTGTATACCACACAAGTTAATAATAAATGAGTTAAATAGGCACAATAACTCTGGTGGATTAACTCGTTGTATACGATATTTAGAATACAACTTTTACAAATGACAGAAAATCAATACTCTCATGTCAACACAATTATAATACAAATATTCGTGGAAAATTACAATTATTCACGGGAAAAATAAATTGACAATGGAAATAAATGATTTATAAATTGGATTAAACCAGAAATCAACTATCCCATCTTAACATAAACAAACAAAAAGCTATACAGTTGAGGCATATGTTGTTACTTTAGAAGAAACTACAAAATTGTATGGTACACAAACTCACTTATTATGAACCAACAACAACCACATGTCAAAATTAAAAGAGATCCATTTAATGATGAACCCCTATATAAGAGGGATCTAAGCCAAGTGGTCATACCACATAGCCACTTCGCATGAGCTCCTCCCCTCTCCTGGAGCTCCACTGTCGGAGCGATTTTCCAGCCATCAATCGGACATCCAAGTACACCATTTCAAAGAGCTCGATGTGAGAATCGTAGTGGACACGTATGTGTTTCCACAGAATATCGCGGAACTATCGCTTCAGGTAAAGGAAGCTCGCAGGAGAACATCCCTGTAAGTGTGGTTTCCCCTTCATTGTTGTCGAATACACATGTTTTACACCATGAGTTGTTGTAGTGTTTAGAACCTATAGGTGGTGTCAATTTCGATGTGGGTGAATTGCGCTAAAAATTTGATTTTATCGCATCACCTTTTTGTGACTTCTTATTAAATGGCTATATGTGTGGAAAATATAATTACATATTTGTGATATGTGTAACATTATGAACTTGGAGATGTAATTTGTTTTCACGATCTGAGCGATTTTGTGAACATCGGCGCAGAAAAATCCGGCCAGCGTACAATATGATCGATCATACCATTCAGATGATCGATCATGCCAAATGGATGAATGACCATTTGATATCAAAATGATAGATAATTTTTTCTTTGTTTATCAACCGGTAGTGACAATCATCAAAGTTAGATGATCGATCATTCTAAGACTGTGGCCTAATGGACTTAAAATGATTAATCTGTCTGTAAAAAGACGTAGAATCGTGTAGGGCATTATAGTATATGTTAAGCATGTATAATAATGTATATGAGTCATTAAATAATGGAAATGTGTCCATTGTGAGTGAAATAGGCTAAAACTTGATGAGGTGAGCCTTGGTGAATTGAGAGCATCTTGAGCATCGACTCGAATAATCATGGGAATATCCATATATGTATATCTACATCTGTGTCTAGCAGATGCCTTTCCTGTTGGGTTCTTGTCCATGCTGTATGCTGTAGTGATTTTTGATCTTAAGTGGCATGTGGGTGGTGGAGAAGTTGTCGCAAAGGGATGGGCATGCACCCTTGAGGCTCCGGGTAGAAGCTTAGATGCCAAGATACCAAAAGGTGTTGGTTGGGAGACATGTTGCTTGGCATATAGAGGACTTACCACGCGGTGTTCAACCTCACTACATGTGTACCTGTAAACCGGTGCTTCGAGGATGCATCAAGAGTAATGGTTGGTAGTCTATTTCTTTGCCTTTTCGCTTATGATTAATAGTTGAGTATTGGATGGTGTATGCCACATGGTTAGTATTTCAATGGGAGCACTAAGAGGGGAGTTTGGGAAAATGTGGCTAATGAAGTTAGGAACAAAATACAAATCTCCTGTGTATAAAGAGGATTGAATGGGTTTTCCAACTATGAATATGCATGATCTTAGTGACTCGTGCCATATACATGGGACAATGGACTTGGGTGATTCGCGAGGATTCGAGGTTGGACTTGGTTGAGTTTGGGATTATAATGAAATAAGTGGAATACTTGGAGATTGAACATGGGGTTTCATGTTGGGATGTGAAGATAAGTGGACGTGTTAGGAAATAGCTACGATGCAATGTATCTGACCGCATGCCTATGGAGGCACCCTAACCCTAAGGTTTTCTTAGTTCCTTATCTTAGATCTCATGTGGACCAGGACCACAGACTATCCACAAAGCTTCGTTTATTCAAGGCTAATGAGAATGATTACCGTGTTGTCATCTTGGTGAGGATGGCTAACCACGTTGCTTTCTTTTGCACACTTTCTTTAGCACCTTACCTATTGTAGTTTGGCACCAACTGGGAAAATTTGCTCATAACATACCTTGGTTAGATCTGCAAGTTCTTAGGAGTAGCCACAATAGTGAGCGGTAGTGTTTGGTTGGAGCTTCTTATTGAGACAACTACAACTTTTGTGATATAACAGAATTGTTTCTTTTACTGTTTACACTCATAGCTTTTACTTCTTTTTTGTACCTTGTTGTTTTGAGAGCATGTGTGATGTACTCTTTATGTATGGATACATTTTGATGCACATCTGATATATCGTGGACTTTTGTCGATATGGGTTGTAATGAGGAAATGTTATATCAAAATGAATGGAAAAGAAATTCCAAATTTCAAAATTTTAAGATAATGTTCTCCTGCTTATATTATATGGTGTATTTTGAATGTGGAAATGTACCACATGGAATCGCATTGTCGAGTGTCTGAATCCTCGGGGAGACGATCGTCACAAAATGTCATGGACCTATATTAATTAGATGGTTTGTCTCTATTGGATTAGAATTTTAGCATGTTAGAGATACACAAAGATGGATGAATCTGAATCACTAGATGGATGGAAAAGTATAGGGAGACTTTCTCATAGATGGGCGGGAAACGATTAAATATGGGGTTACGTTTGACTAGCATGAATAAGGGAAACATATAAACACACACACAAAACATATATCGAGCTTGGGGGGAGGGGATACCGTACTATATGAAATCTGAATTTTTGTCTTATATGAGCATTCAGATTTGTTAGACTTTGGGATCTAATTTGTATGGAAGTAGTATATAAACTCCCCATGATTATGGCTCTCTAAATTCTAAGGGCCTGTTTGGTAGGAGAACGGGCCATGGAATAAGGACCAATTCTCCTCCCGACACGGTTCTCCGTGGTACGACTATTCTCCATTATTTTATCTTATTTCACTCTTATTCATATCTTTATCCCACCTTATCTACCTTTATTTCACCTTATTCTCCTTATTCCTATCCTCCAGCCGAACGGAGCATATACCCTTATTCCCCATCCTTATTCCTGCTTATTCTCCTACCCCGTTCGGTAGGAGAATAAGCAGGAATAAGGATGGGGAATAAGGAGAATAAGGGTATATTCTACGTTTGGCTGGAGGATAGGAATAAGGAGAATAAGGTGAAATAAAGGTAGGCAAGGTGGGATAAAGATAGGAATAAGAGTGAAATAAGATAAAATAATGGAGAATAGTCGTACCACATGGAACCGTGTTGGGAGGAAAATGGGGGCTTATTCCCCTTATTACATTCCCCCTTAACCTCCTACCGAACACGGCCTAAGTGTTTTCTTCCTTTCCACCTAGTGAAAATCGATCTCCGCTGTCCAAGAATGTAGCTCAATTACATGTGAACCCTTGTAAATCCATCCAACTTTGTGCTTGCTTGATCGTGTTTGTGTGTGATGATATGTGTGTGTATTCAAGTGTTCAAGTATGAGGCGGGCTCGACCACACGTGAAATCACACACCTTAACTTGTACCGTGTGGATAACTAAGTTTTAAATCCAAACTCATCCAAAAATAAATAAAATAGATTTTAAGTCAATAAATGAAGTGGGTTGTCGTTAATTTTCGGTTGGAATCACTTGTTATCAACCTTATAGTTGGAGTGCCCAACAAGTCATAACGAGATGCAAATGTCTTATCACATATTAGCTGTCAAGAGAAGCCTCCTTTGTCAATTCTAGACTTGCATAGATCATTGATTTTCAAACTTATCACTATCACATATATATAAGAATGCCTTAGATAATTATTGGGGCTCATGTGTATGATATTCTATGTCTGCTTAAAATCATAAATAATATTTGTTTCCTATTTTTCTTACATTACAAACACCTTATATTATTTCCAACACTTCCACGGAGAAATATTAACGCATGAAAATTGTCAAACAGAAAACGAATTTTCTTTATTTCAATAAAATATGGATGTGTATATCTGTAAAAAATGTAAGACCATATCCTTGGAGTTGGATAAGAACATGTGTATTTGTTAAATTGATACGAATAATCAACGGAGACATGCTGATTATCCTTCGGGTTAACCATATTTGAAGAGTGTGTATTTACTGAATTACTTTAATATCATGATAGAAATGATTTATTTGAATATCAGGTATCAACATTTAATTAAATAACAAAAATAACGTGCAAAACGTGGACAAAGAGAAGATGGCTGAAGAGGAAGTGGAGGTTTGAGTGAGACAAAGCAATAAACTTTTAGTGTGTGTAGCTTAATTTTATTCTATTTAAATAAACATGCCTACAAGATCTTATAATAAATTAATATCAATATCTACTTCACTTACGTTAGACGTATTCGTATCTCTCTCTATATACATTCATACATACTAATATGTATTTAAAATATCCATGTCGATATTTATTTAATGTTAGTTGTGGGCTATTCGAAGATATATCCACAGCTAACATAGATGTCCCGTCTCTATTTTCGGTATTTTTTTATTTTTTTTGAAAAAATATCATCATCTATATTCATCTATATATCCCTCCTCTTTCAAGAAACTTGCTTGTCGCGTCTATCCTGAGTTTTCGTGTCCGGCTTGCTTGCGCATCTTGTCTTTGCATCCTGGGCTTGGGCTAACTTTCTTCTTGTCTCATCTAATTAGCTTGATACTAAACGTATCTAACGAAAGATCTCAATCGCCAATGAGAGAGCAGCTACTGATGCTTTTACAAGGGCTTCCGTCCAGGTGTGTCCGCTACTGGGCTAAGAAGCGAGCTTTAAAGTGAGGCTTAGGGTACTCATGTCACTTTCCCAGGTCCGCGTATAATGAAAGGAGCGACACGAAAGCAATCGACATGCTCTAACTAGAACTCCCATAGCCTCTTCGCCTAGCGCTTGTATTGCTCTCCCACAACCCACGGTCCAATTTCGCTCGCCGGAATCGCTTTTGCTTTCTTTTCCTCTGGCTACTAAGATGTTTCAGTTCGCCAGGTTGTCTCTTGCGGGTCGATACACATCAGCCATAGTAACCTCGCCGAATGAACATATCTTCCTTAAGGTTTGGAATATAAAGAGGTGTCGTCATAATAATGCTATCGAAAGATCCGCCGATAAATATGGATTCAGATTCGGAAGCCAGCTCCTATGCTTTTTGGTAAAGAAGAAAATAATGATGTGGAAAACAAGCTCTTACATGTCATTGCAATTTCGTTAGAAACAGAGACTCCTATGACGTTCATCTAGAACATGTAGTTTTAACGGTCTTAAAACTACTGTAGCCGTACTTGTTTCTAGATTGAGGGCATAGAAATCTCTGTTTCTGATGAAATTCGAATGACATATAAAAGGGATATAGTGATGACTATACATCGATACTTTTCAAAAAAATAAAAAAATGTCGAAAATGATGTTATATGTTGATATCTCATTTATCCATACCATTACAACAAACTAAATCTATATTGACGTTTTTTTAATCGTCACTATATCGTCCATTGTTAAATATGTCATGACGAAATTATTCGTTGCGAAATTATTTTATATTTTTGAAATCAGCGACGAGTACCACATCCATTGTTATATTATTACGTATGGTTCATAGTTGTTATTTTTCAAAATTTAATTAATCATTGCTAAATTGTAAACTAAAAAATTAGTGACGGTTGACTAAAATTGGTGAGTATTGTTACATGCATAATCACTAATAATGTATCAACGGATATAACAATTTCTTGTTTATTTTATTAAAAAATAATTCAGCTACGCTAGTATCGTCATTATATATTTGACAATGGATGGTATTACAGTGGATTATGTAAAAGGCATCATGATAGACTCATTTTACAGTGTAAGATACATGGCTAACCATTTTATATGTTAATTGTGGGCTATTCGATCACATCATACATCCAAAAAAATAAGTGCATCCACGAAAATATGGACCACCACCAAAGAGATAATAAGGAACGGACCATATCGAAATCATGATTTTTAAATACAAATAGGGATCAAATTAAGGAGAATTATAGACTAAGAGGTAAAGATTGGTCCTCTACGAATTTATTTTAAACATTTGGATTTTTATCACCGGTGCTCATCTTAACTTCAGCAATATCGGTTATCAGTTATGTCTTCTTTTTTGTATCCTTGACGTCTTAAAAAATTACAGTTCTATCCTTTGTGATATAAGTTATCCCCTATTATACCTTACTGGAAGGGTAGAATTGTAAATTTTGTAAGAAGTTAGGGGCATAATTGTTATTAGAAAAAGAGAGGGACATTACTGCTATTAGGTAAAAAGGAAGGGATATTACTGATATTGCAGAAGATAAGAAGAGTCCAAGTGATAAAAACTCTAAGGCCCTGTTTGGTTGGAGAATAGGTCCTGGAATAAGAGGCTAAATCTCCTCCCGACACGGTTCCCAGTGGTATGACTATTCCCCATTATTCCATCTTATTTCACTCTTATTCCTATCTTTATCCCACTTTACCTACCTTTATTTCATCTTATTCTCTTATTCTTATCCCCCAACTGAACAGAGAATAGACCCTTATTCTCCATCCTTATTTCTTCTTATTCTCCTACCGAACGGACCCTAAAAATTTTGGATAGTTTCCATTCGGTCTAACGAAGAGCCGGTATTTCTTAATTATGACTAGCCTTGAGACAAGGTATCCCTCTATGAATACTATGGGCTAGTTTGGTTACTAGGTTGGTTTGGGTTGGGGTAACCTCTTATGATTAGTAGTTGTTTGGATGGTTATGAGGGTTGGTAGAGGGTTGAAATAAGGAATGTGATATGATGTACATTGATTTGTGATGGAATTCCAACCCAGGTTTATAGGGTGGTGTACCGGATTACCTCGGGATAACCCGGAGCACACCACCAACCAAACGAACTCTACATGTTTGGATGGTTGGGAGGGTTGGAATGATAAATGTGATTTGATGTGATATTGATTATGTATTATATTAACTTTTTTAATGATTATAATACTATTTTTATGTTGATTTTTTATTGAATATGGTTAGAAAATATTATAACAAAGAAAGTGTATGATTCATACACTAATTCCAACACAAACATATAAAGATAGAGGAAGGGGTATACCAAGTTACCCTGGGATAATAGGGTAACTGAACATGCCCTTGTAGTTCTTTGATTTTGATTTGGTATTGATGAAGTGGAATTCCAATTGATAATATAATACAGCAGTCGTATGGTGTTGTCTATGCTGTATTCATGTCATTAATTAAATGGACGTTCAATTATATGCCAATAGGTCAACAACGACATCTCACATATCTTCATGAGCTCTTCTCTTCCACAATTTGACTTTCGGTACTCAAAAGAACAAGTATGTGAACGAGACGACTCTTCCTTCCTTCCTTCCTATCCTCTTCCATTTTGGTCAATAAATAAAAAACAAGACCCGGAAGTTGATGTAGACAAACTCTTTTTATTTTATTCCTCGACGTTAAGAATATGACATCACACTTTATTTGTTGTAGAAATCATCTTTATTTCGTGGAATTCACAATAAATGTCATATTCACAATTACTAGTTAGAAGAAAGCTATTAAAAGAAAACATATCGAAAAAAATCATTGAATGATCTTTATTATGAAATACGACATTCTTTTCTCTTGCTCAAACACTCTATCGAGCATTAGAATTCACTTGACATGCCATCAAATCACTCAAGCTCCTCTTTTAATTACTTCTTTACCTTCTTGCTTTGTTTCTTTGTTTCTTCCTTCCACATTTAAATGGCCCCCAAAGCTCAGTATAATTGTGTCATAATGGACTTAAAGAGGATATAATTCTCTACAATATGGAGTTTCTTTATTTCTTCCTTCTACAAAATAGCTCCCAAAGCTTAGATGTACTTATGTTGCAATGGACTTGAAGAGGATATAATTCTCTAGAAATTTGGAGTTGGATGCATAAAAAATCTAGAGATTTAGTTTTTTTACTCCACTTAGTAAATCTTTAAATGAGTAGATCCCATCTTCTCAAGATGTTTCTAGAGACATAAAGTCTCAATTACTCATGAACGATGTCATTTTATTTCAAAACTCCCCTCAACACTAACTCCTCGCTTATCCATCTGGATTTCTTCTTCCATTCTTCTTGATATATAGAGGATTCGTGAAACCCTTTATCTTTAGCAATCACGGCATGGGCATACTTGGATTAGGCTTGCATGATATGGTAGATCATCGAATTGTGTGGTCGAATCTTCTTCAAGCTCATGCTTGAGTAGACCGAGATTCCTCTGAAGTTTCTTGATGAACTTCACTTTTCTATTGACCGACTTTTTTCTCTACACGCTTAAGTACATAATTTTTATTTGCTTTGAGATTATATGATGAATCACCATTTTATCATATTAATACGCCAAAATTAAGCAAAATCTTAAGTTGATTTCATCATATTTTCATCTCATTTTGTACATAATTCCACTTTTCACTTTTCACATAATTTACATTTAAAAACTGCTAAAATAGAAATTAATGAAAGTTAAAAAATAAAATAATAAATAAAGAACACTTTTCAAAAAATTTTAGTTCCTCATATTATTTTTATAAATTAATGTATTTAATCAGTTGTTTTTTTCTTTATTAACTTTTAATCTCATTCAATATTTCTAATTTTTTACTTTATTTGTAGGTCACAATGGGCCAAAATCCCATCCCATTTTGATCTAAATAAAAGGAAAAAATTAAAAATGTGCTGATGCTAACCCTCTTCTTCTCTGCAATGTACATGTATCGTATGTGCCTCTTGTCCTCCTCCTTCACATAAATGACAACTCTCGCTCCCTCTTCCTCGCCCGCCAACCACCTGTGCCTGCTCCCCTTCCATCAACCACTTCCCCCTCCCCTTCCTCGACTACGGATGCAAATAGGGGAGGGCGATGGTTGAGGAGGAGAACCCAACCTGAGCAACCCATCACAAATTCGGAGAAGAACCCATCTCCATCGTCGAACCTCTCCCTCCTCTGACCTCCGCCAAAGCTCCATTGTTGAGCCCCTCTGCCACTCCGTCACTCGTTTACCACCATGTGCTCCATCGTACAAGGTCAAGCACGACTGAGAACATCTCCACTCCTTAGACTTGGATACCAAGGGCTTCTCTGCAAATTTATAATATATATATATATATTAACTCAAATTGGACCTAAATGTAATTTTTTGAATTTTTTTGTTTAATCCCTATTTCTTCAATTTCATATTTTTATTTCTTGACATTTGCAATAGTGTTATTAAAGTTTTGTTTAATTAAATTTAGTCCTTCAGTAACCTTTCTAAAATTTCTTGAAGTTTATTTCTTTTCTTAGCAATTTACCCAGTAAGAATTTTTTATCTTGTAAATTTTACTTCTATTCAGTAATTTCTTTAATTGCAATTTGGCCATTAAAATTAGTCTTTATTTTACATCAATGACCTTAGCTTTTTCGAAAATTACACTTATACTCATGCATCTTTGTTAAGTCATTAAAAATAACCAAAAACTTTGAAAAATTCATCTAAAAATCAGTGAGATCCCTAAGATGTATAGAACCTAGTAACAAAGGTTTCCACACATTTCATTCAGAAATAAGAAAAATGGGATTCAATTTAAGTCAAAAGAGCCAAAAATGTTTTAGTAAATAGAATAAAAATACGTGTAAAATTGTTCGAGTCCTAGTTGAACGGTCATCTACTTTCTCTATACATTATTTCATATATCTTAGCTTGTAGTTGTAGAAATTTTATACGAAATCTCTTGATTTTCATGTGTGCGCACAACGATACTCATAAAATACACTTCTTTTCGTGCGTAAAATTACAGTTCGTTTTGGTGTCATGGCCAGGGACTCGGTAACTTTACACAATTTATTTTGGCATTTTGATCTTTTTATTTTATTTTTTGTAAACTAATTTTACTTTTTTCAGGTGGAAAGAGAGGACTGCTCTCTTTCTCTCTCTTTCAATCTCTCTTATTCAAAAGCTTCATGCATATTTTTTTAATATTTTGGATCGCAATAGACAAACATTGTAAGATCTTTCTAATCACTTAAGCATTCCAGGTGCTTGCACTTGTATTTTTTAAGAAAAATCTGAAAATTATAAAATCAATTTCTTCTTGTTGCATTCATCTTTGTGATCTCTCTCCCACTGCTTCCTAATTAAACAAGATCACAACTTTATTGTTCGTATAAATCAGATAAGGTCCAAAAAGTCACCCTGTGGTTCAGACAAAAGCAGATTGAATTGAATGAATTGTTGCGCTTCGAATACAATTTCACGCGTACAAACACAATCTTAGGTCAAAGCCCAAATCCTTGTCAATTCTTACTATCAAAATTTAAAAATGATTAGCTACTTCTCATTGAGGAAACTACAACCTCTCTTAGTAGATTGGGTGGTTAAACGACAATGTGTAAGGCACCGTCCTCAAGCAAACACAGATAACCGTTGTACTATCCGTACTTACACGCATAATGGATAAAAGTAGAGGCAACTTGACATGAATTCAAGACAGTCAATATTTCACGTGTAGATATATGGGATAAATGTGTGTTTGATTTGTAAAAATTAAAGATAATTGTTTTGTGGCAACTTGTGTTGTGAAAACATTATATTGCGTTTGAAATGAAAAATCCTAAGGAGTTTTATATGCCAGTTACTCTTGGGTCATTAACTACATAAATATATTTGGATGACTTGATCAATACTTCGCCTAAAAGTAGATTACGTACCCTCATCTCCATAGCTTTTACAAAACAAGGGATCTTGGAAATGATACTTAATCCTTCTCTATTGACCAAGCAAGGGCCCAAAATACTTTGTTCACTGAAGGATGACATTAACAAAATAACAAGACTAATGGACGACCAAGAAAAGAAGAAACTTGAGTTTACAAAATCAACCAATTTTATGGAAACTTTCTTCACGCTAAATCCATTGTCAGCAGAAGTCCCAAGATTTTACCACGCTCAGAATACATCTTCCCACACCTAGTTTTCTAGAGCCATCCATTTTTAAGGAGCATCATTCATTCGATATTGATCCATTATATCATCCCCCATGTACACCATCAAAATTATTCAAGGATATCATTGGATACAAAACATTGGAGATTTTATAAAATCATGAATGAAGGATAATATATTCTTAATCAAAGTTGAGGAACAATTTTCAATCTAATAATCTGGACTTTGAGAATATAAAAGAAAATTTTCTCAACTCAATCATGTTTTCATACACTCTCGTTGATCTCGAACCAAATAAAATAATTTTGTTGACATTCTTTTGCTCACCATGTGGTTCTTGGAAGTCGCAATGATTTAGAAATAGATAATGTGAATTTAAACAAGTTTGAGGATTCTAAATATAGGATTTTACTTTGTGATTCAGAAAGGTCATCTTTGGTTTTTGATTTTTAAAAAGAACAAAATGATATAATCTTGGCATTCCTTATCGAATAAATCAGAATGAACTTCATGAGTCAAGTGATAGAATTTCTGAGCTAGAGATTATTACAATAAATGATGAATTTATGAATGAATTTAAGAATGAATTTGTCATTGCAAAAGAAGAAGTGATGGAAACTGATATTGGTTCATAGGAGAATTCTACTTATGAGATAAAATCCAAGAATAGAGATGAAATTGAATATGATTCTTGTGATGAATATTTGGATGATATAAGTGAAGAGATTGAAAGATCGAGCTTCATATTAGTCAGAAACTAGACTATAGGGCCCTACGAGATTCTCTTCTCTATAGAAAAGAAAGAAGAGTCACTTAACTCAGTGTATTATTTTCAACTCGTATTTTCAAACACAGAGTCAATTTTGTATATGGAAGAACCCTTTATTTGAGTTTATTGAGTACAATTCCCAATGATATGATCTAAATTTTAACTCAGAATTAACAAAGGACACATATGGCATGTATAGTGATATCATGGAGGGAGATTATTGTGAACAACCACATGATCTGTTAGAGGCCTACAACCGACCATTCTTCCCGACCGAGCCTCAAGACTTACAAGGTGTCTCACTCGATGTGACAATAGAGCTTGATTCAGATTTTATATTATTGGTATGGATTAACTAGAACACATTTTCGATACTCGAAATTGAGATACCTAGGTTAATCACTTTTCCAACTCCATCTACCATCTTTCCACACTTTCACTACACCATCCTCAGCTACATGCGTCATCCCGAAGTTTCAAACATGGATGCCACACATACTCAAGACACATGATATTCCTTACCCCGGAGTCTGGTTGGGGGTGTTAAAAACTACACATCGTGGGACAACCACCACAATTATCTTTCAGGTATTTTCTCTAGCTTGCATGTTTTACTTCATTTCTCATAATAGTAGTTCAAGATAAGTATGGTGGAAACCCCACAATAAAGAGAAAAATCAATTATAAATTACTGAAAAAACATCTTTAATCACTTGCATCTTGCATTCTCTCCACTCGTGTTTATCACCGTGGGGACATGGCTCGATCTTAGCATGGGGTGCATTGCATTCCATAAATTTTATTTTTTTTCTCATTTAAAAAAACCCATTTCATTTCATGCATTCCATATTTTTTACATTACTTTTATTTTAAAAAATCCAATAAAAAACATTGCATTATTTTCAAAAAAAACATAAAATTTCAAAAAAATTAACATTTTCAAAAAAATGCATCATTGTTTGCATTTTTTAAATTGTAATTTTTTCATATACCCAAAATCCCATAAAAATTGTAAAAAATATCATTTTTCAAAAACTTAGCAATTGTTTTTTCAAAAAATCTGAAAATATTTTCTTAATTTTCGCCTAACTTTTTGAGATTTCAAATATGGTTTTTACAAGTTTTGGATTTAGGCAAAGAAGACCTTAATCCACTTAACTTTATAGAACTTCGTTAGGTTTAAGTATTTTATATCTTCATGTCTAATTTAGATTCAATTCCTCGAGTTCCACTAATTTTATGTGGTAACCAAAATATGTGTCTATATAGATCATCTTGACAGTTATATTACTCTTTTACTCTTGATCAATTTTTGAAAAAATTGCACCTTATATCTTAGTTCAATTTAATGTTCTTGTACAATGGATTGTTTCAGTCTCTAGCAAGGGATGGGAGTGACTATGAATCTCGAGATACGCAAAATTGAATGATTTAAGTTCAAGAACCACTTATTCATTATAAGTCTGGATCTATCAGTAAACTTACCTTGTACATGTATATGAAAGTCACATTTTATACATGTATACTCTTGATACTGAATGCCACAAAATCCTATCAAAAGGAAGGCACAATAAGGGATGCCTATTTCAAAAATACAATTGCAAAGCAAAGATCCAACCAAAGAAAATTCTGTTCAAATAATCCAGCTCTACTAAATAAATCAAGTAGCAAACTAATATTGCTACTAATTTAAAAGAGACCATAGAGGCCCAATTATGCTCTACAAAAGTTAAAAAATGAGAGAAACAGACTAAAAAGGTCTACGGAAAATTTCAGAAAATCCAAGTTCTCTACAGTTTGCGCCCATCTTCTTTTGCTGACATATTCAAGTGAAATGAGAATAAACCTAGAGTTAAAGAGAATAGAGGCTTTAAGTTTTGTGAATCTCCTAGTACCTTACTTAAGGTCATACATTATACATGTCTCATAAATTGGGAAGATCTATAACCATCACACACGGTTCAAAATCAACTTAAGGTTAAAATGAATATTTGTTGATCAAGATGATCTGACTTGATCTAAAAATAGAACCAACTAAAATTGATAGAACTTGATGACTGTCGAATTGAATACTAGAATATAAAAGGAGTCCAAAACAATTATTAATCTAAATTTCAACTCAGTCTATGTCTATTATATGTTGAATCTTGGCTTAAAATCTCAAGACTTTGTGGGTGGGTCTACAACAAACCCTCGTTATGCATTCTCTATTTTTTCTATTTCTCTTTGCATATCATTGTCTTGATCAGGACTAGCAAGATTTAAGCATGAAGGTATGATGAATTTCCAATTTATCATATTAGTACATCAAAATTAAACAAAATATTGAGCTCCTCTCATCTCATTCAGTGCACAATTTCACTTTTCACATAATTTGCATTTAAAACTGCTTCAATAGAAATTAATGAAAAATGAAAAAATAAAATAAAAAACACTTTTCAAATATTTTCAACTCATCTTATTGTCATTATAAATTAATGTATTTAAGTAATTTTTATTTTTTGTTAACTTTTAATCTCATTCAATGTTTCTAATTTTTTTATTTACAGATCACAATGGGACAAAAGCCCATCCCATTTTGTTTTAAACAAAAATAGAAAAATAAAAGGGGGGGGGGGGGGTTGATGTAAGCAGCCAGAGGACTGACATCAATCCATCTTCTTCTCCATGATGCACAGGAACCATCTGCGCCTCTTCTCCTCTTCCTTCGCATCAACAGCCACCGTTGCCCCCTCTTCCTTGCCCGTCAACTATCCACACCCATTTCCCTTCCATCAATTGTTTCCCCCTTCCCTCCCTCGACTAAGGCTACGAATGGGGGAGGGTGTCGACCGAGGAGAATGAGAACCCAACTGGGGGAACCCATCATGGACCTAGAGAAGAACCCATCTCCATTATCACACCTCTCCCTCTGACCTCTGTCAAAGCTCGACCGCTCAGTCACCAACCTCCATCGAGCCCCTCCACCACTTCTCTGCTACTCCGTCGCCCCTTGCTTTGCTACAAAAGTCCGGGCATGGCTAAGAGCAGGCCCAGCCATTGGTCTTGGAGACCAAGGATCTCTATGCAAAATTGTTATTTTCTGTATTTTTTTAATTCAAGTGGACCTAAATTTAATTTTATGAAACTTTTGTTTAATCCCTTTAATTTATCTATATTCGTATTTTTATACTGTGATATTTGCAACAATGTTATTGACGTTCTATTTACTTACAATTTAGTCCTTCAAGGACCTTTCTATAATTTCTTGAAGTTTATTTCTTTTCTTCAATTTATCCATTAAATATTTTTTATTTGCTATATTTTACTTCTTTTTAGTAATTTTGTTAATTGCAATTTGACCATTATAGTTATCTTTATTTACATCCATAGCCTTGGTTTTCCAAAACTTACACTTATACCCCTACATCTTTGATAAGTCGTTAAAAATGGCCAAAATTTTTGAAAAATTCACCGAAAATCCTGCGGGATCATTGAGATTTCTAGAACCTAGTATAGAGGTTTCAACACATTTTAAATTTCCGAAATAAAAACAAAAATAAGATTCAATTTGAATCAATAAAATCAAAAATACCTTTGTAAATAGAACAAAAATTCATACAAAAATGTCCAGGTCTCTGTAGATTGATTCTCTCTTTTCCCTATACATTGTTTGATATATCTTGACTTGTAGTTATAGAAATTTTATCTGCAATCTCTTGGTTTTCATGTGTGTGCACAACGACATTCGCAAAATACATTTCCTATCGCACATAAAATCTAGTTTCAGTATCTTCAGTTCATTGAGTCTCATCCTGTTTTCATTCTTACTATCCTTCTTGTCAGAGTTATTTTATTAATGGGATATTTCTCTTTGTTTATTATTGAGTCATGTAACCCTTCAGGGTCCTTTATGTATTTTCTCCTTTTGGCTTTCTAGGGTTTCATGTGTCATTCATTCTTTCCCTGCATGGTATTAGAGAAATGGTCTTAAACCGGGGCTTATACCTAAAACCCACTACCACCAACAACCTCCATTCTCCTCAAGCCTTGTGCGGATCCTTCTTCCTTGTCTAAGGATCTCGCACGGCCTCAGTGTGTTCTCTAGCACTACCCTATCGTCGTCCATCCCAAGTACTACCCAACATTGCTCAGGTGCTACTAGCACCCCAGGCACTATCCAGGCACCGCCCTGCGCGCTACCCAAAACTGCCTAGGCACCACCCATGCGCTACCCAATGTCGCCCAGTGCAACCCTTGTGCCACCAGCAACCCTTTTAGGGTCATGCGATGCTGCCAGCAACCCTTCAGGGTTAGCAGAGGTTCAACCAACACCTTGGTGTGTCGTCAGATGATCTGTCAAAACCTATTGAAAGTCTCACTAGTGTGAACATACCAATCGAGGGCGCATGTGCCCTAGTCTCATGCAAGCTTAAAGTGCTACTGCAAACTTTTGATCTCTCTATCAGAACATGATGGCATCAAATCCTACCCAGATCAAATCCTTGTACACTACGTCTTCTATGATGGTATAGGACGCCTCTATCAAACACAAGGGTACAAATAACTACGTCCATTAGTCTCATGCTATAAAGGTGTTCGTCGATGGTCGGAGGAATTCTATCACCCATTTTTATGAAGCATTTACAAAATTTTTCTCACACTATGGCTAATTCTACTATGCAACTTGCTACGACCTCAGATACTACAGTTCATTGTTCTTCGACCACAACACCAACCTTGATCATTGACTCCAATACGTCTACCCACTTGACTGAAGGTGATAGTCTTCTAACATATTCTCAACCCTCATCTATTGTGAAGATGGTTTGTGCATCCGGGGGTGCCCATTCTCATGTCACCACCTTGGGACTATGGATTTTTCCTCCAAGCTCATGCTCTTTCGCATTTACTGTGCACAAGATTTTCTCTGAGCCTATTATCAATTTACAAGCCATGTTTTGAATTAAACTATTGAGTTATTTTTTATGAATGTCATTGTTATTTTCAGGATAGACATACTATGCAGATTTTTGGTGGGGGACATGAGAAAAAAGCTTTTACTACCTTGATATCCCTATTGACTCTACCTTTGGTGGTGCAACCTCCATTTCTACCGACCCGTTCCTATAGCATTTGTGGTTAGGTCACCCCCTACTAAAGCTCTCTCCTAGATGTTTCCTGAAATTTACTCACTAAAATTATTTGTATATGAAGCCTGCCAGTTCTAAAAACATCACTGGTCATTCTTTCCACCTAGGACTGAGCCACGTCCATCTGTCCCTTTCTCCTTAGTCCATTGTGATGTGTGTAGTCCCAATCATGAATGTACTACTGGTGGTCACACATATTTTGATGTCTTCATGGATGACAATAGCAACTTTCTTGGATCTATTTACTTAGGGAACGATCAGATATCAATAATATTGTCAAGTCCTTCTAGTTTATTAGCACGTATTTCTGTGCTTGTATTTAGACTAAACTGAGTGACAATGCTCTTGAGTTTACCTAACAAGATTGGGTATCTTTATTTGCCTCTCATGGAACACTTCATCAGACATCTATGTCCGTTCATCTCTCAGCAGAATGGGGTAGCAGAAAGAAAACTTTGCCACCTTCTCGACATAGCATGTATATTGTTTACTCACATGAAGATTCCCAAAACCTACTAGGGAGATGCCATTCTCACTGCCACTTTTCTCATAAATAGGGTCCCTTCTTTTGTCCTAAAGGGGTCACTCCCTTCTCTCTCTTATATCATAGTGAGACACCATTTCCGTTCCCATTAAGGATCTTTGGTCGCATTGTATTTGTTCATAATTTCCATGTTGCAGACAAATTATCTTTTTATGCTATCAAGCGTGTTTTACTTAGTTACTCCTGCATTCAAAAAGGATACATGTGCTATGATCCTGCCGGTCATCATTACTACATTTCTATTGATGTCTTTCTTTGAACAGACTCGCTACTTAGGCTATTAGTGACATACCCTTCGAGCTTTTGCCACCACCCATTGTCTACAAAAGGAACTACACTAGTCACTCTAATCCTATACCATTACATGTTTCTTATTTTGATCAGGATGATGTGCCATATTCCAGTATCCCCACCACTACAGCTCTGGATGCTCCATCAGAACTCCCTATAGCTTTACATCAAACAAAAAGGCCCTATACTATAACTCATGTGTCATATTTTACTTCCGTTGACACTCTATCCAACTATGATATGCGATTTGCAGATGCTCATACATATATTACTATTCCACATAATCATTACAATGCAATGCTAGACTATGGCCGGAATAAGTCCATGAATGAGGAGATGGATGCTCCAACTTGAGTCGGGCATGATTAATAGATATGCTCCAATTTGAGGAGTGTTAAAGTTATTTTGTTACTAGTTTATATCTCTTTGTTTATTTATTGAGTCATGTAATGCTTCAAGGTCATGTACGTATTTTCTTTGTTTGATTCTCTAAAGTTTCACACTTTATAAGAAACCCTAAATCCTTGAATAAGATATGTCATTCATTCTTTCTCCACACTTTCAAAATCTTTTCATCTGTTAATATAACCGTTGAGGTAACCACCATGATGGTAGTTCATAAAAATGATATTCCTAGATGTATAGTATCTACCAGTGTTAGATTACAATATCTTGACCCTTTCTCTCATTACCATATCCGATAAAAACACATTGGACTGCCTTCTTACCAAATTTGGTACGATGGTAGTATGGTTAGAAAACATATCTAATTGATCTATATATTAAAAAATAACTTATAATTGGTTTTCTCTTCCATAATTTTTGGAAAGGAGACACGAAGCCCATTTTTGGATAAGTTGAGTGATTGACCACATTCGATATAGTCTTCATGCATTTTGCCTACATTGTGGATGGAACATGTTTTATGTACAACAAAGCTTAACATATACATGAAAGATGTTGATTAGTCCCTTCTGCAACTCTACTTTCTTGTAGTCTACTTGACCACTTTAGTTGTCCTCAAATTAAAGCTTCTTTCAAATAAATGGAGCACTCTATAATGTATATTATCCGCTATTATTTGTTCGTAGACATCTGATTTTCTTTCTTGTTTCATTCTCGACTCATTGTCAAAATTTTTTGAATTGGGAGAGAACTTCAGATTTTTCCTTAAGAAAGATACCCAAGTATATCTTGAAAAGTCATCAATGAAAGGTAACATATGCTTCATTCCTCTTAGGGAAAGCCACTTGACTAGTCTAAATGCATCTGATGGGATCAAGTACAATTAGGGACTCAAATGGTCAGATAAAAATACGGGTATAGATGTTACCACATCCTTATCCATTTATAAAGTATGAATACCTACGTAGATACACATATCAACAAATATAATAACTATGTTACCCTGTATTTAAAAAAAAACAGATACATATGTAAAACGAAAGGTATGGATAATATTAAAAGTATTTTTGTATTAGCTTAAATGTACATGTATTGGATGATTTACACATAATATAAATATATTAAATATAAAATTATATCACTTATGGCGAAAGAAGGTATAAAATTATGTTGCATATAGTACAAATAACTATACAATAATATTTATATATGATAATGAACATACGAATATGTATATACATATATTTGCTATATCAAAATTATAATCATATTCACATATTCATTTAAAAAATGAACACAGATGTCAAAATCTTTATAAAACATATATTGTGGCAAATCACATGTTGATATATCCATATCCGCTAGCATCTCTATTTGTAATGGCTCCTTTGCGTGAAATGTAGACTTCTTGTAAGGCGATTGATAAGCCTTCCCATTATCACATATTGTCATCCAACATAAATAATGTCTTCTCGAGCATCTAATTATTGAAACATTTCAGCATTAAGAAATTCATCGTTATATTCAGCTTGTGATAATTCACATATCCAAGACTTGCATGCGAGAGGTCGATCATCTCGTTCTTCTTTGCTTTACCTATGTATGCAAACTTTGTTAACATAATATATGCATCTGGAGGATTTAAGTTACTATATAGCTGAAGATCTTCGAGATCGAATATTACATGGTGTACTACAATTGTTAGTCATATACATATAGAAGATATTTCTTCATAGCCGACACATAATGAGCATGATCATGTTTTGTCTTCTTTGAATTATATCGTGCGATATCGTCATGGAGTCCATGTGTTAGATTGGTAATTTCAAGTTATTGATTGTCACAACAACCCAATTGCCTTTATATATACATACATCTCTTGAAGCTTCTCTTTATCTCCACTCATGTGATTTGAGTGGCTTGAGTCAATTATCCAAGTGTTATTATAATCGACTTTTGAAGGGATTTTTGTTACTCAAGTTAATTCTCATTCTTAAATGATCATCATAGATGTCTCATCACCCCAATTTAATTCTAAAAAATCTTCATATTGAATGCTTATTATTGCGGTATTAATTTCAACCAGCACTTCTTAAATATACAATCATGTGAATTTTATCATTTCTTCAAGGAAACGAAGCGTTGGTCATTCTTTTTCATATGGAATCATTTGAACTTTGTGATTGGCCATATGGAGCTCCCCCATCCCCTTCTCATCTTGAAGTTCCTCGGAGTGCTTTGCTTCCACTAAGGAGTTGAAATTTTTTAATGTATCTCTCACACCTTTCCTCAATTTTGCACATCAAATGGGGTTTCTTTGCCACCTTTTACTAACTAATCAGCCGCTTGCTTGGTTAAAGTGATCTCTTGGTTTTCTAAGAGACTTTAGAATTCTAATAATGTGGGTTTACTTGGCCATCCAGATTCAGCAATAACAAGGCATTGTATTCTAATCTTGTCTCATGGATAAACAAGTCTTTGCATCAGTGGTTCACTAATTTTTGACTCTTGATATAATTTAGAAATGTCATGGTAGTGTGAGCATACCTTTATAAAGTATTGAGTGATCGTCATTTATCCTTACTTCATAGTCATCAGTTCACTTTCCAGTAACTACAATCGTGTATCATTCTTGCACGAGAATATGTGGCACGGGCAATCCATGCTTCTTTCAGAATAGTGGATCCTCTAATGTGCTCGATCAAATCCTCTTTGATCCTCATCTTGAACATAAACATTGACTCCGATCTTGATCTTTCATTTCCTCAATAGTTGTGTTACTTTGTCTCCATTGGTGACATAGTCATGTCTTTAAAGTGAGGCGTAATACATGTCTTTCGATAGTTATAGTCATGTCCGTTCAGCTTCTTGATGGAGTTGGTCAAACTAATGATGTCCATCATTTCAATCGGAAGAACTTCCCTGGCGTATTGTCGAAGGAAATTGGTCCCAGACCTAACTGATTTCACAATCCCAGACTTTATGCACCCCAATAAACGGTGGAAGGACAAGGATCTGATACTACTTGTAGAAAACTTAACTCAAATATTATAGTGTATATATTAACTACTCCAAAAATATAAGACATATACACTAGACTCTCTCACAATACTATCTTCATGCACAACCACTCAAACTCTCTATCAAGCTTTATCACTCACTTAACACACTAACAAATCACACAAGCTCTTCTCTCGTGCTCACTTACTTGCCTCAATTACTATTTTCTTGCTTTTCATACCTAGTTTCTTCCTTTCACACAATGTCTTCCAATGTCCATACACATGCGCATGCATACGTAGGTAGGCATGTATGTATGTATATGTATATTTATATGGGATATTTACGTCCATAATCATGAGTAGTTTGGTAATTATCCCATGAATCCTCGATAATTTGTAATTACACGAGCAACCACGAATAATGCTTAACTCTTACATGATATAACTTTGTGTTATGTTTCATTTAGGATGCTTGTTAAAAAAGAAGAAATTATCTCTAATACTCATTCTTATTTGCAAACCATGACATATAGTTCTCGCTCCAGCATCTGGGAGGGCTGGAAGGTGGAGGCCGAGGGGACGTTGGGAGGCGAAGGTCGAGGAGGCTGCTGGAGGAGGTGGTCGATGTGGGGGGTGGGGGGGGGGGGGCACTGGCGATGGAGGCTGAGGGGGAGGGAGCTGCTGGAGGAGGTGGTCAGCGTGGGAGTGGGGCCTGCTTGTTGTACTTGCAATGGAAATCCCTCATATAATAATAGCCCGTAGGAAGTGTATCGTGGATAAGATTTTAGTACGCATCTATGCTTGTGAAAAGCAAACACTATGTAGAGAATTTATAACCAGTGCAAGAATGTTCATAGTGAATTTCGAGAGGAGCTGCATATTAATCTAGCCAAGATCGATATATGGATATGGCTTCTGCAAAGGATGGCAACAACTTAGCTCTTCTTCCTCCTCCACCTTCCACCACCATCCTCTCCTCTCTTCGACTCGCCAGAGCTTCGTCACTGGTCGTTTGAGAGCAGTGGAGAATCCGGAGATATGCATGCGTAGGGCTTCTCGAGGTCACCAGGGGCTTAAAAAATGCAACAAGAGAGGATGTCAATGGAAAATCGTCGTCATTTTCAATTGCTATATACGAAGAGGGGAAAAAGTATATTTCACATTCGATTAAAGAATGTAAATAATTGTTGTTTTCCTTTGGACTAATCTTCGAAAGAAGGCATTTGAGGTTCTTGTGATCCAGCCGTTGGGAAGATGATCCTCTGCTGTAGAGGGTATTGCAGCAGAGGTGCTGTAAATCCTAATAATTTTTTTATGATTTAGATTCTAAAATCCAACCTTATAGTTTAAATCTCAGGTTAATGTTCTATATATACTCCAAATTTCATTTAAATCCGATATTATTTGCTATTTTATCTTAATAGTTTAAAATTCGGATCTTTTTGAAATGGAGTTCAAGTTGCTTAGATCTTGACCGATTGTTTGACCATTAAGATAAAATAGCAAATAGTATCGAATTTGAGCGAAATTTGAGGGATATATAGAGCATTAACCTAAGATTCAATCTATAAGGTTGGATTTAAAATCTGTAACACAAAAAAATTATTAAGGTTTACGGCACCTCTGTTGCAATACCCCGAGGATCTTCTCCCCAGCCGTTGCCCACTTGATCTTTGCTTTGCATCTTTCCCGCTGCCAGCGTAGGAATAACGCGTCGCGGGCCTAATGAGAGCTGGGAAATAAATAGTCAATGTTCCTCGATACGCATAATAGTAACGGTTGAGAAGATTCGTGCAGCGATATTGGACTGCAGTGTGCATTCAAAATCGGACCATGTCATAGAGGACCCTTCCGCACTAAGATTACCGGAACTACTATTTTTTAATTGGTTCATGATGCTTCGTGATCTAATATTTATATACATGATTTCCCCATTTTAAAAGGAATGCTGTTTTTTTTGTTGAAAATATGAACATTCTCCACCCCCGTAAATTTTTGAGAAATACATACTCGTTGGAGAAATAAGTTGGGGTTCTAAAGAATTAGTCGTTCCACAATTCCAGTGCTTATTCTCCAAATGAATATGGCCTAAGTCTAGTAAAAGACGACAATCATTCTTATTGTATTTTTGAAATTTATTTTTCGAAATAAGTAATAATTAATTAGAATTATGATGAGAAGGTTTCATAAATTTTTTATTCTCATAAAACAATAAGTTAATTATATATAAGCAAAGAGTTGTTTATGTAAATAACCATTTAAGTTTTTTAATCAATATGTAATGTCGATTAAACTCAATAATTTCCATCTGGTTACATGATTGGAAGGCCGGAAATCCAAAAATAACTGAATTATATTATCATGTTATAATCTCTTTAAATTAGAGAAAAATAGAGACATGGTAGGAAGAGTCCAGATTAGGGATGTCAATTTGGGTCTACCCATTGGGTACCCGACCCGAACCCGCTCCATTTAAGGATCCGAAACCCGTCCCATTTACTTTTGGACGGGTTTGGGTTTTGAATTGACTACCCATGCGGGTATGGGTACGGGTTTGGGATTGCCTTGTGGGTACCCGAACCCGCCCCAAATCCGAATATATATATATATATATATATATATATATATATGATATCTTTCATATGAGACATGGTCCTTCCATCTCTAAGGAAGGCCAGCGATCCTGTGCGTCGATAATTAATCAGACGGTTATTATAAAAGGTATGTTAATACTATTATTTAATTAATCAAAAACCCATTTTGGTCATTATGCATTTTCTAAATATAGTATGTAGCATTCAAAATATCTCCTCATTTATCTCCCTCATACTCTTTCCAAAAATCTCGTACATATACCTAAAATATCTCACTAATATCTCTCCTAATCCCACAATCACGTCGGCGACGAGAAGACGGCGGTGGGGTTCCGGAGGCGCGACGACGTGCTGGAGGACCTCCGCCAGGCCTTTGACATCTTCGATCTCGACCATAACGGCTCCATCTCCCCCGACGAACTTGCCAAGGTCATGCGTGATCTCGGCGAGGCCACCACGACAGCGCAGTGCAGGCAGATGATCAACGACGTTGATCAAAACGGCGTCGGCATCGTTAGCTTCGAGGAGTTCACAGAGATGAAGAAGAAGGGGAAGGAGTGAGTGATAATCCGATCGATTTGTCTAAGAAAAAATATTTTTCGTTGTTTGCGGAATCGATTGTGGTTTGAATTCGTGGGAAAAGGATATGTACATAGGCATCTATGCACCGCCAATACACCTATCTTTAATTTTTTTTATCAAAACTTTTAGATGTTTAAACGTAAGAATTTTTATTTTATATTTTCAACAATAGCCTTTTAATCTTTTTCATATCGGAAGGAGATCATGCCCCCACAGCATTGCAGATCGTGCGACGACGTAGAGATCGACGCAAATCGGTTCGTACGCGTCGGCTTTGATGGATTGTCAGATCATGATGCGGAGTTGGCGACGTGATGTGCGGTCTCATTGGTGACTATCAGAGACGTTCTTCATGCAAGTGACAACGATAAAAAAGTGATGCACCCAGTTTTAGATGAAGAACAATTCGCAGTTTGATACAATATTGATTTGTACTCTACAATATTAGTCTGTATTATACAATTTGGATATGTATTATACAAATTTGTTATGTATTTTTACGAATCAGATGGTTGCGAATGAAAATTATATTTTTTATAGATCTTGTATAAAATCATTACAAAGAACCATACAATCGTTACAAAGAACCACACATTTATTACTATACAAAGAACCACACATTAATTACTAATATGAAGTGTATTTTACAAAGAACAATGTAAAATTTACAAATAACGGATGACTTTTTGAATGAACAACGGATTATACAAAAAACATGCAATCATTACAAAAGGCACCTTAAAATCTACAAAAAAAGACGTGAGGATACAAAAATATGCCCTATATAATATCGTCCAGCAAAAAAATAGGTATTTTCTAAATATGGTATTGCGAAAATGCCAAAAAATAAAAGTAGCTAAAATTAGTATTTCGAAATATTAATTAACGTGCATAATTAATGCAAAAATTGATGACGAAAATGCCCTTTTGGGCATCAAAATTGAAGATGCCGTTGGATTTGAATCCGATGGTCCAGATCGTTGGCCTTCCTTAAGGATGGAAGGACCACGTCTCATATATATATGGGTAAAATGGGGCTGCCCCTAGGGAGTAGCCAACTTGGCTACTCCCACCCCTATTTTCCCCCCATTTTTTTATTTTTTTGGAAAATAAAAATTTGTATATTCATCATTATATCCCTCTCACATTCTATTAAAATTTCGTCAGAAACAGAGACTCCTAAGCGCTCCATCCAGACGTCATTTTTTAACGGTCACAGGATTTTTTAAATCGACCATATTTGGATGGAGGCCATAGGAGTCTCTGTTTCTGACGAAATTTTAACAGAATGTGAGAGGGATATAATGATGAATATACAAATTTTTATTTTCCAAAAAAATAAAAAAAATGAGGGGAAAATAGGGGTGGGAGTAGCCAAGTTGGCTACTCCCTGGGGGCAGCCCCATTTACATCTCTCTCTCTCTCTCTTTATATATATATATATATATATATATATATAGGATAGGGAGTATGCACCCGGGTGCATGTAATTTTACATGCACCCGGCCCTATAACTTCCACGTTTTTTATTTTTTTGAAAAATACCGTCATGTATATTCATCTATATATCCCTTCTATATGTCATTCCAATTTCGTCAGAAACATATACTCCTACGCCCTCCATCTAGAACATGTAATTTGAACGGTCTTAGAATTGCTGTAATCCACCATTTCTGGATGGAGGGCGTAGGAGTCTCTGTTTCTGACAAAATTGGAATGACATATAGAAGGGATATATAGATGAATATACATGGCGGTATTTTTCAAAAAAAAATAAAAAAACGTGGAAGTTATAGGGCCGGGTGCATGTAAAATTACATGCACCCGGGTGCATACTCCCTATCCTCATATAATATATATATATATATATATATATATATATAAAGATATATGTGTATGTTGCATTTTAATCAAACTAAACCCAAATCCATTTCATATCTAATATGTATCGATCTGCATGTATAAATATCGAACTCAATTTTCTCCTCTCCATACATTTTTTCTTATTTAATTAACTTTTTGCATCTTCAATAAATAAAAGCTATCAATACAAAATAGTAAACACTTAACATATATAAACATTTAATATTCTCTATAAATTGTATATTTTTATGAATCACCATAGTGCATAATCTCACTCTATTTCGTCTATCTGTGAAAATCTTGTATACATTTACAAATAACTTAAGATTTACTTATCAAAGATATGGGTACCCATTGGGTACACGGGTATCAGATGGGTATATGGGTACCCGCTAGAAATTATCCGCTTAATAAATGAGCGGGTATGGACAGTGATGTTATAAATGGGTATGGGTTTGGGAATAGTAATATCCACCCCAAACCCGACACGCTGACATCCCTAGTCCAGATAAAGTCTCCGGTCTTCACAAGGCAGAAGTGGCACTGCCAAAATAAAAACCTTCCCAACAAACAAAGCTAGGAACCACATCATCAAAGGCCAATAAAAGCAACCACACCTCTCCATTTTTAAAGCCCAAACAACCTCCCCACACCCCCCACGTCTCCTCTTGGGAACCCTAACGCCGTTAGCCCCAACCCCGTCGGCCCCCGACCGCCGGGGACCAACCCCTGCCTCGCTTTGGGCCACCAGTTAGTAACGGCCATCTGCCGCGCGGACCCCACCGCCGTTTAACTTCCTCCCACCCCCCAACGTGCCACCCGCCCCGTGCCCTCGGGCCCCACCACCCCATTGCAAGCCCCCCGCTTTCCGCTCCATCCTTAACCAAACCGCTTCCACTTGACCACCCCCTCTGGTTGAACTAACCCCGACTCCCTCCCCCCAACCCCCTATAAAACAACCCGCCGAGTCCCCCTTCAGGTTTGCCCAACCTTCTACTCAAACCCCCCCCCCCTATCAGGAAGAATCCTAACCGTAGCCCTGATGGCATCTTCCTCCTCTCGTAGCTCCCGCGCCTCCGCCGGGGGCCTTCGCCCCGGTAACCACCTCCACCACCACTCTCCGATGTGCCACCACCACTCACCTCACTCCGCCTTCGCCTCCTCTTCCTCCTCCTTCTCCTCCCGCTCCGCCACCATCCTCGACCGCTCCGCCTCCCCCACCCGCGTTAACGTCATCGCCGGCGCCTCCCGCTCCGCCGTTCGTTTCTCCCTCGATGCCAACTCTGTCTCCCCCCAACGCCACCACATCGCCGTCTCCCCCACCGCCAAGCCCTCCTCTTCCGCCGCCTCCCACCACAAGCCCACCCGCCGCACCTGCATGTGCTCGCCTACGACTCATCCCGGATCCTTCCGCTGCGCCCTCCATAAGAACGCCGGGATCCACTCCAGCGCCTTCCCCTCTCAGTCCAACCGCCTCCACGCGCGGCGATCTGCGATGACAAACTCACTCGTCAGGATCGGTACCGTCGAGGGCGATCTGGTGAAGCGCGCTCTCGCCGCCCTCATCCGTCCTTCCTCCCACCAGCAGCGCCGCCGTGCCTCTTTTGAACCAAGGCCCAGTCGCCTCTCCATCATGTCCACCGCTGCGGATGAGTGATCGATCGGCCAAATGTTTGTGGCGATCGCTTGTTGTGCCCCATGGCATTGGATCTTCATCGGACGGCTCAGATCTACGCACTCCTATGTTTTCTAGGGTTTGTGGTGGATATGTACATAAACAGCAATACTTATCCCTCCGCGTTCCTTTTTGAAAAGGGGCGGCGGTCGTTTTGGAGGAGAAGGAAACTGCAGTTGATTGAAGGAAGCTTGACATTAAGAGGACTTTTAATCGGACCAATTTAACTAACAGATTTAATTGATTAAGTCGATGAGAATTGATTGATTTGATCCAAAAAAACGATGAACTTTGATTCTGGTTCTCTCTGTCTTTGTTTGAAGGATTGATTGGTTTGGATTTCCGTTGCCAAGGCGTTCTGCTACTTCCCGTTGCTTGTGGTTCTGCTGCTTCTCGTTGCTTGTGGTGCTCGTCTCGTCATCGTATGCGTGGGGTTTGTACGTGCGTTCGTCGTCGCCGTATCTCGTACGTATTTTTCGTCCCTTACAGTAAATTTCCATTTTATATCATTTTTTTATCTGTAAATAGGGTTTGTTACGTCCGATGGCTTCTGTTCTGTGCAGGTATGATCTCATGCCGCCGTAGGATTTGACGTGGATCAGGTTCAGGTACGCAGCGAATGGATTCTAATGGGGGACAAAACAGTGGACTGTTTTGGGGGTAGTTGGAGTTGAAATCCCAATTGAGAGATGCTTGGGGGAGAAGAAAGGTAGAAGGAGTTGGATCCACCTTCGGAAGATAAGGTAGCTTCGAGGAATTGAGTTGTGGTTGAGCTGGAAAAGGAATATCTCATTACGCCGTGATGGGACCAGCGGATAGGCACCACTTCGTTGTCTCGATATTTAATAGCCACTGGAAAAGATAAGGACTTGAGAGGGAGAGACAGAGACGGAGAGACGTCAACAAGAAAACGAAAGCATCGTTTCAACCACGAGTAATTTGGTTGGAATAGTTTCTGACCGGACGCAAGTGACTGTAGTAAATGGGATTGGAATCCGAGGTGATGGTTCCGGAGAAAGTCACGAAAATCTTGCTTGGACGCGGACAGTCGCTTCCGATTGGAAGTTCGGATTTCTATCGCGCGGTAAAGTTCCGTGAACCCGCGACTATGAGAGATTTAAGATTCTCTCCGTGGATCGTGGACACGAGATAGACACCGAACTGATTCTCTTTTATTAAATATTTAATAAAACGAACCTAAACCTTGGAATACCGATAAGCTGAACAGTGGGTTTGTGCCCTGGACGAATCAAATAAATTGAAAGTTACAACCCTGTTAAGTAATGAGAAATTTCCTATAGCAGGAGTTTGTAACAAAGTACTGTATCGGTACCAAACTGAACAGTCATTTGATGTAACGATTAAATGACTTAGCAAAATATGGTTATAAAATTTTAGGCGCAGGGGTAATTTGAAGGGAAAAAAAGAAAGGTACAGAGTAACTGTTTGAAAGTTGGAAGGGACTGCTAATGGGTCATGTAAACTATGGTTTGGTTTATTTCACTAAAGCGTAAAAGCACAAGTAGTAACGGTTGTAATTTGTATTCGTTTTACGAGAGTTCAGATTTCCTTGTGGAACATTAGCCACTATCTTTACTTATTTTATCCTTATCCTCAACTTGAAAAGGATATGAAATTTTATAATGTCTTAAGATGATGAAATAAAGAGCTTCACGTGAAAAGAATGATCTTGAATAAGTATTTGCATTTACTACGCATACTAACGAAATAAAAAAGAAGGGCTTACATACGATTAGTTAAATTATTGTTTAAGTATTTACAAAGATTTCAACTTCTAATTAATAAAAATAATAAAGTGATAAAATTTATCTGGAAACTTTTTTTAAGAAAAAAATTAATTTTATATTGCAGATTTAAAATTTATTACTTGTTTAGAATGGTACTTAACAAACTTCCCACTTGAGATAGGCTACTTAAGCTGGGATTGTGTGAATGGAATTTTTTTGTTGTGTGATCACTTTAATGAATCTTCTGACCATCTGTTTTGGGAGAGTTCTTACTCCAAGGAGACCCTGGACTGGGTTAAGGTGGTACAGAGTCAAGATGCAGATCTTGCCTTAAGGCTCAAGACTGCTCTTGGACTTCAATTGGTGGGAGTGTAACGACTGCAACCTCCACTGGATTAGGAGCTCAAATACGCTAGGGGAACTGCCAATCGGATTTTCAATGCTCTCAAGATCATTTGCAACTTAGTTTATGCTGATAGTCTGTGCGTTCTGTAATTTTTGTCTAGTTTTATCTTCTTAAGAACTCCATATTTTAGGTTCTTGTGAGGTAGATAATTTCTTCACTCTTACTGTAAACAGTTCTCTACATTAATATACTTACTTACCTTTAACAAAAACTTCTGCAATCATTTCTAAGTTGAAATCCATCGTGGAATGGACCACTCCACTAATGACCGGTCAAGTAGCATTATGCAGGATCGTATACAGACCTGGGAACCAGACGAGTAGACGAAGGGAGGGAAAGCTTAATTTTTACACTTGACAATCAATCAAAAGAGTAAATTATACTTGCACAGTCTTGTGCCAAACCATAAAAATATGGACGCGCAGCAGTTCTAAATGAATATAAAGCTTCACAATTTCTCGTTAAACCCTTTATAAGAACAAAGTGACAACTCATTGAAGTTGAAGGAAGTCTAAGGTAGAGTTTGGTTCGCGGGTTACCTGCGGGTTAGGGGAGTTTACCCCCCTTAACCCACATTCCCCTCTCTCCCCGTGGGCCCCACTTTATTCCTTTTTTAAAAAAATAAATAAATCAATTTTACATCATCAATCTTATCAAAAAATAATATATTATACCATCATATCATATAAAAAATATAAACTACTCCACTTCTACTCCCTTTTCCAAACTTCAATACAATCACATCACAATAACTACTCACTTTTTCAAACTCCAATACAATCATATCACCCAAACCCACTTCTAACTCACCCCCAATTTAACCCTCTATCCAAACACCAAAACACAAAAACGGGTTACCCTCTACTAGTTTAACCTGCCTTAACCCGCCAACCAAACGCACCCTAAGGGCCCGTTCGGTAGGAGAATAAGCAGGAATAAGGATGGGGAATAAGGGAAATAAGAGTCTATTCTCCGTTCGGCTGGAGGATAAGAATAAGGAGAATAAGGTGAAATAAAGGTAGGTAAGGTGGGATAAAGATAGGAATAAGAGTGAAATAAGATGAAATAATGGGGAATAGTCGTACCACGGGGAAACGTGTTGGGGGCTTATTCCCCTTATTCCATTCCTCCTTATACTCCAAACGAATAGGGCCTAAGGATGCGTTCGGTTCTGGAATGAGTAGGAATAAGGACGGAGAATAAGGATCTATTCTTTGTTCGGCTGGAGGATAGGAATAAGGAGAATAAGGTGAAATAAAGGTATGTAAGGTGGGATAAAGATAAGAATAGGAGTGAAATAAGATAGAATAGATAGAATAATGGGGAATAGTCGTATCATGGGAACCGTGTTGGGAAGAGAATTGGCCCCTTATTCCAGGGCCTATTCTCCAACCAAGCATGCCCTATTGTTGATGGTAGATGACACAGGGAGGATGTAATAGTTCCGGGTCAATTGTCAGGCTTGATCTCGATTGGAAGCGTCGGAATTGGTCATGTCAGGCGTGATAGTTGGAAACATAGCACCCTGTTCAGACACGACCAGTGCATTCAGGTATTATACGAAGAGTGAGAAACTTCCAACTGCTTAGCCTAAACAGAATCCTAAACTAATAACTGTTAACTTAATTAAAGACTTGATTATGCACATATGCATAAATTTTTCTGTAAGATTTCCTATCTATTAGGGGATGGTAGAATTGGATTCTTTGTAGTTACCTTCAGATTAGGCTTGAAATAGAAATTGCGGTAAATCACGATTTAACAACAATCAGAAACAACAGGAACTTCTATCCATACACTAAACTGGTAGTCATTCATGAAGTTTCAAAACAGTTCCTGACAATAGTTAATTCAAAGTTGAATACAACCTCAATTATTCAGATTATCTTTTTCTCATGTGGAGTATATTCATGTGGAATATGTTATTTAAAAAAAGGGTTGGAAGGAGCTCAATGGTCCTGGTCGATAACAAGATCACATAACAAACAACTTTAATGTCTTGTGAAAAACAACCAAATAAACAAGCATAATAACATGAGATACCAAATTTGGGGGGAGAACAAGTACAAACTGAACCAGCTGTGAATTGGACTTTGTGTGTGGGGTTCAATTTTTTTTATAGGTAAAATTTCATTTCATTGATGAAGCTGCTGAATGCAGCAAAGCCATTACAGAAAGGCACAAAAAGAAAGTGCTTTACAAGGTGTGAGAATAACAATTAATTAGTAAAATCATGGCAACTGAGAGGTCAAAAATCAGTGCCACGCTTCAGTGTAGTATGTAACGTGTATTAGAGACAATGGAGTCAACGAGTTTGTGAGGGGTCACTAAGTAGCTAGAAGTCCATCGGCTGTTGCGTTCCATCCAGATTTCCGTAGTGGCAGCAGCCAGCAAAACGCCCCAGATCTCGCGATCATTATATGATGTGGCGGAGGCATTCGTCAGCTTGGGATCAGGTAGCCATGCGACCCAATCAGTAATACCAGAGAGGTTGTGGGGCGGAGGACAGTTCAAACCCATGGACGCTAATGCAACCGTCCATGTTTCGTCAGAATAGCTGCACGCGAAGAATACGTGATCTCGAGATTCTTGTCCAGATTCGCAAAGGTAGCACTTGCCGTTGTTTGGGAGCCCCTGGCAGGCGAGTCTATCAAGAGTGGGGAGGCGATTGATCAGCGCTCGGTAGAGAGTGCAAGAGTACCTTGGGGCGGTGCGCTTGCCCCAGACGACTTTCGCCCAAGGGACGGTTGCAGCCCGGTGCCTGATGAGTTCGAAAGCTTCAGAGAAGGAAAAGCCCTTCGGGGAACGAGTCCAAGAGTGCTGCCCGTTCGCGGAGGAAATTGCATTCCTGTAGGAATCACGGGCACGGAGGATTTTTTTCCAGACCAGGGAGTCATTGCGGGCAGGGGTGGCCTCCCAGAAGGAGAGGGAGTTCAGGTACTTTGTTCGCATAAAGGTAGCCCATAATGAGTTGTTAGCAGTGAGGATACACCAAGCCCATGACACAATCATTGCATCCTGCAGCGATGCACAAGTTCGCAGCCCCAAGCCCCCCTCAAGCTTGGGGAGGCATATAGTATTCCATCCGATGTGATGTCGGCTGAAACCCCAGAGGAAGTTAGCGCAAAGCTTGTCAATCCTGTGGGCAGTTCTCCTCGGAATAAGTGTACCGGCCGTCTAATAAAGCGTGATCCCGACGATGACCGAGAGAAGAAGCTGACAGCGTCCAGGAAGGGAGAGAGTAGAAGCTTTCCACCCACCAAGAGAGGCCCTGACCCGATCTTCCAGGGCTCTCAAAGAAGGACCACGACCAATTTGTGAAGCAAGCGGGATGCCTAGATACTTTGTCGGCAAGGAGTCCCTAAGCACCCCCAGCCGCAGGGTAGAAGCGAAGTCATTAGGGGCCCGTTTAGGCATGTATAACTTGCTCTTTCTAGCATTCATTCTCAGCCCAGAGGTAATGGCAAAGTCCTCCAAAATCTCCCCCACCGCAAGGAGAGAGGAAGGAGAGCCAAGGCAGAAGAATAGTAGGTTATCGGCGTAGATAAGATGAGTAGGTACCATACATCGGTCGCGCCCCAGCGGCTTGAGGCGCCCTCTAGCAACTGAAGCATCGACGAGGTTAGTTAGGGTTTCCATGCCAACCACAAAGAGTAGGGGGCTCAACGGGTCACCCTGTCGGAGGCCCCTAGTACCCTTGAAGAAGCCTTCGGAGGAGCCATTTATGAGTATGGAGAAGGAAGTCAAGGTTATGCAATTAGCAATCCAGCCCACCCAAGTAGGGCAGAACCCCATGGCTCCAGGCTCCTTAAAATGAACGCATGCTCAATTGTATCGAAGACTTTGGTAAGATCAATCTTAAGGCATGCCTTCTTCAAGCTGGTCTTCCTTTCAAACCCTCCAAACACCTCTTGGGCCAGGCGAGTGTTGTCGCTAATTGATCTACCTTTAACAAAGGTAGATTGATTGAGTGAGATGAGTTGTGGAAGCGCTACAGCCATGCGCGTGGCCAGGAGCTTGGCAAAAACCTTATAGACGACATTGCAGCACGAAATTGGCCTGAAGTCCCCTAAATTTGCTAGCGAATTCTTTTTGGGAACCAGAGTTAGGAAAGTATGATTGACTTCCCTAACCATGCGCCCACCCTTGTGGAGGAACTCCATTGCCCTGCAGAAATCCTCCTTAATAAGGTCCCAATGCAATTTGAAAAAGCTTGAGTTGAAACCGTCAGGACCCAGGGCCTTAGAGGAGGGAATATCGCGAAGTGCGTGCCAAATTTCATCCTCATCGAAGGGCCTAACAAGCCATTGGCTCATTTCCATCGTGAGGCGGTGCCTAGGGGCCGGGGGGTCCGGTCTAGAGGGCCTGGGAAGATCCGGCCCCAGGAGCTCTCCAAAGAAGATCACGACATTGGAGGCCAAGTGTGGGGTTCAATTGTGCAATAACAATATCTCATTGTCTATTAAATGATAAAAAAAGAAACGGAGAAATATATATATATATATATATATATATATATATATAGGGAATTTATCCAGAGAGCACAGGGCCCATTTGAGTTCGGATGAGCACCCAATCTTAGCCGTCCATCGCAAAAAAATAGGAACCGATTAATCCCAAAAAATAGGAACCGATATTGTATGGAAATAAAACAAAATCGGAAATTAGAACATTGCTAAAAATAGCTTTGCATTTGTGGAAAGAGGAAGGCGCGTGCATTTGATTGGTAAAATCTATCGTTTCATTCCAACGCATGGCATTTGTTTCGTTCCAACGCAAGATGGGAGGTATGTGATTCGATTTCATAATTTAATCGCTTATTTCTATCATAATTTCGTTGTTTTAATGATTTTTTGATTTTTAGCAATGTTTGTTTTGGGATCAATTACGACGAGATGATGGCTACATTAATTTTTTTATGAATACTGCATATTTTTTATCGTAAGCGATGTTTTATTCGAGAAGTATGATTGGAATATGAGAAAGTTTTATTCATAATATTGATTTTTATTCATTTTGATACACGATTTGTATTCCTAATTGATTTTTTATCGAAGGTATTTTGATTTCATATAATAAAAAGTTACAGTAAATTTGTAACTTTATTGTTGGCTTTGAGTAACTTTATTACATGTATCAGTAAGTTTTATATATATGTTAGTAAGAAATTTCATATAACTTGTAGTAGTAACTATCGGATAATGATCAGTAACAATTAATATACGCTTTGGTAATATTGTAAACCATTACTAGTATTTTATTAACCTACATATATAACAAGTAATATTTACACTATCCATCAGTAACTTTTTAGCATGTAGAAGTAACTTTATAATAATAACAAGTAACTCTGGTAACATTGTAACTTCATTACTGGCTGTCAGTAACTATATTATAACAATCAGTAAGTTTATAAATACAACACATTACAAGTTACTTGTCATATAACAAACGTTACTAACAATTCATTAAAAGTTACTTGTCATTGAATGATTCTTACTGAAGCGAGTATATTGCTGAGTTACTAACAATCATTACAAGTTACTTGTCATATAATAAATGTTACTAACAATTCATTTCAAGTTACTTGTCATTCAATGATTCTTACTGAAGTGAGTATATTGCTGAATTACTTTTCTTTATACAATTCTTACTATTCACGGATATAAATTAACTTATTGTTTCTTGCAGAACAATGTACAATTTGGTGTCTTGAAGAAGCTGTTGTTATGCCGAGGAGCGAGAGCAAAACAACATCATCTAAATGAACTAGAAGACAGTTGACATTTGGATGTTCACCATATAACTATAATTAAGTAATTTATGTGTGACTTTCGATAACACTTGATGTATTACAAGTAATTAAATAGGCTACATAAGTAAAGAAGGTGTGATTCGATAGTAATTCAAAACAAAGAATAAAACAAGTAAGATATATAGAAGCATCAGTAACATATAATAAATTGTAGGTAAAAGAAGGTAATGGAATAAGTAAGTTGGAATAAGTATAAAAAATCACGTAACCAGTAACTTATATATTGCTATCAGTAACACTCGATACATTATAAGTAATTAAAAATATTATATAAGTAAATAAGAGGTGCTTCAGTAAGACTCAAAGTATTAAGTAACTATAACATCAGTAACAATCAAAATGACTTCAGTAAAATGGACATTTGTAATCAGTACTTATTGTATGGACATTAGTAATTCACATACTTAATTACTGATCCCACAACAATAGTTACTTGAGAACTGAATATGTATTACTTGAGTAACATGAATGAATTACTGATCTCTGTACAATGTAATATTACAGATGTAAAATAACTATAAATTCAGTAACAATCATAATGCGTTCAGTAATATGTATATTTGTAATAGGTAATTATTGTATGGACATTAGTAATTGACGTAATCAATAATTATAATCAGTAATTTATCTTTTCTAATCCAAACGTGGAATGATCATTCCATAAATAGAATATATGCCGACAATAATTTAAATGCGTATTTTGTAGCTTACTAAAACCGACCACCTATTTTTAAGGAAATGATTTAATTCGAATTCTTATTATGTTAATAATGCATGCACATTGTTATTGCCAAAACCGCCCCCTTCCAAATAGAACCGACACATACACGTGGCGAGCCTACGTTTGGTGCTCACCACGACCCAAATCGGCACAGTGCCCTCTGGATATGCCCTCTATATATATATATATATATATAGAGAGAGAGAGAGAGAGAGAGAGAGAGAGAGATAGAGAGAGAGAGAGGAAGGGGATCCTACTCCATGGAGTAGGTAACTTACCTACTCCACTTTCTTTTTTTCAAAAGTTTTTTATTTTTTTGAAAAATGATTCCATGGATTTTCATAATTATATTCCTCTAATATGTCATTCAAATTTCGTCAGAAACAGAGACTCCTACGGCCTCCATCCAGAACGCAAAAAATACAGCAAATCTGAGACTGTTAAAAAATGACTGTCTGGATGGAGGCCGTAGGAGTCTCTGTTTCTGACGAAATTTAAATGACATATTAGAGGGATATAGTTATGAAAATTCATGGAAGCATTTTTCAAAAAAAATAAAAAATTTTTGAAAAAGAAGAAAATGGAGTAGGTAAGTTACATACTCCATGGAGTAGGATCCCTTTTCTCGTATATATATATATATATAGGATTTTTATCCAATGCGCACATGGCTCATTAGCGTTTCGGTGCGCACCATTTGTTGGCCACACACGTGTATTACCAATTTAGTGGTTACCTATTTCGAAGGATGTTATTTTTGGAAGGAGATTAATATGCAAAGCGATGTAACAATAAGTGGTATTCAAATTATAACGCGTCCTAAAAAATAAGAAGATCGTTTTGGAAAGAAAACATTCGAATCGATTATTTCTTGCTGAAAATCGAGATCCAAATGCTCATGTCAGTAATATATATATAATAGTCAAGTAAATGGTTGTTGCGAGATCAGTAATATCCAAAACAACGGTTAGTAATATACATTCATTGTATTACATGGTGCAGAATTCGGTAATATATATACAATGGACAAGTAAGTGCTTGTTGTGATGTCAGTATTATCCAAACAACAGTCAGTAATATATTCATTTTATTACATGATGCAGATTTCAGTAATATATACACAATGGACAAGTAAGAGGTTGTTGTGAAGTCAGTAAAACCATAACAAATGGTCAGTAATTTTCATACGTTTTGTTACTTTGAATAGAATTCAGTAATTTAGAGATGATACTCAAGTAATATATATACAGCTATCAAGTAAATTATTGTTTGTGTTCAGTAATGTATATATCCATGTCTTATTTCAAATGTTCAGTAATGTGTACGATTCTCAAGTAATAGCTACTATGAGATCAGTAATAACAAAGTAATGGTCAGTAAGTCATGGGCATTGCTCAAGTAAGAAAGTAACTATTTGCTAATGCAATGCACATTACATCGACAATGATATTACTAACCATTTGTTATGTTATTACTGATCTCACAACACATATTTACTTGACCATTTTATACATATTACTAAATTCTGTACAATGTAACTATTTGGATGTAAATTACTGATCATTGTCTTCATATTACTGATCTCACAATAAGCATTTACTTGACCGAATTATATTTATTACTAGCATAGCGTTTGGATCCGCGTGTAATCATTTATTTGAATTGTTTCTTTGCAAAACCGTCTTCTAATTTTTAAGGACGTTGTATAATAGGAAATATAAGATTTTTTTAAATACGTCGTAGTCTATAATTAGAAATATAATTATTGTTAATACACGTATATGGCCCAG
This sequence comes from Ottelia alismoides, assembly GCA_037367405.1. Taxonomy (NCBI): domain Eukaryota; kingdom Viridiplantae; phylum Streptophyta; class Magnoliopsida; order Alismatales; family Hydrocharitaceae; genus Ottelia; species Ottelia alismoides. Next base: position 310,572 of record JAZKJV010010799.1, on the reverse strand, counting down.
AATGAGTGCTCATTGAAACGCTAATGAGCCCTGTGCGCATTGGATAAGCCCCCCCTCTCTCTCTATATATATATATAGGATTTTTATCCAATGCGCACAGGGCTCATTAGCATTTCGGTGCGCACCATTTGTTGGTCACACACGTGTATTACCAATTTAGTGATTACCTATTTCGAAGGATGTTGTTTTTGGAAGGAGATTAATATGCAAAGCGATTTAACAATAAGTGGTATTCCAATTATATCGCATCCTAAAAAATAGGAAGATCGTTTTGGAAAGAAAACATTCGAATCGATTATTTCTTGCTAAAAATCGAGATCCAAATGCTCATGTCAGTAATATATATATATATAATAGTCAAGTAAATGGTTGTTGCGAGATCAGTAATATCCAAAACAACGGTCAGTAATTTACATTCATTGTATTACATGGTGCAGAATTTAGTAATATATACACAATGGACAAGTAAGTGCTTGTTGTGATGTCAGTATTATACAAACAACGGTCAGTAATACATTCATTTTATTACATGGTGCAGATTTTAGTAATATATACACAATGGACAAGTAAGTGCTTGTTGTGAAGTCAGTAAAACCATAACAAATGGTCAGTAATTTTCATACATTTTGTTACTTTGAACAGAATTCAGTAATTTAGAGATGATACTCAAGTAATATATATACAGTTATCAAGTAAATTATTGTTTGTGTTCAGTAATGTATATATCCATGTCTTATATCACATGTTCAGTAATGTGTACGATTCTCAAGTAATAGCTACTATGAGATCAGTAATAGCAAAGTAATGGTCAGTAAGTCATGTGCATTGCTCAAGTAAGAAATAATCTATTTGTTAATGCAATGCACATTACATCAACAACAGTATTACTAACCATTTGTTATGTTATTACTGATCTCACAACACACATTTACTTGACCATTTTATACATATTACTAAATTCTGTATAATGTAACTATTTGGATGTAAATTACTGATCATTGTCTTGATATTACTGATCTCACAATAAGCATTTACTTGACCGAATAATATTTATTACTATCATAGCGTTTGGATCCGCGTGGAATTATTTATTTGAATTGCTTCATTCCAAAACCGTCTTCCAATTTTTAAGGACATTGTATAATAGGAAATATAGGATTTTTTTAAATACGTCGTAGCCTATAATTAGAAATATAGTTATTGTTAATACACGTGTATGGCCCAGAATGAGTGCTCATTGAAACGCTAATGAGCCCTGTGCGCATTGGATAAGCCCTATATATATGTATATATATATATATATAGGGGGCACTTCAAATGAGGTGGGGTCTCACCGATATTGTGGTGAGCCATCGAGCAGATTCGTCAGATCTCAATCTTACGGTTGCATCAAAAACCTCATCCAAAAGGGCATTTTCGTCAAAATGATTTCATTAATTTCGAGTTTCATTTATTGGTTTCAAATTACCATTCTTAGCTTTTCTCGATTTGTTATTTTCACAAATGCCTTTATTGATTAATTTCCGATTTTGTTCCAAACAATCTGAAATCAACCACAGCTTTGTAAAGTACAGCGGGTTTTTGTAAAATATATTTTACTCTTTTTAAATTTTCATTAATGCTTTCATTTTATTACTGTAATTTCATTTTGTAAATGGTTGTATCAGTTTTGTAAAATGTGTACATTCATTTTGTAATTCTAGCGAGATTTTATAAGATTATTTTTCCTCTTTGTAAGCTTCAACTTTTTTGTAATTGTGTATGTTTGTTTTGTAAAAAATCCGTGAATCTTTGTAACTGAATCTCCCTCCTTTGTAAAATTCACGCATGTTTACCACTGCGTTAAAGTTCAATTGCCATACATGTTTTCGGGTCCTGCAAAATAGGAAAAAAAACATTGAGATTTGTAAAAAAGGTAAATAAATATGTAAATCTGAATATCAGTTAAGTAAAATTATTATACGATAATGTAACAGAATCTCCCTCTTTTGTAAGAACGTGCAAAATAATAAATATGTAAACAAACATCAGGATTTGTAAAAAAAATAAATCAAAATATAAATATGAATGTCATATATGTAAAATAACTATATCACAATGTAAATCCACGCCTCGCCTCCCAATATGTGAGGGGTACCGTCGTCGTTGTCTTCAACAGTCATGAGGGAGGAGGCGGGCGGAGATCTCGGCGGTGCTGGCCGCCTGTGACGATGAGGCGCGAGGTGGTCGGAGAGGGGCACCTTGCAAAGGCGGCAGAGCGAGATGATGCAGCCGCACGAAGATGGTAGCGCCGCTGGAGTTGCGCGGAGGCGGTCGAGCTTCGGAGTCGGCGGTGAGGCACTGCATTAGAGGATGCGCAGGCGGAGCATGGCCTGATGGAGAGCGGGCGAGTGGTAGGGGCGCGGGCGAATCACGAGAGAGGACGGAGGGAGTACCGTCGTCAATCAAGAAAGAGAGAGATAATGGAAATAATATAATGACTTACCATAAAAATAGGATCTATGGTTGTCACATTCTATATTTAGAATGTGACAATGACGAAAATGGGTTTTCAGCCATTAAATTAATTTAGTTAACGTATCATTAATTCCAACCGTGAGATCCAAAATAAAAGGATGAGATTGAGGGCTCACCACAATATTAGTGAGACCCCGTCTCATTTGAAGTTTCTCATATATATATATAGGGGGCACTTCAAATGAGGTGGGGTCTCACCGATATTGTGGTGAGCCATCGAGCAGATTCGTCAGATCTCAATCTGACGGTTGCATCAAAAACCTCATCCAAAAGGGCATTTTTGTCAAATTGATTTCATTAATTTCGAGTTTCATTCATTGGTTTCAAATTACCATTCTAAGCTTTTCTCGATTTGTTATTTTCACAAATGCCTTTATTGATAAATTTCTGATTTTGTTCCAAACAATCTGAAATCAACCACAGCTTTGTAAAGTACAACGGGTTTTTGTAAAATATATTTTACTCTTTTTAAATTTTCATTAATGCTTTCATTTTATTACTGTAATTTCATTTTGTAAATGGTTGTATCAGTTTTGTAAAATGTGTACATTCATTTTGTAATTCTAACGAGTTTTTATAAGATTATTTTTCCTCTTTGTAAGCTTCAACTTTTTTGTAATTGTGTATGTTTGTTTTGTAAAAAATCCGTGAATCTTTGTAACTGAATCCCCCTCCTTTGTAAAATTCACGCATGTTTTCCACTGCGTTAAAGTTCAATTGCCATACATGTTTTCGGGTCCTGCAAAATAGGAAAAAAAACATTGAGATTTGTAAAAAAGATAAATAAATATGTAAATCTAAATATCAGTTAAGTAAAATTATTATACGATAATGTAACAGAATCTCCCTCTTTTGCAAGAACGTGCAAAATAATAAATATGTAAACAAACACCAGGATTTGTAAAAAAATAAATCAAAATGTAAATATGAATGTCATATATGTAAAATAACTATATCACAATGTAAATCCACGCCTCGCCTCCCAATATGTGAGGGGTACCGTCGTCGTTGTCTTCAACAATCATGAGGGAGGAGGCGAGCGGAGATCTCGACGGTGCTGGCCGCCTGTGACGATGAGGCGCGAGGTGGTCAGAGAGGGGCACCTTGCAAAGGCGGCAGAGCGAGATGATGCGGCCGCACGAAGATGGTTGCGCCACTGGAGTTGCGCGGAGGCGGTCAACGCTTCGGAGTCGGCGGTGAGGCACCGCGTTGGAGGATGCGCAGGCGGAGCATGGCCTGTGGAGAGCGGGCGAGCGGTAGGGGCGCGGGCGAATCACGAGAGAGGACGGAGGGAGTACCGTCGTCAATCAAGAGAGAGAGATAATGGAAATAATATAATGACTTACCATAAAAATAGGATCTATGGTTGTCACATTCTAAGACAATGACGAAAATGGATTTTCAGCCAATAAATTAATTTAGTTAAGGTATCATTAATTCCAACCGTGAGATCCAAAATAAAAGGATGAGATTGAGGGCTCACCACAATATTAGTGAGACCCCGTCTCATTTGAAGTTTCTCCTATATATATATATAGGGATTTTTACCCGGCAGACCCTATAATCTTTGTCAATTACCTCCACGACCTATGAAACAACCTAATTCCCCCTCGACCCTGTAAACTTGCTAACTCTTACCCTACAAACCCTTTGGTTAAACCACATCCATTTACCCGTTAAAACTAACCGGATTCTGTTAGGTCCTTCTACATTATACCCATTTTATTTATGAAATTTGCATTTAGTGCCGCTCCCTCCCTCCTTCCTCTGCCGAGCACGCGGAGTCGGAGATGTTGTACCAGAGTTCTTCCCCTGTGACATCGACGCCGTGCTGCGGAACTTGCTCTCGCTGGGAAGCTTCTTGGTGGCGCCGCGGAGATGGGTGTGACCCGGGAGCATGGAGGCATTCCTGGCTAAACCTCTCGAGTCGTGGGCCGTGATGAGCGTGTGGAACTGCAAGGAGGTGTTCAGATTGGAGGTCCGCTGGGTGTCGAGCATGAAGAAGGCGCTGGCGAAAACGAGCAGGGCAATGGACAGATCGATCCCGTGGCTGAGGCTACCCTTTGTGCCAAACTTGTTCGAGCCCTTGTGGAAGTTCGAGCATGGGATGCAGCTGTACCGGAACTTGGGGGGGTCGCGACGGCAGACATTCTCCCACGGTATATGAAATGGCACTTCGTCCAGTCATGTGGGTACGCCGCCCTCGAGCACAACCTCATCTTGAAGCTATGCATCTGGAACTCGTCCGTCCCATATACCTCGCTCTTTATGTCATACAACATCGCATCAAAATCGGGTTCTCCTTCCTCGCCGCCTAGCTCTTCTACTGCTTCCAACATCCTCTTCCGCTGCCCATCAGTGACCCACCTCGCAGAGCTCTCTCCAACGAAGCCCTGACCTTCCAGGAGGCGTGTTGCTTCACGATGACGTCGATTGGCTTCTTCCCGCCGGCGTCGATCATGTGCATGTCGGCGAAGGTCTTCATAAAGCCAATACAGCCATTTACCTATATATTCCATCTTCCATCCTAAATGGAGGCAAGCATTTCCGTCCCCTCATGCAGTAAAGGAATCTTACCAAAAATGGATGCAATTAAATCCCACTTCCTTGCTTACAAGCATCACTCAATTGATTCTCCCATTTATTTCCCACCAAATCATCCAGTTCAATCGAGCATGGTACAACAAAGCACTTTTTTTCCTTTTGTTTGCTATTTTTTTAATGAGTGCAGGAGCATCTCGTGCTAAACCTCTGTAGCCAACGAAAGACTCCCATTTTTAACGAGTGCTGCTCCTCGCCATCAGCAATGGCTTCCACTTCCTGTAGATTTGCTCACAAGAGTAGCAACATGGCGAAAGAAGGCGGGTGCGGGGTGGTAGCAGCGGAGGTGGTAGAGCGGGAGCCGTTGAGGGTCGGGGTACCGCACTTGAGGAGGCTATCACGCGCCGATTACCTGTGATTACCTGTGGTGCGTGAAGCGGCTCGTGGAAGAAGAGTACATCGACGGGGAGGTGGGGACTGGATCAAGTCCCTGGACCATCTATCTTCATTGATCCACGGGAGTTCTCTAGGGATGGGCGGTGGGGATGGGACAGAAAAAAATCAAAGCGAAGAGATCCGGGTGCGTGCCACCTCCGCCCCGAGCCCGACGCCGCCCCTTCCGGGTACAAGCAACGCAAGTGGAAGGCGTCGGAGATCCAGGTGCTTGCCACCAACACCGTTGTTGCTGGCTGAAGATCCCAGTCTTCTTTCTTGTTCTTGAAGTTGAAAGAGACAAACCCACAGATGGGGGGTGGAATATCCACCATTGGATTTCCATTGGTTAGATTAACTCAAGACTAACCCAAGCAATTGACTCAAATAAAATTAAAATTGACGGCAGGGTCTATGGGGTAAAACGGAGCAAGTTTACGAGGTCGAAGGGGGAATTTGGTTGTTTCAAAGGTCGTAGAGGTAATTGACAAAGATTAGGGTCTGCCGGGTAAAAATCCCCCCCCCCCCTACACACACGCACGCGCACGCGCACGCGCACACACACACACACACACACACACACACACATATATATGGGTAAAATGGGGCTGCCCCCAGGGAGTAGCCAACTTGGCTACTCCCACCCCTATTTTTCCCTCATTTTTTTTACTTTTTTGAAAAATAAAAATTTGTATATTCATCACTATATCCCTCTCACATTCTATTAAAATTTCGTCAGAAATAGAGACTCCTAAGCCCTCCATCCAGACGTCATTTTTTTAACGGTCGCAGGATTTTTTAAATCGACCATGTTTGGATGGAGGTCGTAGGAGTCTCTGTTTCTGACAAAATTTTAATAGAATGTGAGAGGGATATAATGATGAATATACAAATTTTTATTTTCCAAAAAAATAAAAAAATGATGGAAAAATAGGGGTGGGAGTAGCCAAGTTGGCTACTCCATGGGGGCAGCCCCATTTACCTCTCTCTCTCTCTCTCTCTCTCTCTATATATATATATATATATATATATATATATATATATATATATATATATATATAGGGACAAGGGTTCCTACACCGGCGGGTGCAGGAAATTACCTACACCCAGCCTAATTTTTCATTATTTTTTTATTTTTTTGAAATGAAACCTTGGGGTATTTAGATCACAATGTATCACCATGTTGTCATTCCAAATTCAACTTAATTCGAGACTTCTATCATCTCCATCAAGACTACCTAATTTTGACGGTCTCAGAATTGCTGAAATTGACCCATTTTATATGAACATGTTAGGAGTGTTTGTTTTGCATGAAACTTGAATCACATATTCCACTAGCTATATTAAGTATATCCCCCAAATATTTCTTTTAAAAAAACTAAAAATAATGGAAAAAATGGCCAAGTGCAGGCTCCCCAACCCCATATATATATATATATGGGTTAAATGGGGCTGCCTCCTGGGAGTAGCCAACTTGGCAACTCCCACTCCTATTTTTCCCTCAATTTTTTATTTCTTTGGAAAATAAAAATTTGTAAATTCATCATTATATCCCTCTAACATTCTATTAAAATTTCGTCATAAACATAGACTCCTATGGCCTCCATCCAAACATGGTCGATTTAAAAAATCTTGCGACCGTTAAAAAAATGGCGTCTGGATGGAGGGTCTAGGAGTCTCTGTTTCTGACGAAATTTTAATAGAATGTTAGAGGAATATAGTTAAGAATATACAAAATTTTTATTTTCCAAAAAATAAAAAATGAGGGAAAAATAGGAGTGGGAGTAGTCAAGTTGGCTACACCCAGGAAGCAGCCCCATTTTACCATATATATACATACATATATATATATATATATATATATACATACATATATATATACATACATACATACATATATATATATATATATATGTGCAGATCATAATGTACAAATTGATTTTAATGTGGAAATCCTCCGGATAAAAATCATAATTCAAAATGTCCGTTTTAATTTTTTTCCTTTTCTCTCTCGGTATGTCTTCCTTCTATTACTAATATTTAAATTGAGGGTAGTACAAACTCTTCTATAAACGTATCTTCTTTGGACAATGTCATATGGGAGATTTCTTATGCGCAAGGAAAGGAACATACAGCTGAGTACATTTACAATGAAATTAAGATAACGGAGTCTTGTTACTATAAAACCTACGCATTTTTTAGAACGGATTATCCATGATCGAAATGCTGAATAATACCAAAGTTGATTAGTGGGGACTTATGTAATATCAATTACAATTGCGGATAAAAATTCCAACCATGGAAAAATCAACCACAAATGCACGCAAAATTTCTCCCTCCGAAACGGACATGTGGGTCTCCCCTCATCCTGCTCTATGCAGGGGAATCCAACCCCCCTTCTTTGTGTCGGCCATTAGTCAAACTATAGTATAGTGAGTAACCATCCCGCTAACTTTGCGAAAGGTAACATAGAAATCGTCAATATGAGGGGGAAATCACGGGATTGCAACCCAAAATCAAGCACTATCATCAAATCAACCTCCTAGAGGGGCTTACATAATACTAACTCTCTATATGGTGCTACAGATCACCAAACAATATAGAATAGTAGACAGGAGAAATATCACCAAGTCGATACATTTGCAGCCAAATTATAGGGAAGAATGATATAGAAGAGTCACTCAAACGATCAGTCTCTCCAAACTTCACTGCAGCCACTGACCTTCTTTCTTCTCCCCCTCATCTCTTATTTCTTTCTTGTGCTATGAGAACTTGTGTTGGTATGTATTGGTGTGTGCCTCATGCCCTCTATTTATACTTCACAAAGAAGAGAAAATAAGAAAGTATAAAATCCTATTTCACATAGGAATAGAAAAAAATGACTCAAATTCCTAAAAGGAATTTCCTTCACCAATTAGGACTTATTTTTTCCTTTTCCAATCAGGACTATCAATGTCCTATATAAGTATTAGGTTCCACAAGGTAAGGAACCCACCTAACAAATCTCCCTAACTGACAATGTGGAAACTTACTCCAAACCTGTGACGGAACAACTTCTATCGAACTTACCAAGTGCCCGAGTCTTTGGCACCATATCAAGAACCACTGTCTTCTGTGTGAATCTTGCCGAATACACTTTACTTCAATTCTAAGACACCGCTTATTCAATGATATCGGATATCGATGTGCTTTGACCTTGCATGAAAAATAGAGTTCTTGCTAAGGTGAATCACTTTCTGACCGTTACAATAAAGGATATACTTGTCTTGTGCAAAGTTAAGTTGTTGCATGAATTTCTTCGCCCATAAGAGTTCATTGTTGGCTTTTGTAGTGGCAATGAAATCTGCCTTTGTAATAGATAATGCCACACACTTCTGCAATCTTGATTGCCATGAAAGAACATCATATGTGTATGTCATCAATTAACCAAATATAGATCAACTACCACCAACATTATGCCATATCAAAGTTTGTACAATCCAGTAAGGATGTATTCTCCACTCCAAAATAAAGATAAGTGTTGCTACTGACATGAGATTTCTCAAGATCTATTTAACTGCATTCTAATACCCTATTCATGAAATTAAGATAAACCTGCTGACAACTCCAATTGAATGAGCAATATCATGTGTTGTACATATCATAGTATGCATTAGACTTCATGGGGCTGAGGCATAAGAAATCATCTCTATATCCTTCTTTTCATCGTTTGCTCATGGATTGAGCTTAACTTGAAGTGTGATCCAAGAGGGGTACACACGGGATTGTCTTTGTCCATGTCGAGTTTCTGGAGTACTTTCTTAATGTACTTCTCACGAGATAACCACAATCACTTCGACTGTCTGTCACATGTAATCTTCATACACAAAATCTGATTTGCAGATCCCAAGTCCTACATAGCAAAGGGCTTGCTCAGTTCGTCCTTTATATTAGAAATTCCCTAGGTATTACTGCCAACAATGAGTGTGTCATCAACATAAATAAGAAAAATAATGAAGTTATCACCTAATAATTTCTTGATGATAGGAAATAGTTTTTATGTAACCATGCCGCATTATAAATGACTTGAATTTCTTACACCACTGCCTAAGAGCCTGCTTTAGTCCGTTCATGATTTTCCGCAATATGTAAACATGGTCTTCTTTTCTTTTGACCACAAATCCTCCTAATTGTGCCATACAGATTTCCTCTTCGAGATCACCATGGAGGAAGGCGATCTTCACATTCATTTACTCAATCTCCAAGTCTTGACTGGCTTCCAAACTAATAATTCCAACTAATGACATCCTTACCACAAAATAATATCTCATCAACGTTGACTCCCTTCTTTTGATTGAAGACTTTCACAACCAACCTTATTTTGTACTTGGATTTTAAAAAAATTCATCATACTTCACTCTATAAAATCATTTATTTTTCGAAAAACATTTCCCCTTTAAGCAACTTCACGAGCTTAAAGGTATCATTGCCATGTATTGACTGCATCTCATCCCACATAGGTTCAATCTACTTGTTTTTCTGCACATCTTGCATAGCCTCTTCACAATCGTCTTACTTCCACTATCCGTTAAAAGAAAGATCTTTCCTCTTGATTGTTGGTAGGAACATATGCCATGTCAACATCATTTTCCTCAGGGTCATGGATATTTGAATCTAATTCTGGTGCATGTTACAAATGAATAGGATCTACATCAAGTGGCTTGTAGTTGTTCTAAGATGGTTTCTTAGATGCCTTCTGAACATCAATGTTTTGATCTTCAGCAAATATTATCTTCCAACTTCTCACAAGCCTCTTCTATACATGATAATTTAACTTGTATCCAAACTCATTCTGTCGATATCCCAGAAAGATATAATGTCTAGTCTTTGATTCCAACTTTGATCTCTCATTTGTCGGAGTGTGCATAAAGACTCTATTACTAAACATGTGCAAGTGCTTTAAGGAAACATTTTCCATAGTAGACTTTGTCAGGGATATTTCCATCCAACGTAGCATGTGGAGACAACCTGATCACATGAGTAGCAGTGCTCAAGGCTTTTCCCAAAAGGAGATGGATAGCTTTGCCTCAGAAAGTAGGCAACTGAATCTCTCCATGAGAGTGATATTCATCCTCTCGGCAACATCATTTAACTGAGGAGACTTCCATGGAGTCTTTTGATGTCTAATTCTATGATATCGACAATATATAATGTCTTGAACTTAGGTACCCAATCCATTATCAAGGAAAAGTGACATTGACAATTTGTTGCATTCGGGCTCGAATGAATCTGTTGACAACCATTCAAAATGCTTAAGCCCAAGTTGTCAAGTAGTAATCCCCACCACTTATAACCCATGTCCATACTTCGTGAGTTTTGGATGTTACATAATGTTTAGAGGTTGGGGTGTTACAACCTTCCACACTTGTATTTGTGTTGTCTTCATTGCGACATCTCCCATCACTTATTCCTAGTGAGAGTTGTGGTTGCACACTCCGAGTAGCTTTTTCCTTCTATCTCTTTGAAGGGGTGATTCTACCTCTCGGGTAGCACTTTCCACTATAATTATCATGTTACCCATCCACTTTTGCTCATCCATTGTGCCCATGGTTTCCCACTCAGGTTGCAGGCTGACATGGTACGAAATCAAGATGGAATGAAGTGAATACACTAGTAGATAAAATACAAGATTTTGAAGTTTTTGTCGTCTTTAGTTTATTTACACAATGTAGATCTAATGTACATAATGTAACATTTGATTACGGGATTATAGAATTGTTAATTGTACATGCAAAGAAAATATTGTGGACATTGGTAATATTATTCTTTTTTCTTTATGTTTTGAATAGCGAGTGTATGTACTTGTTATGATTATTTTTTGGTATCCCAATTTGAAAAATTAAGAGAGGTGGTCAAAAGACAACTAGACGTCCTATCTCCCTTGTCAAAATAGGTCATGAGGGAGCAGAGCATTACAACATATGCCAATGTGTCTCGCGTACTGTCCTACATTGTCGTTGTTATGGCATTTCAACTTCTGTCATGTTTGTCTCTCTACGTGTGTATGAAAGTCTTTGAACATACTACGGGCATGATTCTTCACCTTTAGGGTACATACACGTACCTTCCTAGAAAATCATCGATAAAGGTGACAAAATAAAGCGCACCACCAAGAGAGATAATCTTCAGAGGACCACATAAATTCGTGTGAACTAATTCCAGTACTTGTTCCTTCATGGAGGGTGAGTTACTTTTGAAGTAACTCGATTGCTTTTCAACCAAATAATGAGTTCATCGTTCTATCTTTTTCTTTATTTACACCTGAAAGAATATTTCTCATGATCATGGTATACAATCCCTTCTCGCTCATATGGTAAAGTCTCTTATGCTACAACTCAATTGAACTGTCATCATGAGCTTTACTCACTATAGATTTGAAAGTGATGTCTGCTTAACATCGAGATTATTGATGCACTTCTTCCCTTGAGCCAGAAGGGAAGTACCCTTGGTAAGCATTCATTTTCCACTGCAAAATGTGTTGCAATAACCTTCCTCGTGAAGTTTTCTTGTGGATATCAAGTTTAGATGCGTATCAGGATCGTGCCTCACATCTTTTGGCTTCAAATGAACTCTAGAAACCTTCTCCAAAATAACTTTACCCTTGCTATAAGGAACCATTACCCATCCTATGACTGCCAAAGTCACCAGAACTATACGATGTAAAAAACTAACTATTGGAGGCTACATGAAGAGTTGAACCACTATCAACTAGCCAACATATATCATATCTAGCGACATTCACCATGTCCATGACGAACAATATGAGTAAATCATGCTCAACAGCAAGGCAACATGATTTTCATACTTATTGTTCTTCTCTTGCTTCCCCTCTCTGTTCTCTCTTTTAAGTTGGTATAAATACTTCTTGATGTGACATTTTTTCCCGCAATGGTGACATTCCAAATCTTTGTATTTTAACCAAGACTTGCTTATGCTTTGATCTCTTCCTTTAACATTCCTGAATTTGATTCTCCCTTATTTTCATTGACCAAAACCTCCAACTGTAACGAAGAACCTTGAGATTTTCTTCTCATCTCTTCAATCATAATACCAATCGTGTGATTGTCTCCAAGGAAACAACTCCATTAGGAGATAAGTTTGTAAGAGAGATTCTAAATGTTTCTCAGCTATCTGGAAGCATAACGAGTAGCATGATGCTTAAAACTTCATTTTCAAAATTTATTCACATGCTGAAAAACTGACTAATAATTCCTTGAAACTCATTATAATGGTCTAAAATAGATGTATCATCCTTTAGTTTCAATTGTATCAATCTTCTAAGCAAAAGTAACTTGTTCCCTATCTTTGAAGCATACAAATTCTCAAATGACTAAAGTGTATGTGCTTGCATCACATTTTATATATGATTTTACACATTCTCATCCAAAAAGTGTCGAATAAATTTGCATACCTTCTCATGCTGAAAATCCCATTCTTCATCACTCTTGGCTTCAAGCTTCTGGGTGGAAAAAATTGGAAGGTGCATCGCCTCACAAATAGTAAGTTTTTCATCTCATTTTTTCATAAATTGTACTTGGTCCATTCAGGTTGATCATCTTACTGATGCTATACTCCCTCTTATCAAAGATTACATAGCTTGGCATATGACGAGAAAAGACTAGGCAAACTCGATGATGAGATGCACATTTAAAGAAATTGAGATTCAATAATGTACATATACAGAAATGGGAGTATATGGCTCTTAAAAAATACTTTTCGGTGAGTAGGATTGATTCTCAATTGTGGTTGGATTGTGTGTTCAGAAAAGGGTCATTTAGAAACTATTAATAGGCTCAGAATGCCTTAAAGAGTCATTGGGAATAAATAATGTTAGGGAATAGTAGGAATAAACATATTAAACACACACCTAGAAATTAATCAACTAGAAATAACTTAGCTAATTTCCACGTTGGTCAACTAGTTTCAAGAGTTGCCAACTAAAATTGGTGTTCTAAAAATTTCAAGTATACCATCTACTTGGTTAAATGTTTAGTTCCTGAGACTGGTCGACTAAAGCATGGTCATTAGTCAACTGAAATAAGAGTAGTTAATCAATTGCCATTCATAGAAAGTCATTAAAAACATCTGAAATATAATGCACATGAATATTGGGAAGAAATAATCGACCGATATTTAAGTCTAGTTAACTGAACTGGGATAAGTCAACTGATTTTGCTTTACTTCATCTGGTTTAATTGACCGGTGAAAGACGATTTAAGATGATATTACTCAACATATGATCAAGTTTAACCGATTAATTTGGCTTCGAGCGAGACATATGTTTGAGTGATATAATGTTGAGAACAGGATTGCCATTGCATATATTAAACAGTAAAACATCGATCCAAATGAATTAATAGAGAAACAATACCGAATAAGATTACATTAAACGTATGTTTCCCAATCATTATCCGATTATACAATGCAAACATGAACCGATTAATAGAACAGAAACATAAACACGGGCATGATCCAGAAAGGGTAAAGCAATAAACATATTACGGCAACCAAAATAAAATAAAGATCAGTTTAGAAGTCACCGAAGCGTCCATGAAATGGACTGTCCTTAGAGAAGATATCGCCCCCACAATACCGGTGCATAGGGTACTGGCGATCCGCTCCCAGGATACGACGGTTCACGATCGTCGTCGACGCACACCAACGGGATCATCCTCGATTGTACCTCAGAGAACTGCAGCCGAGAGAGGAAGAGGAAAAACACGTTCGTCCGTGAGAGGAAGAACCAGAGAGAGAGACGGCGTGAGAGAGATTTTTCTTGCGAGTGAAGAAAAACCGCGTCGATTGAGGGATATATATAGAGAGGGGCTCACGTGCCCTAGTGCGCGGTTACCTTTGGTTTCCGAAAATGCGTCCCAAAACGCAGCCTTTCGGATCCCAAAAATCGCGCCCATAATGGCGAGTTGAATTCCCATTTAAGTCGACTTACCAAATTAATCGTGTGATTAATTTAATCGATTTACCAAATGAAAACCGCAGCAAAAGTATCGAGATCCGAATTGACTCTCCCGAGCCCGAGCCCGAGCCGGAGACGGAGCGTGCGCGCGCGTGTGTGGTTCTCCATTCCTCCTCTCTACTATTGCTACAAGAGCTTGGTGTGTGAACTCATATATAAGTCCACCAAAAGTTTAGTTCTCCCCGGTGTGGTACTAAACTTCCACCCAAACTTCCATATTTGGGAATTCCCAACTTTCCCTCCAAAACATTTGGTTTCCCAATTGAAACCAAATTATTTCCAATTGTAATTACATAGACTTTCCAATTAAAGTCTAAATACAATTTTGAATACAACAATCCCCCACGAATTCACCAATTTGAAAAAGAGATTCAAAAGGATTTAAAAGACTTCTTTCGGCTGCCCACACTTTGCTTTCAGTAAAGGTACCTTCCGGTTTGAACCTCTACCTGAGTTTACTACTTTCACTTTAACAGGAACGAAGTGAACTACGTCTTGAACTTCAGACCTTAGTGTTAAAGTATACGGTAGAAACAACAAAGCGTTGTTCTTGGTACAATCTTCAGGGTTGGTGCTCTTAAAGGCCATGCACCCTTATCCTGTTTCATGAGTGTGTTCAGGAAAGACCCTCTTCCTTTAACTGCGGCCTACAGTAACACTCACATAGGTGGCGTTCTCCAATGATGCACTGCTAACATCCTGCCCAAAGGCTTGAACCCATTCAGAGCCTACGCTCTTCCTAAACTTGCGGCTTAAATGGCACTCAGGCTTCCAGGGATAAGACACTCATGCTTACGCATTAAAGTTAGAGTGCCAACCAGTTCTCCAAACAGCTTGTTATTACCACATTGAACCTACTTTGTGGGATCTCCACTCAGATAGGTTGGGTTGCTACTGTAGAGGAACTCCCAATGGGTCTCAGTCCCATCCCAAGCCTAGACTTTAAGACTAAAGATCTATCAAGTCCCTTAGTCAACGGATCTGTCGTGTTGTCTTTGGATCCAACAAAATCCACAGCCAACACTCCTCGAGACACCAAATCCCTTAACGTCTTAAGTCTGATTTGTATGTGTCTCCTTGTTTTCTGATTGAACTTTGAACTCTTGATCTTGGCAATTGTGGTCATATTATCACAATGTACCGAGATCGCAGGAACAGGCTGACCTACCATGGGAATCTCAGACAGAAGTTCCCTTAGCCATTCAGCCTCAATTCCAGTGGTGTCCAAAGCACACAGCTCGGCCTCAAAGGTGGATCGAGTTAGAATGGTCTGCTTCACAGACCTCCAGGAGACTGCACCGCCTCCAAGGGTAAATACATACCCTGTAACACCATTACACCCACACTCCTCTATTTTCCCTATCCAGCTTGCATCACTATATCCTTCTAGTACAAGGATGTCTACCATAATGCAAATTAAGGGAAATAGTTCCCTTCAAGTACTTCAGTACTCGATCCAGAGCCTCCCAGTGAGTACGGTCAGGACAGCTAGTGTATCTACTCAGCTTTGCAACCGAGAATGAAATATCAGGTCTCGTGCAATTTGCAAGATACATTAAACTTCCTATCACTTGTGAATACCTTAGCTGCGCTACAGGTACTCCACTTTTATTCTTAAACAGCATTTTGGATGAATCAAAAGGAGTGCTTACAACTTTGCAATCTTGACATCCAAATTTCTCAAGTACCTTCTCAACATAGTGAGATTGAGAAATTACAATCCCATCAACTGACCTTGTCAGTTTGAGACCCAAGATCACATCAGCAACACCCATGTCCTTCATCTCAAACTTCCTACTCAAGAAAGCCTTAGTCTCATTAATAATCCTCATATGTGATCCGAACAACAATATGTCATCAACATATAGGCACAAGACAATACACTCATCACCTTTCACCTTGGAATAGACACACTTATCGGATTCATGAACCTTAAAGCCACATGACAAAATAGTCTTGTCAAATTTTTTATGCCACTGCTTTGGTGCTTGTTTCAATCCGTAAAGGGATTTGACAAGCTTGCAAACCTTTCCCTCATTCCCAGGAGTCACAAGTCCATCCGGTTGATTCATATAGATCTCTTCCTCAAGATCGTCATGCAAGAAGGTGGTCTTCACATCCATCTGGTGGATAGAGAGATCATATACAGATGCCAATGCTATGAGCATCCGGATTGTGGTCATCCTAGTCACATAGGAATAGGTATCAAAATAATCGATACCTTCCTTTTGCCTAAAGCCCTTGGCAACTAATCTGGCTTTGTACTTTTCAATTGATCCGTCAGGTCTAAGCTTTCTCTTAAACACCCACTTGCACCCAATGGTAGAGCACCCTTTGGGTAAATCAACCAACTCCCAAGTCCCATTAGCCATAATGGAATCCATCTCAGATTTGATGGCTTCCTTCCATTGTTTTGCTTCAGATGAAGCAATGGCTTCCTTGTAACTTGGTGGATCACCCTCGATTGGTAGACAACGAAGTCGCTACCCAGATCCTTGGCTATCCGAGTCTTTTACTCCTCCTTGGCTCAATCTCTTCAGAAAAATCATTGGGTTCAGGTTGAGTCTCAACCCCCACATTCGTCATCCTTTCCACTTGATCTGGAATAGATCCTGATGTAGAGGCGCCCTCAATGGTCAGATTCTGAGGAATCCCAGTCTTCAATGGGAAGACATCCTCAAAGAAGGTAGCATCACGGAGTTTAACAATAGTGTTGACATCTATGCCCGGTATCTCGGACCGAATTACCAAGAACCTATATGCATAGCTATTTTCTAGGTAACCTAAGAAGACCGCATCAACAGTTTTAGGACCAAGTTTCTTTCTCTTGTGTTCTGGGACTAAAACCTTAGCGAGACAGCCCCGCACTTTGAGATATCTTAAACTCGGTTTCCTATTTCTCCAAAGTTCAAAGGGACACTTTTCCATATGTCTTGGAGGCACCCTATTCAGAATATGGCAGGTTGGAAGTCCAGAACTCTGTAGGAGAGCATTGATCATGTCAGTTAAGGTTCTATTTTTCCGTTCTGCTATCCCATTTGATTGCGGTGAATATGGGGTCGTAACTTCATGAACTATGCCAAAAGACTTGCATTGTTCATCAAATAAGTTAGAGGTATATTCACCTCTTCTATCTGACCTAAGGCGTTTAAGCACTTTTCCTGTTTGTGTCTCAGCCTCATTCTTAAAGATAAGAAATTTCTCTAAGGCTTCATCCTTGGTTTTCATTAGATATACATAGCAGTATCTACTGCCATCATCTATAAAGGTGATAAAGTATTTCTTATTGTCTCGGGTCAACACACCATTAAACTCACAAATATCCGTGTGCACCAGATCCAAGATCTCACTATCTCTAGAGACAGACTGAAAAGACTTCCTAGGTGTCTTAGCTTGCACACATATTTCACATTTTTGAGTTTTATCAATAGTGTGTTTAGGGATCAACTCTAAATCCATCATTCTTTTAACTGAATTTAAGTTTACATGTCCCAATCTACCATGCCACAGATCACAAGATTCTAGATTATTTACAACATGAGACACAGAATTAGAACATTCAGCATTCAAAACATTCACTTCATTAATGTTTACTGAATCACATCTAATTCTAAATAACAAGTCAAAATCAGCCAAATAGCCTTTACCATAAAAGACACCATGTCTCAGAATAACAACTTTATTACATTTAAAGTTTAATTCAAAACCATTTCTAACTAAGATAGAGCCGGATAACACATTCTTCTTGATGTCAGAAACATGCAGCACCCTGTGCAACGTCCAGACACGTCCAGAGGAGAACCTCAAGTTGACTTGTCCCGACCCTAGCACCCTGGCCGCAGAATCGTTCCCCATATTCACAGTCCCACCGCTGCAGGTCTGATATGAAGAAAACAACGTTCTGTCAGAACATATGTTTACATTGGCTCCCGTATCCACGAGCCACTCATTTGGATCATGGATATGGTATAGTTCAAGTTTTACAGAGACATACCCCTCGCTAGCCCCGAGTCCCATAGTGATGTTCACTTGTGGACTCCCGTCTATAGCCTTAGGTTGAGCCTTCAAGGACAGACAGTCCTTCTTCCAATGGCCAACCTGATTACAGTGCCAGCAGGGTTTATTCTTTGCCTTTTTCTGGATCTTGCCCTTTGGTTTCATTTTATTGTTATTGGGACCCTTTCCCTTCTTATCCTTGCCCTTCGAGGTCATAAGATTGACCTTAGCCTGAATATCAACAGGAAGCACGGGTTTTTGTTTCCTGTGTTCCTCCTCTATGGCAATTGCCACCATCAAGTCATCCATAGAAATTTTCCCCTTTCTATGTTTCAGGGTCATACCGAAGTCTTCCCACGACTTGGGGAATTTTTCTATGATGCACATGACCTGAAACTTCTCTAGAAGTTTCATTTCGGCATCCTCTAAACCATGGAGCAGGAGTAAAAACTCGTGTGCCTGTTCAGAAACAGACTTCCCTTCGGCCATGGGAAACTTCAAAAATTTGGCTACGGAGTATTTCTCAATACCGAGATCTTCGGTGTTATACTTCCGATCCAAGTCTTCCCATAGCCCCTTCGCAGTCTGCGTGGATGAACAGTATACGTCAAACAACGTGTTGGACAGAGCCAACAAGATGCAACCATGGCATATACGGTCGCGTTCCTTCCACGCAGATTGCGCCTTCTGGCTATCGGGTGAGGGGTTTTCCATGTCCACCGTAGGACAGTTAGTTTCAAGCATCGAGATTAACCCTATGATGGTTAACCAGATCTTCATGCGTTGTTGCCAACGCTTAAAATTATGTCCACCGAATTTTTCAGGCATACCCGTCATATCTACCCTCGATTTAAACATTGTTTCCGACATTTTAGAATCGGTTCGGGATATCTTCTCTAAGATTGTTGAGAACAAGATTGCCATTGCATATATTAAACAGTAAAACATCGGATCCAAATGAATTAACAGAGAAACAATACCGAATAAGATTACATTAAACGTATGTTTCCCAATCATTATCCGATTATACAATGCAAACATGAACCGATTAATAGAACAGAAACATAAACACGGGCATGAAAGGGTAAAGCAATAAACATATTGCGGCAACCAAAATAAAATAAAGATCAGTTTAGAAGTCACCGAAGCGTCCATGAAATGGACTGTCCTTAGAGAAGATATCGCCCCCACAATACCGGTGCGTAGGGTACTGGCGATCCGCTCCCAGGATACGACGGTTCACGATCGTCGTCGGCGCATACCAACGGGATCGTCCTCGATTGTACCTCAGAGAACTGCAACCGAGAGAGGAAGAGGAAAAACGTTCGTCCGCGAGAGGAAGAACCAGAGAGAGACGGCGTGAGAGAGGTTTTTCTTGCGAGTGAAGAAAAACCGCGTCGAGTGAGGGATATATATATAGAGAGGGGCTCGCGTGCCCTAGCGCGCGGTTACCTTTGGTTTCCGAAAACGCGTCCCAAAACGCAGCCTTTCGGATCCCAAAAATCGCGCCCATAATGGCGAGTTGAATTCCCATTTAAGTCGACTTACCAAATTAATCGTGTGATTAATTTAATCGACTTACCAAATGAAAACCGCAACAAAAGTATCGAGATCCGAGCCGAGCCGGAGACGGAGCGGAGCGCGCGCGCGCGTGTGTGGTCCTCCATTCCTCCTCTCTACTATTGCTACAAGAGCTTGGGGTGTGAACTCATATATAAGTCCACCAAAAGTTTAGTTCTCCCCGGTGTGGTACTAAACTTCCACCCAAACTTCCATATTTGGGAATTCCCAACTTTCCCTCCAAAACATTTGGTTTCCCAATTGAAACCAAATTATTTCCAATTGTAATTACATAGACTTTCCAATTAAAGTCTAAATACAATTTTAAATACAACATATAACTTGGTGTTTTTCTTGCAAAACAAGCTTCTAAGCAAATAATTTTTAATTATTAGTAGCTTAATGTGTAGGTTATAACAATGTAATCTCTACTTATCCCCCTTTGTGTCTTTTGCATAACTTGACAATATCTTCAATCAAGAAATCTTGTCAACAACCAAATACTCCAACAATATATATAATCTGTTTTGTATCGTCTTTATCTTAAGTTAACCATGTAGAACAGATTTCGGATAAGATATTTTGGGGGCTCTCAGGACTCACTAGATTCTTGTTCTTGTGTGTCTTTCATCATACGAAGAACACTCATAAATAGGTCCTTCTAGTGACATGTACGCCCTCAAGAACTGCCAAAAGATTCAGTAACGTCTCTGCAATTATAATAGACATTTTGATATCAAAATTATATTATTCATGGCCATTATCTTTGTATTTGTGATCATTAAAGGTCATTATTCTTGTAAGAGCCCAACATTTCCCACGTGACCAAAATGGTCATAATATTCTACACTCCCACTACTCGAGAAGTGTTTATCTTCTTAGAGATGTTTACATGAGGTCCATTATTCATGCACCTCTTACTTGACTCAATCATTTATGAGTCTCATTAAACCAACATGTTTAATGTATGTTCTAGCTGCAGTTCCTTGAATAAAAGAATGAATAAACATATCACTTATAGGTGTAAATGTTACCTCGGTTTCTTGTTTAGCCAGTATATCTTGAATATAATGATAATGGATCTCAATATGCTTTCCTTTGGAACTATTTGCTCCATTGTTAATCAAACTTATTCCAGCTTGATTACCACAATATAATTCAATTGGTTTTTAGCCAATTCGAGACCTAAGTTCTCAATAAAGCGTCTGATCCAAACAACATGAGTGGCTTCCATCCTACATGCAATGTACTCAGTTTCTGTGTATGTCTAAAAATACAGGTTTGTTTTTTGTTGTCCCAAAAAATAGCTGCTCCACCAAACATGAAAAGGTAACATGATGTAGATTTTCTATCATCAACATCTCCTCCGAAATCTGCATCGGAGTGACCAACCACCTCAAGTGAATCGCCTGATAAACTAGTTTTAAATGTGCAGTACCTTTTAGATATCTCGTAATCCTCTTTATAGCTTCCCAATGTACCATTCAGGGATTATTTTGATATCTACGTATCAGGCTTGCATGAAAAGCCAAATCAGGTCTTGTACACATCATTGCATACATCAAACTTCCTATTGCTTGTGCATATAGAATGACAAGGGGTTTATCTCCCTTTCCGAGACACTGATTTTTACTAAATATTTTTCCATCACAAGTGGTGTAGGGGCTGGAGTGCTATTTTATATTCCAAGCCTCTTCAAGATTGTATGCAAGTATTTTTCTTGACTTAGACTCAAGCTCATTGAGCCTCTATCTCTAGTTGTTTGAATACCAAGAACATAGGATGCTTCACCCATGTCCATCTCAAATTCATTGTTCAAATTTTCTTTTATTTCACTGGGCATTAACATGTCATTTCTAGCAAGAAAAATGTCAACAGTCAGAAAATTCTCAAGTTCGATACTCACCCAAGTTCGGTTCGCAAAAATTTGATTCAACTTCAACTCAAAAATGAATGAAACAAACCTGAACACAAGTTTAGGCTCGATAAATAACTGAATCGAACCTAAAAAATCATAAGTTCACTTAGGTTCGATCCGTTAAAAGCTCGATAAACACGCACATGCATATTTAGACATCCCTATCAACATAAGTGGACCATATTTTAAGATAAGCTGATTTTATCCCAGAAAAGTGAACTTTGTCAAGAAATAACTGAATATTTAAGAGATAAGTAGGTTTTACCTCGCTATAAATTATCTCAAAATAAATAATCACATTAAGATTACAACATCCATCATCTATGTGTAATACTTTTCCCTTCTTTATCCTCAAATCAACAGGACAAGTATAAGCCTTACTTATCGCATATATCCACATTATTCTTCATCCTCATCTGAACGAATATAACAATATATTATAATTATACTTTTTGTTCAAGAGATTAATCCGTATTAATCTAATTTTTTCAAAAGATGAAGAGTTAGATAAAGAAAAAACAAACTGAATGTTTATTCTAATTATAAATACACGTGTGCGTGTGCACGTACCCACATATGCACGTACGCACACACAGACACATATCCATTTCTTTTCTTCTCACTCCCTCTTCTTAGACAACTCTCAAGTTTGATATTCGCTTAGGTTCAATTTGATTAAAAAGATATTGGACTCAAATTCAATTCGAAAATAAACGAACCGAACGTGAACACAAGTTTAGGCTCGATTAAATAAATAAACCGAACCTAAAAAATGTAGGTTAGCTGAGGTTTGGTCCGTTTACACCCTTAGATGCCACACTAGATATACGTACAGTGTGCATGGAACCGACCATGCTACCGGTCACAGATGTCGCCTCTTGCAAGTTTTCATAGACATCACAGATCATCGATTACATATTCGCATTTATGCAACCAACAAGGGAAAATGCATGTATGAAAAGATATACAGATCTAGCAACTACGCTTAATCAATCTTCAACTTCCTCTTGAAACAGAAAAAACCCTCAGACCAGAGATTGACATCTACATATATGGAAGATCTCTATCTGGTTCACCACCTCACTCCTCCTTGAGTCTATTGCTTCCCCCAGGTAAAACGTAAACGAGAGTAGGAGATATCTTTGTGGCAAATAATTGTTCCGCTGAGTATCTCAAAAACTGAAGGCAAGCAAGAGTTCTCACACAATTTTTCGAAAAGAAAATATTATGAAATCAACTTCTATCATCTACGACAAATCATGGTCGGGACAAACTTTTTCGAGCTTAAGAAGAGTGGTTTTACGTGAAACCGATCGACCTGAGGGTTCTTGCTTCTGCACAAATGCCGAACTGGAGGCCTGCTGCAACAATGATGTGTAACATGCTCAACTCTGAGAATCTGGTAGTTGCACTCACCAAAAAAAACTATTAAGTGTTTCTGAACACACATAAAATCTTGATTTAATGATATACTTTTCAGCTGGTGCGAGAGATACTCACCTTCAATGTGAGATTCCAAGAACACAGTCTTCTTGTCAGGATTGCAGAAAAAGCATAGATTTGGCACCTTTTATTCAAATTTGCATTTCCTGAAGCACTTTTTGCTGATTAATACTACTTCATACACAATTGTAAGCAGCGTGAGAATAGCAACTGCATAAACAATGAAAAGAAAATATGGTGAGAAGCAATATGTAAATAGGAAGCAAATACGCACAAGACTTGGAAACAGAGATACTCCGGAATCATGGCAACTACATAAGAGGCAGAAACTAAAAGGTGAGCATATGCTGGAACGTCTCTTCGGGACTGTAAGTAGGGAAACTAGATGACATACTGATAGGCTACACAGACCCAACACATGCACCATTATGAGTTTGTATATGGAAGATACTTAAAAAATAAGAAGAATGTGTTGAAACATAACTTTGAAAGCCAGAAGTATACTTTTCGGAACAAGGGGATCAAGTGGGTGGTCATCAAAGATACACATTAGATGATTTCCAATAGCCCACCTATAATTGGCTATACTTGTATACATATAAAATAAAGATCATGTATACTTGTGTCAATGTTTCTGGTATGATTTTTCGACTAATTTGTCAGTTGTTCCAATGCAATTGCAGATTCCAAACAGATGTAAAATACATCTATGCGGTGTATACATATTTTTTCCATGGAGAAGTAACTTCACATTCCCACCCACTTAAGATGAGGAATATGGTGATCGAAAAATACATCATAACAAGGCCATAACAAAAAGTGTTGAAGGGAATAAGCAAGATAATCATTCATCTAACCCTAGAGCTCTCTTATATAGGAGAAAAGCTCTACGGGTAAATTACAGGAAAAAGGACAATTAAAAGACCAAATAACATAATTACTCTAACACTCCCCCTCAAGCTGGAGCATATATATCTATCATGCTCAGCTTGGAACAACATAGATGAAAAGGACCTCTGGCAAGAGCCTTGGTGAACATGTCTGCAATCTGCTCTCCTGATGATACATAAGAAGTTGAAATAAGCCCTTTTTGAATTAAGTCCCGTGTGAAATGACAATCCACTTCAATGTGCTTTGTCCTCTCATGGAACGCTGGATTATTGGCTATGAACAAGGCTGCCTGATTATCACATTTAAGATGCATAGGAAGAGGTACTTCAATAGTTAAATCATTCAAAACCGATTTAACCCACATCATCTCAGCACTACCTTGGGCCATTGCCCTATATTCTGACTCTGCACTGGATCGAGCCACGACATTCTGTTTCTTACTCTTCCATGCAACTGGTGAGCTGCCAACAAATACAATAAAGCCTGAAGTAGACTTTCTATCATTAGGGCACCCAGCATAGTCTGCATCAGCACAACCTGTGACAGATATAGAGGTATCTTTTCTAAACAGAAGACCAGCACCTGGAGACGACTTCAGATATCTCAAGATCATAAAAACAGCATTCATGTGAGTCTGTCTGGGTTGCTCCATAAATTGACTTACCCTATTGACAGCAAAGGCTATATCTGGTCGGGTAATAGTGACATATAGCAACTTCCCCACGAGCTCTCTATACCGTCTCTTGTCCACCTCCTCAGAGTCATCATCATAGAGTTTAACATTAGGATCCATAGGAGTAGTAGCTGGTCTACATCCTGCCATTCCTGTCTCAGATAACAGGTCAGTAACATACTTCCGCTGTGTCATTACCATGCCCTGCTCATTTCTTGCAAACTCCAATCCCAGAAAGTAACGAAGTGAACCCAGATCCTTCGTAACAAACTGCTCACTAAGAAAATCCTTGGCTGCTTGAATGCCCTGCTTATTACTACCAGTGATAACAATATCATCCACATAGACTAAGATGATCACAGTACCTTGCTGGTCTCTCTTTACAAAGAGAGTATGATCTGCTGTAGATCTGAGGAAGCCCTTCTGTTCAATCAACTCTGAGAGCTTCTGAAACCAAGCCCGTGGACTCTGCTTCAGGCCATATATGGCCTTATGAAGACGGCACACCATACTGGACTCCCCCTCAGCAGCAAACCCTGGTGGCTGCTGCATATAGACCTCTTCCTGCAAGTCACCATATAAGAAAGCATTCTTGACATCTAACTGAAACAGGGGCCAGTCACGGACAATAGCAACTACAATGAGAATTCGTAAGGTAGAATGACGGGCTACTGGAGAAAACGTCTCCTGATAGTCCACCCCATATGTTTGGGTGAAACCACGAGCCACCAACCTGGCTTTGTATCTATCAACCGTACCATCAGCCCTATGCTTTACAGTAAAAACCCATTTGCTTCCGACTACAGACACACCTGGTGGAGGATGCACAACACTCCACGTACCACGTGACTGCAACGCCGCCATCTCCTCTTCCATAGCCAAACGCCATGGACTGCTCTGTAGTGCCTCCTGATATGACCTTGGGATTTCCACTGCTGATAGCCCAAGGACGAACTTGCGAAACTCTGGGGACAACCGCTCCAAACAAGCATGTGATGCAAAGTCCATCCCATATTTGGGATTCATTGTCCGCGCACGCTTTTGCCTTCTATGGGCAATAGGAAGATCAAGATCATCAGCTGGAGGAGGGGTAGTAGCATCTGTGCCCTGTACATTTGTCTGCGTATGCAAATCACCCGTGCCATTATTAGTACTCAAATGTTCATTACATACCTCGGGCGTGCTGGATGATGGAGGAGGCACATGAACAGAGGGTCGACGCTGATAGACCTGAGGATAAAAAATAGAAGGTGGTGATGGAGGTGGTGGTGGGATAGGCTGTGGTGGTGGTGGCGGCAGAGTAGAGCACGGAATAGATGGTGGAGGAGGCACATAGATATCATCTCCTTCCTCTGAATGAGTGAGTCTGTCACCTGTAGGAGAAAAATACATAATGGACTCAAAAAAGGTGACATCTGCACTGACGTAGTACCTTCGTTTAACTGGATCAAAACACCGATATCCCTTCTGGGTTTTGGAATAACCCACAAAAACACATTTGACAGCTCTGGGAGAGAGCTTGTCAAGACCAGGAGAAAAACAATGAACAAATGCAACAGACCCAAAAACACGTGGTGTTAGGGAGAAGAGATCCTTCTCGGGAAACGCAGTCAAGAACGGAATCTTTTCCCCTAACACTGTCGACGGCATACGATTAAGAAGATAACAGGCAGTGAGAACCGCATCCCCCCAATAGGAGTGAGGGGCACGGCTCTGTATCAAAAGGGTTCTGGTCATATCCAACAAATGACGATGCTTCCGTTCAGCCACCCCATTCTGTTGGGAGGTATAAGCACACGACGTCTGATGCACAATCCCATGAGACATAAGGAATTTGGACAATTGGGTACTGCACAACTCAAGAGCATTGTCAGACCGTATGTACTTCACTTTAGCAGAGAAGATATTTTTTATTTCAATAAGAAAAGACTGAATAAAATGACCAGCATCAGATTTATTTTTAAGAAGAAAGACCCAAGATAGTCTAGAGAAATCATCGACAGCAACAAGATAAAACCTGTGCCCTTGAAGATCAGGGACACGACTGGGACCCCAAATATCAAAATGTAGTAGCTCAAATAGACCATGATGACTTGGACCTATACGACTCGGAAAAGACGACCTGTGATGTTTGCCAAGTTGGCATGCCTCACACTGAAAATTAGACTTGGGAGAAATCTGTGGAAGAATATGGACCATCTTTTGCAACGGAAGATGGCCAAATCGAAGATGCCAAGTGTAGGGTGACACCGATCCAGCCCTCATAGAAGAGATACCAGCATAAGGAGATTGCACCAGTCTATAAAGACCCCCTTGCTCATGGCCAGTCCCAATCACTCTGCCCGTTAATATGTCCTGAAGCACAAGAGTAGATGGGTCAAATATAGCACGGCAATGTAAATCTTTGGTGAGTTGACTAATAGACAGCAAATTCATCGAGAATTTCGGTGCATAGAGAACATTGGACAGTCTCAAGGTAGGAGTCAACTGTACCTCCCCCTGACCAGTAATAGGAGAATATGTACCATCAGCTATCACCACCGATCGTTCAGATTGAGCAGGATGAAAAACACTAAACTGACCTCTGTCACCACAGAGATGGTGTGATGCACCTGAATCCATGATCCATTCTGATAGGTCCGCCTTGTAACATGTAGCAAATGCAATGGGTGCGGAACCTTTGAAGGCACCCTCAGATGGAAAATCTACCTTGTTGTCTGACATGACGACAACAGTAACCTGTAACTGGGGTTACAAAATCGGAAGACAAGGTCTATTTGTGCATAGACTCGAACCAGCGGTCACGCGTACAGAACATGTTCATTCAAGGAAGCATGGCTAGGGCATATAGTGCATACGCGCATACCTTGCGTGCACAGGGAGGCATGCTACAGGAGTCTTTGACACGCTGCTCCAAGAATGCTAAGAAGCAGCACTATGCGCCACAGGATTCCAGATGATCTTGCGTGCACAGAAAAGGCGCTAGGGTGTGCACTTCTGGGCGTCTTCGTAAAAGGCGGTGCAAGGCTACTGTGTCACAGTTGTAGCCATTGCGGCTACGTCAAAGGTGAGTGCGGTAGATCTCCAGCAGGATAGAGAGGAAGTTGGACGATTCCGTGATTGAATAGTCCAAACACGATACGGGTCTTGGAATCGAGAGCCTGGGTCTGCTGGGCACACAGGGGCGCGGAGGCCTGTAAGACTGGGCGCTCAAAGGTTGGGAAGCTGGGTGCGCTAGGGCGCAAGCCGTATGGCGATAATCCTCTGGCGATCAACGATCAAGCCCCTGGCGATACTCCTCTGGCGATCAAGCCTATGGCGATCAGTCGTCTGGACGCGATCAAGGTCGTCTGGCGTCAGGCGAGGCGCGGCAGGCGATGAAGCCTTGCGCAACAGGCGAGGCGAAAGGCGATAGGCGCGACAGGAGGTGAGGCGCAAGGCGATAGGCGCGAGTGGCAGCGAGGCGCGAGGCGATAGGCGCCCAAGGCGCCAGAGGAGAAGGCGGCCACCGCGACGCAGGCGCCGCCGCGACACAGGCGCCGATCGAGGAGAGAGAAGAGGGCGGCGGGTGGGGTCGGGTAGGGTTAGGGTTTCGAGAACTCCGGTCTAGGACCGTGGCTCTGATACCATGTTGAAGGGAATAAGCAAGATAATCATTCATCTAACCCTAGAGCTCTCTTATATAGGAGAAAAGCTCTACGGGTAAATTACAGGAAAAAGGACAATTAAAAGACCAAATAACATAATTACTCTAACAAAAAGCCGATCTCATGTTGTAATGTTAACACACACTACCGGTTCACCATGTATTCAGATGGCATGTTCAACAGCAAAAATAACATGATTGATTATTTAGTAACACTAAGAGCTATCCATTTACTTGAGAAGCACTAAAAAATGAAAGAAAAAGTTTGTGCAGTTTTACGGAAAAGAAAATCAACACACCACATATCAGCATGTAAAAAATAATGGCAAGACGATGTCTGGTTGCCCAAGGAAGATTCGTTTCAAGAGTACAGTACTGTTGTTGCTGCATCTCGTTCTTGGTCGAGTTTACATCCCTCGTTTGCAGGTCATGGAGAAAGAGATTGGTACCGGCAACAGCATCACCCTTGATATTACGCACTTCTATTTTCACACTTATAGGAGTAGCATTCCAGTCTATCTCAATTGCCCCAAAATTTGGCCGGCCTGGAGAAGATCGTTATCTATATGAGAGTCTTCATTTGGAAAAAAAAACTATTACATGCATCAATTTTTATATTGAAAACATAAAAAAAAAGAACACGCTGCGGTCAAATGCATTAAAGCACTACTAGAAAAGAACTAAAAATGCAAAAAATGTAGTAGGACATGAAGATATACACATATCAACCAACCACCTGTTTGGAAATACACAACAAAGCACGGATTCTAGAATCAGTTATCCAGAAAAATATAAAAAGGCATATGGATAAACTCCGTTACCACTTTTTCTTTATGGCAATATATATTTTCAGGTTGACGATAGAGACAACTCAATTTGCAAATACCATCCAAGCGTGTAAAGAGTGGAGTATAAGACATAAATACCAGGATGCATTCAATTCATATTTCACATCCATCAGGCCGCGGGATTGAGAAATAACTGAGCTGGTATACACGTGGAAGGCAGTGATTACTTCTATCTTAGAACAGGCTGAGATTACAGCATTAACGAGGTTGGAGTTCATACTTCACGTACATCAGGCCGCGGGATTGAGAAATAACAGAGCAGCTATACATGTGGAAGACGGTGATTACTTCTATCTTTAGAACAGGCTGAGATTATAGCATTAACGAGGCTGGAGTTCATATTTCACGTCATCAGGCCGTGGGATTGAGAAATAACAGAGCAGGTATACATGTGGAAGATGACGATTACTTCTATCTTAGAACAGGCATATAGCATTAGCGAGGCTGGAATTCATATTTCACGTACATCAGGCCACGGGATTGAGAAATAACAGAGCAGGTATACACGTGGAAGACGGTGATTACTTCTATCTTAGAACAGGCTGAGATTATAGCATTAGCGAGGCTGGAGTTCATATTTCACGTACATGAGACCCCAGGATTGAGAAATAACAGAGCAGGTATACACGTGGAAGAGGGTGATTACTTCTATCTTAGAACAAACTTGGATTATAGCCATTAGCGAGGTGGGAGAAGCTAAGAAAATTATTGAGAGAGAACTCGTGTCAAGGAGTGACGATGACAAAAGGGAATCAAGACTGAAAAAATTGTGCATTGCAGTGGCAGGGTAAGAGAAAAGATATATTTGCTGCCCAGGACCACGGTTTAAATAACTGTCCTCATGCAGGAACCATCTTTAGAAAGAGTGCAAGAGGCGTCGAATCCGATGTTGTTCTTTTATTTAGAAGAGGCACATCCCTTGCCATTACAGCTTGTGCAGATGCAGATTATGCGAGATGCCCTAGGGAAAGGAAGTCTACCTCTGGCTTTCCACTGTTCATAGGGAGTTCCTTAGCGTTATGTATGATCAAAAAGCATACTCTGGTCATCATATCCAATGCAAAATCAAAGTACAGAGCTACGGTACAGGGGAGTACGAAGATGATGTGGGTTAGATAAATTCTTACTGACCTAGCGATTGAGGTACCTCTTCCCATACATCTCCAATGAGACAACCAGGCTGCTCTTTTCATTGTCAACAACCCAGCCTTACATGAGAGGACCAAGCATATCGAG
This sequence comes from Ottelia alismoides, assembly GCA_037367405.1. Lineage (NCBI taxonomy): Eukaryota > Viridiplantae > Streptophyta > Magnoliopsida > Alismatales > Hydrocharitaceae > Ottelia > Ottelia alismoides. The sequence goes on along the minus strand of JAZKJV010010799.1, from coordinate 279,858 downwards.
GTAAATGGTCATTACAGTCAAGACATGATTCAGAAGGGTTTCATCTCATTAATCATGTCAATTCAGGAGATCAGACAGCAAACGTGTTCATCAAGGCCCTAGCCATAGGGTCATTCAAGAGATGTTCCAAGCAAGGTTTGAAAAACGAAAGGCGGAACGAGGCGGTCTCCTTGGAATTGAGGCGAGGCGTAGCCTCGAGGCGGTCGAGGCGTAAGCCTCAGATTATATAGAAAAATATGTATAAAGCTACAATTATATATATCTCAATGTAATTATATGTTCTTTGCCCAATATATAATAATTTACACTACAAGATATAATGAAATAATAAATATAAGAACCCTAAAATAGAAGATAGAACAACATCATATACATTTCTACACATTTTCATCCTATTAAAGAGGAATTCATTGACTATTGATATTGTGAAAGAATTAAACAATACATATATGTCTATAAAATATTGTTGTAATTAAAAGTACGACTAAATATATATCGAAGAAATTTACGTTATGTGTCTAACATATAATATATGATCGCAAGAGAAACCATGAATCATATCCATTTCGAGCAAATCTTTGAAATACTGTTGTAATTAAAAGTATGATTAAACATATGTCGAAGAAATTTATGTTGTATCTAATATATAATATAAGGCAACATGTATCTAATATATAATATAAGGCAACATGAGAAACCGTGAACCTTATCCATTTTGTTTTGCTTGATATATTACAAATCTTGTTGACTTACAAGTATTGTTTAATTTGATATTTATGAATTCATTCATTAAGAGTGAAATAACAAGAGTTTGCCAAAATAGTTCGATACATTAATTTATGAAGTTATGGGCATGAAAAAAGCATCATATTTAGGCATTCATCTCATATAATCATTATCCTAAATAAACAGATATTTATAATCTTCTCAAACCACTAAATAAACCATTAAAATAATAAAAAAATATTTCAAAAAAGCAAAAATACCTCACGAAACGCCTCGGTCGCAAATTAGTTATTCGATTTTCAATTTCAATTTCGAATTTAAATTAGAGTTGATTAGGATAGAGTAGATTTGAATTTTGATTCAAATCAATTGGAGTCAATTAGGATCGGTTGAGATTTTTATTTGAATCGAATTATTTTGTAATTCCTCCCCTCTGTATAAAGGGGATGGTAGTCTAAATCCCTAGCTGGAAAGTCGAAAATCCCTATCAGAAAAGTAGAAAATCCACCCTTTGGCAGCTAATCCTCTTGATAGTACGGTAGTAGCATCTAAATGTTCAAGTATGGGTTGACTGCTCTAACAAAGCGCTACCTCGAAGACCCTGGCTTAGAGCCGCTGTAGTCATATATAGTCAAGCCGGGAAGGGCCTCGTCCTGCATCGCATACGCGGGTGGAGGTGCACACATCACTGATGAACCAGAAAGCAGAGCGGCTAAACGGACGTCTTTCCCGAGTCCGGGATCCCTCAAAATCTAGAAGGGTGGGCAGGGCTTCCGCGCCTATTGCCACGCCGACCATCAAGATCAAGAGCTTGACTCCGCAAGCTTCCGGGCAACCTGTAATCTCAAATCTCAGCGGATTCGCTGGCTAGTCCAATGTCCAAGCTTATTAGAGTAGGGGCCAGCGGGTCTCTCATCTTGGACCCTTGGGAAGGGAGGGGGAGATCCGGGGAATGATGACGCTCGAACTTCTAGCGCGTGGGAAAAATGGACTGGCGCACCGACGGGTTTTCACGAGCGTTGGCAGTCTGCCTAGTGCCCTAGCTTCACGGGGAGCTTTCCCCTCTTCGATTCTCGTTGGGAAGAAAGAAAGTAGAGGGCAGGGCCCACAGAAACAAAGGGAGAGAAGTGTTACTGATCATACTTCTGACCAAGGGTCCGATTTCCCCTTTCGGCTACTCTAACGTCACTATAGGGCTGGGTCGACCAGGCATGGAATATTGTGCGACAATGACCTCAGCATCACAACGGGGAAGAAGCTACTTGGGAGCTGGAGGAAGAAATGCTAGAGCGCTATCCTCTACTAGATTCGATGTTGGTCAGGGGAAAAGGATGGAGCAGGAGGGCTTATATTTAATGGGCTTGATTTGATTCGTTTTCATATTCGCGGAGAATCTGCAGCAGGCGACCATGCAAGAATGTCGATTAACTTATGTCTGGCTATTGGGAAGAGCTTGCTACCATGGAGCCTCCGCTCTCCGGTGACTCTGCTTTGGTCGATCAGAAGGTGCGGAAATATCCCGAACTGACATTTCCGCGGGGGTCTTGATGTTATTTACGCTCGAGACTGAGCTTCCTATGCTGACGGCAAGATGGTCGCTGGTTAAGGGGATGGTAGTCTATTGTAAGGGACAATTCATATTATATGAAAATTAAGATTTATCTCTGCTTTCTCTCTCTATCTCTCGACACGATCTTCGCAACTCCTCTCCAAAACCTCGTGCAACTGGTGCGTTCTCCTCTTTCTTCCTCCTCTCTAAATTTCTTTCACCCAAAATTATTTCTCAATCGTTGTGATTTTTTTATCTACATCATTTGTTATCAGAGCATGGAAGTTGAATCGTTCTTACAATTCGACGATCTCGTCGAATATTAGAAGATGCAATACGATTTAAGTCGTCTCTCCCATAGCACGCATTCACGCTCGCGTTTGACGAAGTTCAAGAAACGTCTTGTGATGCAAACGAAGAATTTGATGGTAGAAATTATTTGGTAGAAGAATTAGGAGGGATTGAGAAAAGAAGCGCGCCGGTTGCGCGAGATTTGAGGAAGAAGAAGCGCGAAGATCGCGTCGAGGGAGAACGAGACAAGAGAGGGAGATAGAGATAAAATCTCAAGTTTTCATATCATCTGACCTGTCTAAAACACTAGCCTATCATCCCTTTATATAGGAGGGATGAGATTACAAAAATAGAAATTCAAATTCAAATTCAAAACTACTTATCCTAATTTGACTCTAACCGACTAACTAATTGATTTGAAATAAATTCAAATCTCTAATTGACTCTACTAATTAAATTTGAAATTCAAATTGAAACTAACTATTTTGAGATCACATGCGATCTCTTTTATTTTAAATAAAATTACGACGCCTCAAATAAACGTCAATAAAATTAGCCTCTCAATAACGGATAAAAAATAGAACATGAGGCCCTATTTATCCGTTTCATGCTGCATCATCTTGTATCAAACATTAAAGTCCAAGAATGACTGGACGTGACAATCGATGAAGATTCACTCGACAACGACAAAATTCAGATCACTACCGTTGCTGCGCAACCCATTTTTGAGCAAGAAAATGAAGCTACTTTCATTCAAGATGAATGTTTATTTAATACAACTGTTGTGCAAGAAGAAAGGAGGACCAAGGGCCCATCTTCGATGAAGATTGTGCGGATAGCGAGGTCGAACACCTCGATCTATTCCTGGTGAAGTTCCTGTGATGGAGGCTGCCGCAACATGGCCGCCACCACCGACAACACTGACACCACCGTTGTCCCAACGGCCTCAACAGCCCCGCCAACCTCTCTTGGCGAGCCCTCAACCCTGGTTCCGCCCACGACCAGAGCACTCATCCCCAATCGCACCCCAACGCATACCCAAATCCATTCACAATCACATCGACGACTGCTCCAACTCCTCTCGGGAGCAGCAGGCCATGGCCACCAACCGCGCAAGGAGCGATCAAGTAGTAACATGCGGTACCAGCATTCCTGACCCCTGTGTGCATCCCCCGAACGGAGATCCTACTGCCTGGTCCCATGAGCCCAGAAAAAGCGGGGCAGTGCCATCTTCAACACCACTGGCATTGGCCCCTCGACCCAGTTCGACGCCACTGGAACTTGCGTTGCCTTCATTTGCGTTGCCCTCCATCATGCCGTCTCCAGAGAAATCGAAACCCTAACCCTATGGTGCGGCGCCGCCAAAGGCGTTAGAGGAAGGGAATCAAGGGGGCATAGGCTCTTAATCTCTCTCCCATGTGCAATCAATCACGTGAAATTGGGGACTGGAACTTTAATTGAGTTAATTTTAATGAAACCCCTCTTGCAGGAAAATTTTATTCAAAGGTGAAAATTGGTGGGAGTTAGAGAGGCATTGCATTAGATGAATGGGTAGAAAATTTACAATTCCACCCCCTAGAACAGAAATATTTTAAGACAGGTTGAAAAAAAGAAATTGGGGCTGCTACCTTCTGCAAATAGGTATGAGCTAGTTTATTGCTCACATCTCCTCCCATCCTAGGCTCGTGCCACACATTTGTTATGGATTCTCCGAAAGGCTCCAATGTTCGAGATGAAGATGCCTCATCAATTTTTCGATCACCGCAATGAGGGGGCAAAGTTCGTGGAGTCGCCGCCATTTGTGCCACATATGTTCTTCCAACATGGTGTTGACGACTCCAAATGTCGGTTTCGGTCACCATTTCGGTATCGACCAAAATAGAATTTCGATGGAATTTCGGTGGAATTTCGACCGAAATTTCGATCATTTCGGTCATTTTTTGTATTAGGACCCCCATATTTCGGCCATTTCGATCAAATTTCGATTTCGACTGGATATCGATATTCGACAGAAATTCGACCGAATTTCGTTGAAATTTGAGGCCATAACCACCACACCAAAGACACATGGACTCCGTCGTTTGCTCCACATCTATTTTTCCAAAAGGCGATCGAGATCGTTGAAATCAAATCGTCAAGCTTAGAAGTTCAAGCAATTCGTCAGGAGACGGATTTTTCAAGCGGAGGAGAATTGATTCAACATAAAATTAATAAATATGGCTTGATTTTTATCCGTTAATTAGAGTCTAATTTTATTTATATTTATTCGAATCGTTGCAATTTTTATTTGAATAAAAGAGATCGTGTGTGATCTCAAATTAGTTATTTGATTTTCAATTTGAATTTCGAATTTAAATTGGAGTTGATTAGGATAAGGTAGATTTGAATTTTGATTCAAATCAATTAGAGTCAATTAGGATCGGTTGGGATTTTTATTTGAATTCGAATCACTTTCTATTTTTGTAATTCCTCCCCTCCTATATAAAAGGGACGGTAGTCTATTGTAAGGGACAATTCAGATTATATGAAAATTGAGATTTATCTATGATTTTTCTCTCTTTCTCTCTCAATGCGATCTTCGCAACTCCTCTCCAAGACCTCGCGCAACTGGCGCGTTCTCCTCTTTCTTCCTCTTCTCTCTAAATTTCTTCCACCCAAAATTATTTCTCTATCGTTGCGATTTTTTTGTCTGCATTATTTGGTATTAGAGCATGACAACCGAATCGTTCCTGTGATTCGATGATCCTATCGAGTATTGGCGTTTGCAATTCAATTTAAGTCGCCTCAGAAATGGCTCACGTTCACGATTAAAGAAGTTCAAGCATCGACTTATATCAAGTGTCAAAGTACAAGCATGGTTGGACACGATATTCAATGAAGATTCGTCCGTCCACTACAAAAATCGGAGCATTGCGTCCGATTTCGACCTGGAAAATGAAGGTATTTTCATTCAAAACAAAGATTTTATTAATACAATTTCAAATCAAGAATAAAAGGAAGATTTGGGGCCCATATTTAATGAAGATCCTATGGGGGAAGAATATAAAATCGCGAGTTTTTAGAGGCCGAGGTTGCAGTCCCGGAGGCTTCCTCTATCACGGTTAGAGTCTACACGATAAGAGAACCCATCTATAAGGTTCCTACAGGGGTTGAAACCCCAACTCACCATTGTTGGGACCTTCAAAGTGCAAAGCAGCACCCTCGAGTTCGAGGGACTCAAACCAGCAGCCGCAGTCGGAGGAGTCCTTACATGCGTAACAAGCACCGTTGTCTGGAGACCTCCAGGTTTATACATATGTCTCCTCCCAGTCCCATGCGCCATCACTGCGGGTCGAGAGTGTCTTCATCGCTCCGCGCGATGCTCGCGATGCCAAAGACTTCCACATCCGCGCCACCTTTATTTACATCGCCCTCCACCGCATCTCGATTCAAGTCGCCGCCATAGGAGGCTTCTCTTCTCAGACCGCCATCGCCAATGCCTTGAAACCCTTCCACGTCGCCAAAGCCATAAATGACCCATCCCCAGCACCGCGAGGTGCACAAGGCTCCTCCCAGCCCCACGTGCCAGCACCGCGAGTCGAACTTGCAATCGTCTATCCATGCAATGCCCGCATTGCCAACAACTCCCATTCCAACGCAGTCGTCGCTGATATTCGAAAAGAGAGGAACCCTAGCCGTTAGTATTGTGGGTTTCTTCCTAAGGGGATTCGAATCCTTCAACTTTAGGGATATGAGGTTGAAATGGGAATTTTGCAACAAATTACCTCCACCTAGAACTTTTTGTCTAAAGGGTAAAGTAGAAGGTAACTTAAGGTGTGATATTTTAAGTGAATAGGTAGAACACTTGCAGCCATAGCCCTCAGTGGAAAGAAATTACAAACGTAACATGGAAAACAAGCCAAATTAGGGAGTCCAATCCCTATCGAATTCTCCAATGGTGAATCGAAGATCAAGCAATTCGTTAAGAGAAGAATTTTTCAAGCGGAGGAGAATTGATGCCACGAAATTAATAAATAAGGCTTGATTTTTATCCGTTAATTAGAGTCTAATTTTATTTACGCTTATTCGAGTCGTTAATTTTTAATTAAATAAAAGAGGTCATGTGTGATCTCAAATTAATTATTCAATTTTCAATTTGAATTTCGAATTTAAATTAGAGTTGATTGGGATAAGGTAGATTTGAATTTTGATTCAAATCAATTAGAGCCAATTAGGATCGGTTGGGATTTTTATTTGAATTCAAATCACTTTCTATTTTCGTAATTCCTCCCCTCCTATATAAAAGGGATGGTAGTCTATTGTGGACAATTCAGATAATATGAAAATTGAGATTTATCTCTGGTTTCTCTCTCTCTCAAATCGATCTTCGGAACTCCTCTCCAAAACCTCACGCAACTGGAGCGTTCTCCTCTTTCTTCCTCTTCTGTCTAAATTTCTTCCACCCAAATTTATTTCTCTATCGTTGCGATTTTTTTGTCGGCATCAACAACTATGTATTCTCTGTTCTTTCTATCTATATTATATATTTTTTCTAGTTTCTCCTCTATATAAGAGAACCCTAGGCCCTCATGAATAAGCAAATCATTATTTTCTCTCCACAATCAGCACGTAGTTCAAAATTATGGAGAATCATATTGTAATTGTGAAAATATAGAGGGGCACGTGAGTAAAATTCCCTGCATAAAATAGTGAATTTAATAATATCGTAAAAGTGTTTGGTAATATGTAACATTACTCAGCAAGAACATCAAATAGAACATCACATACGAGCAAATATCATAAACAAAATCGATCTAAGATATGATCTAGAACAACATGCAGGCAAAAGAGATAACATGCTCGATAATATAAATAACAAAATATGCAAAATAAAGTTAAGATGCAACATAATCAAAATGCCCATTAGATGGATCGTCCTTGTAGAAGGTCTACCCCCAAAATACTTGTAACAAGAGAAGCAGGCTCCTTGCAAGATACGACAATCCATTCCCCTGATTCACTATAACCATAAGAACCATCACCTCAGAGAATGTAAGTCTAAGAACTAATGTTTCTGTTCACACAACATGGAAAGGAAAGAAAAAGAGTAGGATGCAGCTTTCTATGCAGTCGAAACAAGATATTTGTCCCACAAGAGTAACTTGAGGGAATCAAGGGACGCCTTGAAGTAATCAGGAGATGGAACTAATCATCTTTCAAATATCTCTTAGTTCAGTCCTTAATAGATTCCATAATAGTGTCATCATAACATGGCTAAAAGCCGGATCCAGATTCAAACCTTCACTCGAACTAGAACCGGATTACGGTCTCAAACACGTGCATGCATGCAAGCATCTGTCTCTATGTGTGTGTTAATTTAATCCAAGCAAATAATCCGATGACACCTCCCTTACAACATACTTATGTGGATATGGGTAACCACCACACAAGCCATACACGTTTTTACCACTCCTAGATATGGCATTAAAGATCTTATCATTGAAGTCCCACATGAATTCTATGTTGCACATTCGGTAACAAAATATTTCCCTCCAAATCATTTAATTTAAGGGATTTTATCACTTGTGCCCCTCCGAGATATCCCAATATCAGTTATGCCCCTATCTTTTTGGTAATATCAGTTGTGCCCCTCACTTCTTTCTCCGTCGTTAATCGTGCCCTTTCGTCAGATTGACCGTCAAAAAATTAAAATAATCGTAGTTTACTCAAACCATGGTGTATTATGGTCAGAATAATATCAAATGAGGAGGAGGGTTGGGGAGGAGGTGCGAGGCTGCGGAGGAGGTGCAGGCTGGCGGCGGGGGCCGAGGGAGGTGCGGGGGCCAGAGGAGGCTGCTGGGCTCCTGGCGGGGCCACAGGAGGCGCGACAAGGGAGCATGGACCGAGGTCAGAGGCACGCGGGCGGCGCTGGCGGCTGAGGGCCGCGTGCGGCTATGGGGAGCAGACACGGCAGCGGGCGGGAGAGCGGGAGGACGCCCAGGCCGTGGCCAGTGGGCACAACGGCTGAGCGCGAGGTAGATGGGACCGCGGGGCTTCTAGTGAGGGGCAGCGACCACACGCGGAGGCCGCGGAGGTGGCGCTGAGGGGCGAGGACTGGCAGAAGTCGCGAAAGGGAGCACCGCATGGTTGGGAGCAGTCCAGGAAGGGGGCGGCGTGTGCGGGGGAGGGGGCGGTGCTGGGCAGGGGGAGAGGGGAGGCGGGGGGGGGGGGGGGGGGGGGGGGGGGGAGAGGGGAGGCGGCGGTGCGGTGCAGAGGGGGAAGGGGAGCAGGGGGCGGCGCGTGCGGGGGAGGGGGAGGTGCGGGGCAGGGGGGAGGGGGAGCAGGGGCGGTGCGTACGGGGGAGGGGGCGGTGCGGGGCGACCTAGGCGCGGAGGACCGGGCCTCCGAGCGGGTGGCGACCTGGGCACGGCCGGGAAGAAGCACGGCCTACGCCTACGTGTTAGGAGCGGCTGGGGTGGAGGAAGAGGGCAGGCCGGGGTGGGGGAGGAGTTCCGGATGGAGAGGGAGGAGGAATAGGTTGGGGGAGGAGGAGGAAGAAGAAGAGGATAAGGAAGAGGCTGTCAAAATGACCACTAAACCCTTTTTTTTTAAAATTAATTCCGCTTATATCCTCAAAGTTAACGTCCGTTTGCACTGTGGATGGACGACAACTAACCCAAGGGGCACAACTGATAAAACGGCAAGAAGTGAGGGGCACAACTAATATTACCAAAAAGATAAGGGCATAACTGATATTGCGATATCTCGGAGGGGCACAAGTGATAAAATCCCTTAATTTAATGTCTGCATTTGTAGTTGGTTTTCAGCAAAATCTTTCAAGGACTGCCTCAGGCTGCCATCCTCTTTCCATCTCACAAAAGAAATTCCTAAATCTTAAGAGAGTGTGCCATTAAGAGTTAAATAAATGAAGAAATGATACAGGAAGACTACTGTAGGTAGGAAAACCTACATTCTTTGGTAAATACATCATCAAGCGTCCTGTTTTGTATTACCTATATGACCTAAAAGTAATCACAAAATTCGAAATGCAAAATTGCAGATATAAATAGGAATATCATAATAAGAAAGAAATTTACTTTACGAGACTTATCAGGCTAAACGACAGACAAAACCATGTTGGTAGAAAATAATTTACACAAGTGAGATTATATATTGGGCTTATACCATATGTGCAAGATCTTCGTCGGCATTTCGGACCATATACTCGAAGTGTGCTTGGAGTTATCCATGCTATAAACCTGACAAAAAAAGCCACCACCGCAGGTACAGCTTCCTCAACTGCTTGAGTTAATCCACTTGAGGTTATATCATATAAAGGATATCCACACGCACAATCATATCGAGTTATCTCTCCGAAGTGAACGTCGCCACTTATAAAGATGACACCTGTTCTCTGCCAAATTAAGGAAATTTTATTTGCATCTATTTGGAAAATGACGGGCTATAACTCTTTCATGGTAATAATCCAGTTATAGTTCAAAAGGGATACTCTTTCTTGTTTTGAGAAAAAGAGCAAAAGAAGTGACTTAAATATTTCTATTTTGCTTGGAAGGAAATATAAAGCAAAAAACTAAAAAACTGGAATTTTAAAAAAATGATATAATATTTCCTTGAAGAATTAATGGGTGAACAGCCTTATGATGCGGGAAAAGCCAGGAATCTAAGAGAAACTGCATGAGCTAAACTATTCTCCATGTAGAACCGCTCATCACGAAGTTCCAATGAACTCGTTACAAGCCATGGCACCCACAGAAAGGCAAAAGACATACTCCCTCTTGGATCAATCAAGAGTGCCACCAATACTCCTCCAAAAGCTCTCAACGCAAGATATGTCAACCCAAGCCAAATTAGCATTCCTCCAAGCCTAAATCGCTAATCTACAACGAAAGAAAGGATAATCAATATATTCTAACTAGCGAACAGGCAAATAATACCAGTGACAGATGCAACATTGGCTCTAAGCACCTTTGTCGTCATCTTAACTCTTCTCAGAAGCCATTGTCAGTTTTCACCCGCATTGGATCTTCTGTCTCCAGCTCACTCTGCAATCCCTGACTAAAAATATCATCATCTGGGCTGGGGTGGTAACTGAGCAATATGTACTCCATCCTAATAGAGAAGCCCCCCTCACCCCATGTCAAGTGATATCTATGGACGAAGAGGGGCCTATATGTGGAGCACAGCTCCTGGATGAACTTCAATTATTTGTGAAATCTCTGCTCCAGGAAAGCAAGGGAAAAGACAGATGACTAGACATCATTCCCCTCCTAAGATTGGACCAACGAGCAGCCACCAAAGTATCTCTGTCTTCAGCAAAAACAGACTCGGGAAACAGCCAGAAAGAGCATCCTCTTTCATCTAGTTATCCTTCCAAAATCTGGAAGACAAGAAGACAAACCATTACCAAGCATGGGATGCAAAAAAGAGAGCAGAAACAAGCACAAAATAACAAATTCCTCCCCAAAACGTGGAGGGCCATCTCACGCTCCCTGCCTTAACATCAAGATGGTAGAAAATCAACATATGCCTCCGAGAGGTCTGCAAACCACATCACCACTAACCATACAACCTGAACACTCGGTTCATAAGTATAACTCAGTTATCGTTCTCATTAAGTCTCAATACCCCCCCAACCAGCCCTCCTCAAGAGTCTTCGTAACCGAACCCCAAACCATCAACGTGAATCCTTTGCTATCATGATCGAAGTTCAACAATAACAACAACAAAGCCTTTCTCCACATTAACTAGGGTCGGCTACATGGATTTTTAGCATCCATTCAGATCTATCTTGGGAGCTTAGATCCAAAAAACTGAGATCCCTTTGAATAGTCTCATTCCAACATTTTTGGGCCTTCCTCGCCCTCTTAGCCGGCTCAACATCCCAAAACTCACACCTCCTAATTGGTGTATCAACCGACCTCCTTTGCAAATAGTCAAACCACCTTAAGCGGTTTTCTCGCATCTTATCCTTGATCAGAGCTCCACCAACTTTCCTTCTGATTGCATTATTACGAATCCGATTGTTACGTGCATGTCCACACATCCCCGTTACATTTTGCTGCTACCATTTTCTGCACATGTCTATAGTTCACATGCCAACATTCAGATCCATAGAGCATAACAGGTCTCACGACTGTTTTGTAAAACTTCCTTTGATTTTCAAAAGAATTTTCTTATCACATAGAATAATAGAGGCTCATCTCCATTTTAGCCAACCTGCATTTATTTTATGAGTAACACCTCCATCAATTTCCCCATCATGTTGTATAATAGATCCCAAATATCTTAAAAAAAATCTTTCTTCTGAATGTTATCGTCACCAATCTTCACCTTGATTTCTTCACCATTTCTTCCATCAAAAGTGCAATCCATATATTCAGTCTTAGCACTACTTTATACAAAATCCTTTATTCTCTAATGCATGTCTCCAGACCTCCAACATCTCATCTACTCCATCTCTAGTCCCATCAATCAACACAATATCATCAACAAATAACATACACCAACGTATCTCAACCTGAATCTAACTACTCAACTCGTCCATAATCAAAGTAAAAAGGAACAGACTCAAAACTGAACCTTGATGCAGACCAATGTTGATGTCAAATAGTCAGTCTTCCCAAAATGGATCCTTACACAAGATGAAGCCCTATCATACATATACTTTATGAGGTTAATGTACAGGACATGTACGTGTCTCTTCTCCAAAACTCTCCATAATATCTCTCGTGGGACAGAGTCGTAAGCATTGTCCAGATCAATAAAAATCATATGGAGATTTTTTCTTTTAACTTTATAAATCTCCACTGTTCTCAGCAAATGGATGGCTTCAATAGTTGAGCGACTTGACATGAAATTTTAACCAAGCCTAATTTTAACTGCACCTTATAATATGTGCTGGTGGAATTAGAAAATATAATATGTGGAATCAAAAGATAAATATAAATATAATTTACGTGGAACCCTACTCCATATAAGAATAGTGAAACTATGAGAGAAAAGCTACAAAAGTATAATATTGCATTATACTTCATAAAAAAAAGCATTGATCTTATTTTATTTATTATATTATTTCCTCATTAGTTATCTAAAAAAGGTTATGTTATTTCCTCATAGTTATCTACCCTCTAGGATTTCTCCTCTACATAAAAGAGTCATGTGGTCATATAATAAACAAGCCATTCATTTCTTTATGCATGGTATCGGAGCGACAATTCTAGATCGAGGTCCTGGTATCCTCGATATCTTACACATCATCTATCGGCCATCTCCTTCCTTTTTCCTCAGGCCTCATGTCTCCCTTATGCCGAAACCGCACAACCACACAACCAGCCCACCGCCTTGGGCCGCATGACCTCACCCTCAAGCTACCATACCCTAACACATGTAGGTCACCACTGACACTCCCTCGTCCAACGCACCTCCCTGAGTCCCATGTGACTCATCTTGTACTTAAAGTTTAGTGCAGTCGAAGTCAATTTCAAGCATATAAATCCAATATACCTGCCCTAGAGCACCTCCGGAGTCGATGTGCGTTGAAATAAAATGATGCAGAAGCAGAATTGATAATCAACTCAAGAACATGAAAATGATAAAAGTAGAATGCTCAGATTTTACGTGGAACCCTACTCAATAAGGAGCGAGATGAAACCATGGGAGAAGGCCTTTGAGGATCGGATATTCTATTGTAACTCTCTCAATGAATACATGGGGTGTAGGGCTTCTCATATAACCTCACAGAGGGACTCGAGTCCTAAACAAGAGAGCAGGGGAATTGGATCTTAAAGAGATCTAATTTCTCTTCTATTACATACTCTAACACTCCCCCTTAAGCTGGAGCTAAGAAAGCTGCAGCTTGCAACATAGTAAAATATTAAACATATCTTCACTCGATAGATTCCCGAGAGAGTCGGGAGGAGACCCACTCAGAGTAGTCATTGATGAGAGAAAACCCGCACGAGGACAGGTCTACGACAACCAAGACATGCCTGAAGTAGAGTCGTTGCGATAACCACGACATGCCTAGAGTAGAGTCGATCTAGAAGAAGTCCAACAGGAAGAGTAGTCACACTAGGATGACACTTGTGCGGAAGTAGTTAATGCTCTGTGGAGATGGCTAATATGCAATAATAGTCTGGAGTGACAATTTTTATGTTGTGATAGACAATAGAAGTCTAAGATGATCATAGGTGGAAAGGTCCATCTGGAGTAGTTGATGTTGAACTCGAGCAACAGAAAGAAAATAATCCCCTTTCATTAGCAGATCTCGAGAGTTGGGCCTTTGCAATACGTGGACCTTGAGAATGGCCTCCCCATATCTTATAGGGACGTGGAGTCGGTTCTCTTATATAGGGACACTACAGAAGAGATCGCGTTCTAAGGAGCCGCGTATAGAAGATGATGGGCGTGATAGACATCCTATAAATACATCTTGGAGAGAAGAATATTGTTGAACGAGATTTTTCACAGGTCTAAAGTAATCCAGACAAGGCGGGATCACAATGTCGCTGAGGCGACCCGCGAGAAATCCTAATTCAAACAACAATTAACCCACAACAAATAAATCAAGCAATGAAAGTAAATGTGCGGAGTTAAATTTTATTATAACTCTACAACAAAGATGTGTATAGGTGCAAGTATGTGTAGAGGTCGAACACAGGGAGCAGACAGGTAGAACGGGGAAAAAATTGCTCAAAATGTGTGAATGTGATCAAGTGTCTATCTATGCTATGTTTTTGTGGGTTTTTAATTTTTAATTTTATTTGATTTTTAATTTTGTATTTTGATTTTTAATTTTCTGATTTTATATTTTCTTTTTTTATATTTTATATTTTTTTATATTTTCTTTTATAAATAGAATATATAAACAAGGTAAGCAAGAGAGAGATAGAGTATTTATAAAAATGGGTAAAAATACTCAAAAATCAGGGAATAAAATGTTTTTGATCTTTTTTATATTTTTCTACTGTTTTGTGATTTTTGGGGATTTTTCTAAATGTTTTTGGTATTTTTAAGAGGCAAAATACAAGAAAACAGTGAATAAAATACAAGGCTGAAACTAAAATGGAGAAATAAGATGGAAAACAGTAACAAAAATTCTCCAAATTAATTTTCAAGTAAAGATACTAAAACAAAGAAAATTCAGAAACAAAGTTTGTATTTTTTGGCTTTTTGATGAATTTTTAATATTTTTATAAAGGTTTTTGGGGTTTTATAATTTTTAGGAGTTTTCTTTTGTATTTTTTAGTGATTTTTGGATTGAAGTTAAAACTCAACAAAATATGCAAACTATATTTTTTTGGGAATTTTCTGAGACGATTTTATATTTTTTATGGATTTTATAATGCAACAGTGCACAAAATGGATGTTTTTGAATTTTTATAAATAATAAAATGCAACAAAATGCAAAATAAAAATATATGCGTGAAGTACAATGCAGCAGGAATGTATGATGATTTTTGTGGAATTTTTGGTGCTTTAGAGATGCATGCAAAAAATAGAGATAACAACAAGAAACTACACACGGCCAGGGGTATTTATGTAATATTCAACAAGTTCGAGGGCCAGTTTGTAAATTTCCCAAAACTATATTACGAAGTAGCAAAGATTCAGGACCAAACAACAATAGTTAAACCCCTAGGTGGGTCCCTGCAAAAACACCACAACCACGTGCATGGAACACGTGACCTAGCGGGGACCCACTTGCAACAAACAATAACTTCAGGGGCTTAACGCTAAAACTTACACTAATAATATAAAAGTAGAGGAAGGTTTATGCATTAAACGTTAAATACAAAAACGCATGGGTAAAGATTTGCAAATACCCAAGCAAGGGCGCTGGAGGACGGTTTGATCTGCTCCACTTATGCCACGTGTCGCGCGCCTATGCCACGATACCCCTTTGGCTGAATGGCTGGGATTAAATCCCAGGGCGAAGATCTACGGCCGAAGATGGGTGAAATCCAACGATATCTGCTCGCCGGGAAGAGCGTTCTTGATCCAACGGCTTGGGACGCGACTGGAAGAACAAAAGAAGAACTCGGCGGCGCCGAGCTTTGTTGAGGTGATGGGTTCGCTTCCGACCACCAAATCCTCGACCGAAGGGCATGTCCAACTCCTGCTGCTCCTCCCCGACGCCCAGGTGGTTCCAAGATGTCCGGGGGCTGTTGTTCTAGCCCCTGGAGCTCACGACGCTTCACCCGACCTGGGGGCCTTCCTTCGTTGAAATCCGAGGCTTGAACGCCTCCTCCAGGTCCTGCGAAAAACAATGGGAACACGGCAGCACAAAAACGCAAGAAACCTGGCTTTTATTGGGCAAAAGGGTAGAGTGCAGGGTGGTGAAGGTAGTTGCCGGAGCTCGTGAGCTCCGGCGAGGAAATAGACGAAAAACGACCTCCATTGGTTGTAGAAGCCAAGAAGTGAAACCTCACGGCGGACGCCGGAGATGGCGTGGTTGGAGCCGCTCCTTGGCCACACCAAACGCCGCGAACTCGGCCGGAGGCTCGCCTGTCACGCTCACCAGTCTAGGGCTCAAGTCGAAGGGGCAGGGTTGGTCAAAAGAGGGTTCCAAGAGTGAAAGAAGTCTGGGGGGTCCTTTTGAACCATGGTGGAGTGGGCTCCTTGACCGAGGAAGAGGAGGCAAACGAAGGCGATCTTGGAGGATCCAAGTGGCCGGCGTGAATCACGGATAGACAAGGAGAAAAATCCAAGAAGGCTTCAATGCCCGAGGAGGAACGATGCGACCCCCAGAAATTCGTGATGATCGGATCAAACGCAGGTCTGACACACAGCAGACAGGGGTCAGAGAGTTGACCCGAGGTCAACTCTCCAGCCCACCTGGTTGGTCCACGTGGACCAACCAGGAAAAAGCCTGGAAAAACATTTTGTAAAATCAATTAAAAATCGAAAATGATTGATTTAATTTTAGGATAATTAAAAAAATGTTTATTATTTTATAAACTATTTTATGATGATTTTTAATTATTTTTATGAAGTATATTTTTACAAGTTTCCTTTTATGCCCTTTGTAGGTATAATATCTATATATTTTATTAATTGATTTTTATTTTGGTATTTTTAGTTTCTTTAATTCTGTTTATTATTTTATAAAATTATAAAATACTTTTATACATGTAATTATATTTTTATTTTATTTTTCTGATGTGTTTTGTATATTTAATAAAATAGAAGTATATTTTATATAGGTATGAGTATATGTAGTATACCTATGTATCTTATATACATGTATTTTTATTTGAGTTTTATTTAAGTTTTTATTCTGATTTTAATGTACAAATAAATTATAAATAATATTTACAAAATTATAAAAATATAAGAATACAAAAAATAATGAATAAATAATAAAATGAATATTTTAATCTGTACAAGTATATAATAGGGGTCCAAAACTCAACTTCCAAATCGTAACTCCGACAAATACGAAACCACCTCCATTAAATAGATTATTTTATGTTATATACAAATAAAGGTGAGTTTGGTACATTTCGAGTTTTTATTTGCAAGATACAGGTCTGGAAAGTTGGAGTTCTGGAATTTTATTCAGACCATAACTTTTTATCTGTACATTATTTTTCAGTGAAATCAATTTTGTATTTTTCTTTATTTAATTATCTACAACTTTCATGTTCAAAGTTTCTTTATTTGATGTATAAAAAGTGGAACCAAAAATAAGTCTCAAAATGAATAAAGAATGAATTGAATAAACAGTAATTTCGTTGTATTTTGGCCCGTATCTCCCCCTACTTTATTCTTGTCGACCTAGTCATCGAGATGCCTAGGTCTCGGGGTTTCGGGTCATAAAATATTTATAATATTTTATTATTTTTCTTTTCTTTTCTTTATTCTATAATTTTGGCTTTAAAAACCACATTTTATACAATATTTACACACATATACATGAATGCTAAAATGCATGAATGATGAAACTCGATTTCATCATCACAATTTCCAATTTTTAACCCCCTTGCTTAAGCTTAGTGTCAATAAAACCCAGTTAATGTCCTGTAGTTATCAGAGTCTCGAATAAATTAAAAACCACAAAAAAATTGGCAAAATAAAAATTCATGATACTTTTAATCTTAAAAATACCCTTAAAAATATTTCGGGTCTTTATTTGATCTCATCTCCAGTTTTAGTCAACAAGAAACTTGTAGATCTCATCGAGATCTACAACTTTCATGTTTTGAGTTTTCTCAAATTCGGCCATTTTAACCCTCAAAAATCAAAAATAACCTCGGAATAATCTGATTGGGCCACGTGGCCCGTTCTGGGTGAGCCACGTGGCCCGGTCTTCTTTGTCTTTTCCGCCCGCATTCCTAGCCGTTGGATCTCCTTCAGATCCAACGGTTCCGCCTTCTCCATGTGCGCCTCAATCCTCAGCCATTTGATCTTCCCCCGCCTCGAATCATCGCCGCACGTTAGCGCAGAGCACGCCACGTGGCGGTTTGTAGTCCACTCGATCACGCCCTCGATCCTCTCATCCAAGCCGCTGAATCTTCTCTTATTCACAGCCGTCTGATCATTCCCTAGCTCTCATCCTCACCGTTCAACTGCGGCTTCACCATATCCTGTCACGTGGCTCCATAAGCGCCATTCGATCGCACCCCAGATTAAGCATCTACACCATTCACGGCCTCGACGAAAGTAACCGCTCGATCAATCTCCAGAAGTAATCTCCACCGCTCGCCAGCGCCGCGACCAGACCACGACACGTGGCGCATTCATCTGCCTTTGATCGCGTCGCCTCCAGATCTAATCAGGACCAT
Source organism: Ottelia alismoides (assembly GCA_037367405.1). NCBI lineage: Eukaryota > Viridiplantae > Streptophyta > Magnoliopsida > Alismatales > Hydrocharitaceae > Ottelia > Ottelia alismoides. Next base: position 261,507 of record JAZKJV010010799.1, on the reverse strand, counting down.
CGCGTCGCGCCTAAATATCCGCCGTTGGATCTCCAGATCCAACGGCCGTCAGTCATCGTCAACCTCCGACCCCCTCTCTTCCCACGTTCTCCACCTCGCGAAGACGTCTCCCCCTTTCCATTTCCTCGCCCTCACCAGCCAGCACCTCCACTCGCCAACTGCCCCATGACCGAGCCCTATCATCCACGATCTTCGTCGATGCCTCCATTAACCACTGTCGTCCTCCCACTCGCTCCATTTTCTCCTTGAAACCCACGTCTCCACCAGCCAAAACCGTCGGTTTCTTCTTCAAATACACCGCCCTCCTCCTCGATCCACCTTGTCCACCTTTACGTGGGGGATCGCCCAGCCCTCCTCCATCTCCCTGTGACAGGGGGAGGCGGAGGATCGAGCGAAGACGACGAATCTCCCCGGTGATGACCCTCCGACCTCCATGGCGAAGCTGCGGCGCTTCGCGTCCGCCCGAGCTGCACGGATTGGCTGATTGTGTCCAGCGGCGACCCGGGGCTCGATTCGAGCCCCAGCCCAAGCCTCCGACCGCCTTTCCAGATCAGGTAAGCTCTATCCTTCCTCCTTTGTTTTTTTATTCGATTTCTTTGATTTAATTGGGTCTCTCCTGCCGACTTCACCTTCCATTAACCTCATCTCGAGCTCCGCCAACACTCTCCCTTTCACGCGCATCCTTCCGATCATCCTCTCCCTCTTCCGCAATCTTAGTTCACTTTCGACCCACCTCCTCCGCCTTCCACGGCGGAGGACTCTCCCTTTCACGCGCATCCTTCCGATCATCCTCTCCCTCTTCCGCAACCTTAGTTCACTTCCGACCCACCTCCTCCGCCTTCCACGGCGGAGGAGCCTTGAGCTGCCATCTTCTCCGCCCATAGAAGCTCTTCACTTCATCTCATCTCGCTCAAACATTTCGCCCATATGCTTCGGCTATAGATTAACGCATGCAGGCGCTCGAGCTTTCACTGATCGGGAACCTCGCCGGAGCACTTTGGCCGAACTTCGCTTTCAGCATCAGAGCAACGAGGTGCCACACCGAGCATCGTTGCATCTTGCCCAGGTTCTGAGCTTCATCGACAACCTTTCAAAAACTTCGGGCGAGCTTCACCCGCATCAGAGAGGAGTGGCGGAGCTCGGGCTCTCTCGCCGGAGTTCGATTACCGCCGCCACTTGCAGAAGAGGAAGATGGAACAGTTACCGTCGGATGGGTCTTCCAGGAGCTCATTCAACGGTTCAGATTCAACCACGTCTCCTTCCTTCATCTGCACAGAAGCCATCGGATCCCTTGGATCTGATGGACCATGTAGCATCCGGTTTCCAATCAAACCCGAAGTCGTCCGATTTTGGGTCTAATGAACCCAAAAACATTGTCGGTCAATACTAACCAACCTAAAACGACCAATTGGTAGTGAATCAAAGGTTGTTCGGGTAAAATCGATCAAAAATTCGGTCGTTTCGTAACGCGCGCCGTGAAAAGCCGCGACACAAATTCGGAAACCGCGAAACAAACCAAGACCATCATTAGATCTGATTCGACAATACGAGACCAACGGAATTGACCGTTCGTCAATCGGAGGTCGTTTGATATTTTTAAATCGTAAAATTTAACCTTAAACAAAATCCGTATCCGAAAATTCGGGTATTCAAAACCTAATCGGAAGTATATCAACATTATACTCAAATTGATCGTCGTCCCGAGACGATCAAAACGAGATATTATTTGTCGAAATCCGAGACCCGTGGTGCGCGTACGGTGGACTTTTAAGTATATCAAAAATGGAGCAAATATATATATATAATAATAAAACCAGACAGTGCCGGCTACTGTTTATATAAAAAATAAATAAAATAATAATAAAATTCTGATGTCTGTACAGGCAGAGGCAGCAATTGCATTTTCTTTCTCTCATCTCCACTTGTCTTTCTTTCCTCTTCCACATGGCAAATTACAAGCCATTTCTTTCCCTATAAATTCCTCCAAAGTTTCCAACGTTGGAGCCTATCTCTCCCTCTCCCTCTTCGTATAAAACCAAAACCCAACAAGAGAATATCCCCTTCCCTGTTATCTCCATTTTCTCCAGCCACGAAGGAGCCAAGAAACCTCACTATTTTAGCTGGAACTTCAGCTAAATCTGCTGCTCCTGCTGCTGCATGTGGCAGCCGATTGTTGTTGCTCCCTTGCTGATTTTGGAGCTCCTTCTGCTGCTGCATGTCCAGCAAGTTGCTGCCCCTGGAGCTTTCTCCTTGAAGCCATTACTAAGACAACTACTAGGTTCTGGAACTCCATTTCTTGGAGTTGTTGCTCCTCCATGAGTTGATTCTACTGCATGCTTATTCTTATTCAATTTTGGAGATCTCAAAGGTACACTCCCTACCCTCCTCTTGCTGCCATACGTATGTACAACCCACTCTTCATTCCTCTTTGCTGCCACGCATGAATACTCATGCCACATATTGCTGTCATCCATGGTTTTGAATAATCTAAACATTCTTTGCTAACATGCAAGCCAATTTCGTTGATATATCAAGATTGAATTAGTTGGACTAAAAGAAATTTCAACATCTAGTTGAATTTTTATGGACATGGCCATAGTAAAGAAGGTCCCTTCTAACCCATGTGAATATGGTTGTCCAAACACCATCAAATACGGCATATCCTGCATTATTGATACAATGGATCATTCATGTGCCTTAGCATTAATCCTTACTGATTTGTTAGACTACAGAATAAAGTTGTTGTTTTTTTTGTAAATTGGTTAAGGGTATATAAATCACATACTATCTTATCTCTCGTGCACTGTGTTTTGTGGTTTGAAAACACCAAATCCGCCTCCTTCTTCCTTCCATGTATTTTTGGAATATAGTTTAATTTGTTATATAATTGGTCATATTCAATTGTCTGAATTCCTTGATTTGTAAAGGCGACAAATTGAGTGTCTGTGTTGATGCGTATAGAAAAGATGTCCACTCCATGTTTTATCGTAAAGTTAGTAAAATAGGGGGGTTGAGGTTAGAAATTGTACTTTCTGGAAAAAAAAAAGTAAATTTAAATTTAAGTTCTGTACTCTGTGTATTTTTGAACTATTGAGTAAATAAATAATGTATTCTAAAATCAGGAAACTGCAGTAAAGTTATAAATTTTATAATTCATGTCTGCATATACTATTGTTTAAATTTAGGTATACTTAAGACAGTTGTATCTCAAGAAAAGAATCACAAATTTATGGGACTGGAGAACTATTTTGGTAATACGATTGTGATTGCTTGGCCTCAAAAAAAAAAAAATGATTGAAACATGAATGTGATGCTAACAAGAAAAGGGTATTAATTGGTTAAGATGAGAAGAGTGTGATTCTGACGGGAGGATTGCATCATCTTCAGCACTTAAAATTATGCCTTGGCTCATCTCTGTAGCTCTCAATGAGATCAATCTAAAGTGCCATAATTATCATGGCACTGGAAGATCCATTAAAACAATTGCTAATAAAAAGGGGGAAGGGGGGTTACACAGAATATATGCATGTGTTTTCCAATAAATATATGTGGTTGAGAGTTATATATTAAGGATACAGTACACGCATATGATTCAACATAGTCAACTATATGGTGTTTAATCCATGTTTATCTGAAAGTCAGATCATGTAATATGTAAAGTACCTATATTGTTGATCATAATGTTAGGTCATCTTCGTGAAATCATCCCTTAAGTATATTATGCTATCTATGGGTCGCCATCAGTAAGTTAGATGACCAAGAGATTTAAATAAGTATGATTACCTACAGAAAGAATTGGAAAAGATGGAAATTGACAAATAAGTGACGATGATCGTGAATCATTAACAAGTTATAAATTTGGATGCCGGTTGTGGTGGCCTTTACACCTGACTGTGCGAGGGCGCGGTGACCCTCAGCTGGGCGGGAGATAGGAAGCCCAGTTTGGGCAGCGGCCGCCAAGTGCGCGGGTCTAGGATCCCAGTCTTTTACACGGTTTTACGCGAGCTCGCAGTGTTTTTACGCCTTCGTTGGGATCCCGACTTTAGACCATTCCGTTGACCCTGTCTTTTAGGATACCCAGGCGGGGGATCCTGGTTTTTCAGATTTTCGTACGAGCTCGTCCGCCCGTACTAGTCGGGCTGTTTTTCTAGAGTGACTTTTCTAGGGAGTCTCTCTCACCCGTCTCAGTGGCGTAGTGGGGGAGTAGACCTATCCCTCTATTGGATCGCGCTTCCAATTAGAGGGCGAGACGGAAGAGCCATTTGCAGGCTTCTTCACCGCTTGAGTTTCTTCGCCAAACAGACTTGGTGATTCTATATCTAGATCATCCATATCTACATCTACAACATCTGGAGTTATATCTGAAACATTGAAGATTGAGGAATTGAGAAGTTAAGATCAAAAGACCATTCTCTCTACCCAAGAATTTAAATAAATTAATAGATCTCTACAATCTCAACTTTTCCATTTTTTCACTCACCAACATGATATCTAAAGAAAATGATATATGCATTCCCCCTCACACACTCATGATTACGCAACTGCTATCGAAATAATGTTACATATGGGAAATGCCGGGTTCAGGGGAAAGTCATTAGAAATGCATTACGAACTTTTGAGATGCCTACAAGTAACCTGAAAAACCGTTTTCATTTGCAAGTAGAATTAAATCTTAATTTGAGTTGCTCTCGCCTTTCTGCTTGTTTCTTTTGTAAATAATAAATGCCCGTTATTTTATATAAGTTTTTGGGAGGTACCAGCAACCGCTGACGCCTTTTCTTCCTATTGTGTGTGGCAGGCAAACAGCCTGCAGTTTAGTAGCTGCTCAGTATATACATGCTTCCAGGAGATATAGTGTACACCCGACGGTATGATTTACTTTGTCTTAGTTTTTGTACAGATGATGATGTAAATGCTATCTCTTTTGTCACATTTTGGGATATATGTTGCAACATGGAATATGCTTGTACATGTTGTAAATGGATATGAATATTAATGAAAGGAAATTTTGGTGATGTCTGTCTCTTTTACTTGTGGTCATGTGTTGAGAATGAATGTCATAGTCGCGAAAAAATTTTCCCTGTATTTTACAACTTGTGCGATATAATTGAATGATATCTTGCGAATTGCGCGTAAACGGGTACCCGGATCCTGAGGGGTCGACAGTTTGGTATCAGAGCAGTGGTACTCCAATACGCACATTCGCGGTATTATTCCGATCGCATTAAGTTCTCGAATTGCGACAGTCTTCTGACTTGTCGTAAATCCGAGAAGGGAAATATGACATTCGAATTAAATAACCACAGATGTCACCAATTTCATTAATTTCATATTATATCCCAAGAAGAGATAAAGCATATACTATAAGTATCTTCAAATGGTACTTTTATGACTAAAAATGGTTCACATGCAAAACCATGGCATCCCGACCAGGCCAGGAGATAACTGACCAGCTAGCACACACACTGACTACTCTTATCGACCTTTCCATGTATCATTTGATTCTGTAGCGACACACATTTTCCTTGCTTTGAGACTACTAGTTTCTTTAGATGGAGTTGCAGAAACACTATCTCCTCCATATCACATCCGAGGGTCAGGTGACCAATTGTTTGTCATTTCCCTGATATTCGAGCACTTGCCAGTACTGATTGGCGGTCACGAGATGATCGCAGATTGTCTACTTCTGCAGCTTGATGAGTTCGACTTGATTTTAGGCATGGATCGGTTATCTACTCATCATGCACTTGTTGATTGCTTTAGGAAGACCGTTGTCTTCAGGGTTTCAGATTTACCCGAGTTCACCTTTGAGGGTACTTTGCATGACTCCACCATGGAGTATATTTCAATGTTGCGGGCCCAGCGACTTATTGACCAGGGTTGCGATTCATATCTTGCTTTTGTTCGGGAAGTGTCTGATCAGGAGCCGATGATACAGGACATCCGAGTAGTGTCAGAATATTCAGATGTATTTCCTTATGAGCTACCAGGATTACCTCCTGAGAGAGAGATCGAGTTCGAGATCACATTGCTGTCAGATACACAGCCGATCTCTATGGCACCATATCGCATGGCACCAGCGGAGTTGAGGGAGCTGAAGGTGCAGTTGCAGGAGTTGCTTGACTTGGGATTCGTGAGGCCGAGCACTTCACCTTGGGGTGCTCCGGTTCTATTTGTCAAGAAGAAGGATGGATCCATGAGGTTATGCATCGATTACAGGCAGCTGAACAAGAGAACGGTGAAGAACCGTTATCCCTTGCCACGTATCGATGATTTGTTTGACCAGCTCCAGGGATCTTCGGTTTTCTCGAAGATCGATCTTCGCTCAGGTTACCATCAGCTGAGGATTCGCGAGTCGGATATTCCGAAGACAGCCTTTAGGACTCGCTATGGACACTACGAGTTTGTGGTGATGCCGTTTGGGCTCACCAATGCACCTGCGGCTTTCATGGATATGATGAACCGTATCTTCCGTCCATACTTGGACAAGTTTGTAGTGGTCTTCATCGATGATGTGCTCATCTATTCACGGAATGAATGGGATCATGCGAATGATCTACGGATTGTCTTAGATACATTGCGGGAGCACAAGCTATATGCCAAGTTGAGCAAGTGTGAGTTCTGGTTATCCCAGGTCTCATTTTTGGGGCACATCATTTCTGGAGCAGGTATCGCGGTTGATCCTGCAAAGATAGAAGCAGTTATGTCTTGGGAGCAGCCCAAGACAGTCACTCAGATTCGGAGCTTTCTCGGATTAGCGGGCTATTACAGACGCTTTGTCAGCGGATTTTCACGCATTGTTCGTCCTCTGACACGACTGACGCAGAAGGGAGTCCCATTTATTTGGGACGATTCATGTGAACAGGCCTTCCAGACACTGAAGGAGAGGTTGACTACAGCGCCTATTCTTGCTCTTCCTTCAGGTACTCAGGATTATGCAGTTTACACAGATGCATCTGGAGAAGGTCTGGGAGCAGTGTTGATGCAGAGAGGACAGGTGATTGCTTACGCATCACGGCAGTTGAGACCGCACGAGCGGAATTACCCCACACATGACTTGGAGTTGGCGGCAGTTGTCTTCGCCTTGAAGATCTGGCGCCACTATCTATATGGGGTGAACTTCGAGATTTTCACAGACCACAAGAGTCTGAAGTACATCTTTGATCAGAAGGAACTGAACATGAGGCAGCGTAGATGGCTCGAATTGCTGAAGGATTATGATTGCACGATCTCTTACCATCCCGGTAAGGGAAACGTGGTGGCTGATGCACTTAGCAGGAGAGCACATGCAGAGGGTACGGCGAACTGGCTATACACGTGGGATACGCTTGCAGCTTTGACCGATTGGCATCCTCAGGAGAGCGTATCCATTTCTACCACCGTGCCTCCACGATACTGCAGTCTTTGGGATCGTATTGTAGAAGGCCAGAAGACTGATCCTTGGATTCATGATAGATACATGCGCGCCGTCAAGGACGAATTTGATGACTTTATTGTGATGGAGTCTATTTTATGGAAGGCAGGACGGGTCGTTGTACCCAATGACGAGCAGCTTCGCAGAGACATTCTGGACGAGGCACACAGTTCACGGTTATCTATCCATCCAGGCCGTACGAAGATGTACCGTGATTTGCGTCGACATTTCTGGTGGGATGGAATGAAGCGCGATGTGGCGCTACATGTTAGCAGATGCATGACCTGTCAGATGGTCAAGGCTGAGCACAGGAGACCACCAGGATTACTGCATTCTCTCCCCATTCCCGAGTGGAAGTGAGAGAGCATTTCTATGGATTTCGTCACAGGTCTGCCGAAGACACCAGGTGGCCATGATTCTATATGGGTCGTTGTTGATAGGTTGACCAAGTCAGCCCATTTCATACCTGTCAACACGACTTACACTCCATCCAGATTGGCCAAGCTCTATGTGCAGAACATTATCAGGCTGCATGGTATACCACGAGAGGTGGTGTCTGACAGGGATTCGAGATTTACATCTCATTATTGGCATCAGTTCATGTCAGCACTACAGACAGAGCTGAAGATGAGTTCTGCTTATCATCCGCAGACAGACGGGCAGAGTGAGCGCACCATTCAGACACTAGAGGATTTGCTTCGTGCATGCACTTTGGAGTGGAAAGGGTCCTGGAAGGACCATTTACCGTTAGTGGAATTCACGTACAACAACAGCTATCACTCCAGTATTGGCATGGCACCATTCGAGGCCCTATACGGGCGGAGATGCCTCACACCTCTCAGTTGGCGTGAGGTAGGTGATCATGCTTTATATTCCGTGGATCTCTTGGAGGAGACTGCGAGAGCTGTTGATCTTGTGAGGCGGAGGCTTCTGACGGCACAGAGCCGCCAGAAGAGTTATGCAGACCGTCGGAGGAGAGACTTAGAGTTTCAGGTAATCTACTCCTCATCCACTCAATTATGATAAATATGTGTTCAACTTAATCTCATACTAATTATATTCCTATAAATTATAGGTTGGAGATTGGGTATTTCTCCGTGTATCTCCCATGAAGGGAGTACAGAGATTCGGTGTCCGTGGCAAGTTGGCGCCGCGATATGTTGGACCTTTTGAGATTCTGGCTAGAGTGGGGAAAGTGGCATACCGAGTAGCCCTTCCTCCACACCTTTCGGCTATTCATGATGTTTTCCACATATCCAATCTGAGGAAATATGTCCACGACCCTCGACACATTATCAGTTACGAGAATCTCGATGTAGAGCCGGATCTAACTTATGAGGAGAAACCAGTCCAGATACTTGACCGCGCTGAGAAGAAGCTTCGCAACAAGGAGATTTCCTTGGTCAAGGTTTTATGGCACCGACACGGCGTCAAGGAAGCAACATGGGAGACTGAAGCCGACATGCGGGCAAAATACCCGCAACTTTTCTGATGTAATCATCAAAACAAGCTTTTGTAATTAGATACATTATAAATATATGGCTTGTTTTCTCTTTGAGGTTTTTATGGGTTCAAAACCCTTTGAGGTTTTTATGACCATATTAAATCCAAACAAGATACCTAATAGCCATAACTCGAGTCTCGAGGACGAGACTCCCTTTGAGGTTTTTATATTTGTAGCATCCGGTTTCCAATCAAACCCGAAGTCGTCCGATTTTGGGTCTAATGAACCCAAAAACATTGTCGGTCAATACTAACCAACCTAAAACGACCAATTGGTAGTGAATCAAAGGTTGTTCGGGTAAAATCGATCAAAAATTCGGTCGTTTCGTAACGCGCGCCGTGAAAAGCCGCGACACAAATTCGGAAACCGCGAAACAAACCAAGACCATCATTAGATCCGATTCGACAATACGAGACCAACGGAATTGACCGTTCGTCAATCGGAGGTCGTTTGATATTTTTAAATCGTAAAATTTAACCTTAAACAAAATCCGTATCCGAAAATTCGGGTATTCAAAACCTAATCGGAAGTATATCAACATTATACTCAAATTGATCGTCGTCCCGAGACGATCAAAACGAGATATTATTTGTCGAAATCCGAGACCCGTGGTGCGCGTACGGTGGACTTTTAAGTATATCAAAAATGGAGCAAATATATATATATATAATAATAAAACCAGACAGTGCCGGCTACTGTTTATATAAAAAATAAATAAAATAATAATAAGATTCTGATGTCTGTACAGGCAGAGGCAGCAATTGCATTTTCTTTCTCTCATCTCCACTTGTCTTTCTTTCCTCTTCCACATGGCAAATTACAAGCCATTTCTTTCCCTATAAATTCCTCCAAAGTTTCCAACGTTGGAGCCTATCTCTCCCTCTCCCTCTTCGTATAAAACCAAAACCCAACAAGAGAATATCCCCTTCCCTGTTATCTCCATTTTCTCCAGCCACGAAGGAGCCAAGAAACCTCACTATTTTAGCTGGAACTTCAGCTAAATCTGCTGCTCCTGCTGCTGCATGTGGCAGCCGATTGTTGTTGCTCCCTTGCTGATTTTGGAGCTCCTTCTGCTGCTGCATGTCCAGCAAGTTGCTGCCCCTGGAGCTTTCTCCTTGAAGCCATTACTAAGACAACTACTAGGTTCTGGAACTCCATTTCTTGGAGTTGTTGCTCCTCCATGAGTTGATTCTACTGCATGCTTATTCTTATTCAATTTTGGAGATCTCAAAGGTACACTCCCTACCCTCCTCTTGCTGCCATACGTATGTACAACCCACTCTTCATTCCTCTTTGCTGCCACGCATGAATACTCATGCCACATATTGCTGTCATCCATGGTTTTGAATAATCTAAACATTCTTTGCTAACATGCAAGCCAATTTCGTTGATATATCAAGATTGAATTAGTTGGACTAAAAGAAATTTCAACATCTAGTTGAATTTTTATGGACATGGCCATAGTAAAGAAGGTCCCTTCTAACCCATGTGAATATGGTTGTCCAAACACCATCAAATACGGCATATCCTGCATTATTGATACAATGGATCATTCATGTGCCTTAGCATTAATCCTTACTGATTTGTTAGACTACAGAATAAAGTTGTTGTTTTTTTTGTAAATTGGTTAAGGGTATATAAATCACATACTATCTTATCTCTCGTGCACTGTGTTTTGTGGTTTGAAAACACCAAATCCGCCTCCTTCTTCCTTCCATGTATTTTTGGAATATAGTTTAATTTGTTATATAATTGGTCATATTCAATTGTCTGAATTCCTTGATTTGTAAAGGCGACAAATTGAGTGTCTGTGTTGATGCGTATAGAAAAGATGTCCACTCCATGTTTTATCGTAAAGTTAGTAAAATAGGGGGGTTGAGGTTAGAAATTGTACTTTCTGGAAAAAAAAAAGTAAATTTAAATTTAAGTTCTGTACTCTGTGTATTTTTGAACTATTGAGTAAATAAATAATGTATTCTAAAATCAGGAAACTGCAGTAAAGTTATAAATTTTATAATTCATGTCTGCATATACTATTGTTTAAATTTAGGTATACTTAAGACAGTTGTATCTCAAGAAAAGAATCACAAATTTATGGGACTGGAGAACTATTTTGGTAATACGATTGTGATTGCTTGGCCTCAAAAAAAAAAATGATTGAAACATGAATGTGATGCTAACAAGAAAAGGGTATTAATTGGTTAAGATGAGAAGAGTGTGATTCTGACGGGAGGATTGCATCATCTTCAGCACTTAAAATTATGCCTTGGCTCATCTCTGTAGCTCTCAATGAGATCAATCTAAAGTGCCATAATTATCATGGCACTGGAAGATCCATTAAAACAATTGCTAATAAAAAGGGGGAAGGGGGGTTACACAGAATATATGCATGTGTTTTCCAATAAATATATGTGGTTGAGAGTTATATATTAAGGATACAGTACACGCATATGATTCAACATAGTCAACTATATGGTGTTTAATCCATGTTTATCTGAAAGTCAGATCATGTAATATGTAAAGTACCTATATTGTTGATCATAATGTTAGGTCATCTTCGTGAAATCATCCCTTAAGTATATTATGCTATCTATGGGTCGCCATCAGTAAGTTAGATGACCAAGAGATTTAAATAAGTATGATTACCTACAGAAAGAATTGGAAAAGATGGAAATTGACAAATAAGTGACGATGATCGTGAATCATTAACAAGTTATAAATTTGGATGCCGGTTGTGGTGGCCTTTACACCTGACTGTGCGAGGGCGCGGTGACCCTCAGCTGGGCGGGAGATAGGAAGCCCAGTTTGGGCAGCGGCCGCCAAGTGCGCGGGTCTAGGATCCCAGTCTTTTACACGGTTTTACGCGAGCTCGCAGTGTTTTTACGCCTTCGTTGGGATCCCGACTTTAGACCATTCCGTTGACCCTGTCTTTTAGGATACCCAGGCGGGGGATCCTGGTTTTTCAGATTTTCGTACGAGCTCGTCCGCCCGTACTAGTCGGGCTGTTTTTCTAGAGTGACTTTTCTAGGGAGTCTCTCTCACCCGTCTCAGTGGCGTAGTTGGGGAGTAGACCTATCCCTCTATTGGACCGCGCTTCCAATTAGAGGGCGAGACGGAAGAGCCATTTGCAGGCTTCTTCACCGCTTGAGTTTCTTCGCCAAACAGACTTGGCGATTCTATATCTAGATCATCCATATCTACATCTACAACATCTGGAGTTATATCTGAAACATTGAAGATTGAGGAATTGAGAAGTTAAGATCAAAAGACCATTCTCTCTACCCAAGAATTTAAATAAATTAATAGATCTCTACAATCTCAACTTTTCCATTTTTTCACTCACCAACATGATATCTAAAGAAAATGATATATGCATTCCCCCTCACACACTCATGATTACGCAACTGCTATCGAAATAATGTTACATATGGGAAATGCCGGGTTCAGGGGAAAGTCATTAGAAATGCATTACGAACTTTTGAGATGCCTACAAGTAACCTGAAAAACCGTTTTCATTTGCAAGTAGAATTAAATCTTAATTTGAGTTGCTCTCGCCTTTCTGCTTGTTTCTTTTGTAAATAATAAATGCCCGTTATTTTATATAAGTTTTTGGGAGGTACCAGCAACCGCTGACGCCTTTTCTTCCTATTGTGTGTGGCAGGCAAACAGCCTGCAGTTTAGTAGCTGCTCAGTATATACATGCTTCCAGGAGATATAGTGTACACCCGACGGTATGATTTACTTTGTCTTAGTTTTTGTACAGATGATGATGTAAATGCTATCTCTTTTGTCACATTTTGGGATATATGTTGCAACATGGAATATGCTTGTACATGTTGTAAATGGATATGAATATTAATGAAAGGAAATTTTGGTGATGTCTGTCTCTTTTACTTGTGGTCATGTGTTGAGAATGAATGTCATAGTCGCGAAAAAATTTTCCCTGTATTTTACAACTTGTGCGATATAATTGAATGATATCTTGCGAATTGCGCGTAAACGGGTACCCGGATCCTGAGGGGTCGACAGACCACAAGCAGCCACGTCGCCAATTATCGTCTCATCCAGGAGCCATTCGATCTTCGTGATCGGATGGCTTAAGAGCGACCACGTGTCTCAGCCACACCTGCTCTGAACCTAAAGCCCGAGCCTAATGCCGAACCTGCCGAAGCACTTACGAGCCTCTGCCGAACCTCAGCCTGCTTCCGAGCTTGGATCGCACATGCCTGGCACGTGCGTTTCTGGGTAAATTATGCAGAGGTCCACCAAGTTTCTTCAATTTGCAGAAAGGCCCATGCGCGTGTGGAACTTTTACAGGGAAGGCCTCAGAACTTATTTTATTTTCATTTTAGTCCTTCCCAGGGACCTTTTTGTAGTTATCATTTCATGTTTTTTTGCATTTATGCCCTTATCTTCATTGTTGCATAACTTGAGCATCATGTTTCCGTTTTAGTTGAGTTCAGTCTCATTTGAAAGCTTGTTTGATGTACTTTTTAATGGCATAGTTAATCTTTCATCTTAGAGACATGAATTTTCAATGAAAAATTATGTTAGCTAAATGTCTCTTATTATTCCCTTATGCCTTGTTCACTTTGTCGATCAATTCTGACACTTCAAATAAATCTGAAATTGACTCGTATTAATTGCTCATCATATTTATTCTGTTCTAGGGCATTGTTTCATAGTATTTCATGGCATTTATTTGCATGATAAAAATTTATTAAAAAAATGCATGTTTATTTTTAATGCATTGTTGTGTCTTTTTGCATGATTTGACCTATATTCTCCTTCAACTCAGCACTTAATTAGATAGATAAAAATCCGGAAAATTAGAGAAAGGCTCGTGTCCCTGAGTTCGACCTTGGTTTCTTGCCAAGTAAAATAAAATAAATCACGACCATCTCATTCTTACTTGACATATATCAATCAGATGGTTTTTTGATGAGCCCGAATTGGCCCGACTGCTACGACAGTTCGAGGTGCTAATTCTGCACTATTAAAGGACCGATTTTTTGGTTCATCAATGAATTAGCTCTATTTACACGCATTTACTAGGGTTTTTAAGGCCAAAATGATAGAATAAAGATGATGAAACGTAGATTCATCAAATGTGCCCAGCTCTCTCTCTCCTCTTTTCTCCTATATTGTTTAAATATTTAAATAGATGATCACATTGGGAGAAACAACAAAGAAAATGTTCTCTTTTTTCTGCTTTTTATCTCTCTTTTTTCAAGTTGTCTTCCCCTTTTCGACTTCTTTTTTTAGAAAAAACACTACGGCCCAAATTCAGAACAAAAACCACTCTTTTAAGCCTCCCATTTTTTATTGTTGATGGCCCCTTCTTTTTTTTCTTTGTAGACACGGCCCATTGGGCCTAGAGTTGGTGGCTCTCCTTTCTTTTCTTTGTAATGGGTCCAGAATATCATCTCCCTCCTGTCTCTTTCTTTCCTAGGATTAGGCCCATCTTGAGCCTAAAATACTAAAAAAAGAAGAAAACACAATCAACCAACCCTTTCGGAAAGAGTCCACAAGGGCTTCTCTTCGTTTGCTTGCTATTTAGGGTTCCCCCTTTGGGGACCCATCTCTCAGTCAAGGTTGCCTTGTAGGGAGATGATGGGATCAAGTGCAAAACTGATCGAGTGCAAGGTCGATGGCCCATCCTTTGATGCGGAGGCAACAAAACTGAGTGCCTTGCAAGATGTGGTGTCGCTTGGAGTGGCCTAGAGTGGACCAGATGCGGCGACAATGCTAGTAGCTATGGGGTTCGCAGATAACCATTGAGGATTATTTTCTTGTATGATAATTGCTTGGAGCTGGAGCATGGAATCGCGCACGTGGATTGTTGTCGCTATCACTTGTGTGAGAAAGATGTCTCCAGCTACACATTGCTTCAGAAGACTCATTCATGCCCTGGCAATGGTACCCCGATGATAATGCACAAAGACATGGATTGCGTTCTTGGGATATTCTATCTTCAAAAACTCGACAATATCCCTGTCATTGATGCTTGGAGATGATCATGCCTAGGATCTAGAGCATCGAATGTTGTTAGGGTTTAGACTTGATGCTTGATTGTACACAGAGCGGTGTGCTCATTGACGACATCCCAAAATTGGGGTTCTACGAAGAAACCCAACATCATGCAAAGTTTAGGATCGTTGGATGCATAGAGATCTGGGGTGGTAGTGAGATATGTATCCACCATGAATTAGGGTTCCAGATATTCTAGTTTTGTTAGAACTTGGCAACGATAATCTCTGGAACTTTGAATAATATGAATAATAAATCTTTCATGAAGAAACTGCAACTTCTGGTCTTCATAAATTGAATAACATGAATAATGAAATCGAACTTGAAAATTAGAATCGAATTCCCCCAAAAAATACCATGTTGAAATAAAATGACGCGCAAGAAGAATCAATAATCAACTCAAGAACATGGAAATAAGAAAGGTAGAATGCTTAGATTTTATGTGGCACCCTACTCCAAGGAGCGAGATGAAACCACTGGAGAAGGCCTCTAAGAGCCAGATATCATGATGTAACTCTCTCAATGTATCATGATGTAACTCTCTCAATGCATACAGTGGGTGTGGGGTGTCTTATATAATCCCACAGATAGATCAGAGTCCCACTTATAAATGATTTGGGACTAAACAAGAGTTCATGGTAATTGGATCGTGGAGAGTACCAATTACCCATCTATTACATACTCTAATGATGGGAAAGGCTATGCTATAAATTTGCATGCACAATATATTTCATACATAATTTTTGTAGACAAAAATCAGATCATTTTACCACATGGTCGCATCCTTCCCAATCTCTTTCATTGATCATGGTAGTTGACAAGGTTAATATGCATTTATCTCCAATATCTGGGGCATTCAAAGGCCTCGCACCCATTGTCAAGATGGATACAACAAACTACAAAACTGTAGGTAATGCAATCCATGAGCATTATGGAAATTAACAATAAAGAATAAATCCTAATGCAAACCAAGCCGGCCAACAAGACAAGAGTAAATGTTTCATGGAAGCAAGACAAAGCATGGGCACATCTTTGGTTATATGGTACTCTTACAATGGAAATCACCAACTATATTCTACATTAGCCCACTACCAAGGTGATGTGGGACATACTCACCACCATATACTCACAGAAAAGAATAAGGCGAAGATCCTCCATCTCTAATATGACATCTTCACAATGAAGTACGATGTTCGCCCCCACTCCATGCTTTCTACTCCTGCCTTCGAGAAATTTTCGAGAAGCTTCATAGCTGCATGTCTCAAAGCGCTAGTCTTGAGCAGTTGATGGCTTACAAGAATACCACAATGGTGGGCGTTTTTCTTGCGTCTCCAAATTCCCAATATGATGCTGCATGCACTAACCTCTCACAGGTACATGTATCTCACAGGTGCATGTACCCAACATGGAAGAGGTCGTCTGAACTGAATTAAGGTTCCTACTGCCTCTAATACTCTGACCTCCTCTGTTATAACTGCATCTCACAGTAAAGGAGATTTAACACTATCAAAGAACATGATGTGGTCCACATCATAGGAATTGGTTTCCATTACCCGCAATGTGCATACTGCATTTGTATAGGGCACTCTCAGGGTATATACTATCAAAAGCATGGTCGCCCTGCATATACTCGGTTGTTGAGGAACTTGCCCACCGCCATTCCTGTTAATCAAAAGTATGATGACATTGTCTCTCATCTGAGTAAGATCATGGGTCCTTCATCCAATTCTACTAGTGCTCCTCCAGCTCCATTTGATATAGTTGCCTCCACCAACACCTCAGGTATAGATTACGCCCTTACCACCTGTCACAGTAATGATATTTCGGACCTTACAACGGAGTGGACCACAAATTCTGGAGCATCTCATTATCTCTATTGTGGCAGAGAATAGTTCATATCCTACAATATTGTTCATCATGACAAATCTCTAGTCATTGTTGATGGACGACATTCTCCTATTACAGGACCAGGAAAGACTCACTTGGTGCCTCCCACGAATATGCAAAAAGTGCTACATGCACATGAATTTTTTGTAGATTTATTGTCTATCAATCAAATCACCAAGGATCTGAATTGTCATGCCATTTTTGACCCATCTTCTCTTGTGTTTCAAGATATACTCGTGGGCAAGGTGATTGGATGTGATTGTAAGGGAGGTCTCTACCAATTAGTCCAGTCTCCTTTCACAGACAGAACTTTCGTTCCTATTGGACCAATCTCTTCGTGCTTATGGCACCTTCGATCGGTCATCTTTCTCCGCAAAAGTTGTGGAGTCATCCTCAGATTTTGTCTCAATCCAGTTACCAGTGTGACGCTTGTTAGTTTGGGAAGCATCATTGAAACTGTTTTTTCAGTCATCAGAGTCGTACTGGTAGATCTTTATTTGAATTGTTGCATTTTAATATTTGCAGTCCTAGTAATGTTTCTGTCATCAGGAGTACATGTTCTATCTTGTCATTTTAGATGATTTTTCCAAACTTTCTTGGTCTTTCTGATGAAGAATAAGTCTGTGGATGGTTTTATTATGCAAACTTTTATGATCGAGATAAAGAATCTCTTTTATGTTACTATTAAGCATGTTCACTCTAACAATGCTTTAGAATTTTGTACTATTCAATTATATCAGTTCTTCAAGTCTCTTGGGATTCTCCAACAAACTTCGTGTGCTTACACTTCCAGCTGAATGGTGTTGTGAAGCACAAACACCGTCATCTCTTAGATGTTACCAGGACTCTCATGATATAAAGTCATGCTCCTTGTATTTACTGGAACGATGGTGTCCTTATCACTTGCTACCTCATTATATTTCCTGGAAAGATGGTGTACTACAAACTTGATTGCCAGCACCTACTTTCTACTTGCTTGAAACTCCCTCCAACAATTTTAACCTAGAGCCCATCGAGTTTAGACAAATTCTAAGAAATCGACCATGCACAAACCACCTAGAGAAAGTATTCAATCAGTTGAGAGTATATGGGTCCTTAGGTCCATCCTATAAAAACCACCCTAAACAAGTTTGGCACGTGTTGAGCCCTTCATTGAAAGCAAGATTTCGTCGAGCGGAAGCTTCTACTCGTCATCGATGAAGGTCCATAAAATTTCATCATTCAATACTTTGGAATGTTCCCTATAGGGGTGTAAGTCGAGTTTGATATTCGTTCATGTTTGATTCATTAAAGGTTCAATTCAGATTCAGTTCGAAAGTTAACGAACCGAACCTTGATATAGGTTTGGGCTCATTTTTTTAAATGAACCGAGCCTTGAATTGGTAGGTTCGCTTAGGTTCGGTTCATTAAAGGTTTGATACATAACACATATCATATATATTTATATAACGAAATGTTCCCTCAAATAATTATATAAGGAATGAGGGGTTTGCAACATGATGCAAATAAGGCATATGCTCAAAAGCTCACATCCCTTAATCAAGACATAACAAAGGATTGTGATCATTCAACATTTCCAAAATACTTAGATTTCACGGAATTCACTTTTAATCGAACATTAATGAACCGAGCCAAACCTTTGTGAATTAGGGCTGAGTCGAGCCCTACCTGAACACCTTTTCATTTTATCGAACCGAACCGAGCCCAAACTTAAAAATGCTAAACGAAATGAACCAAACCTGGTAGGTTCGCTCAGGTTTGGTTCGATTACACCACAAGCTCCCTACACATCACTCCCTCAAATCTTGCAGGAAGCACCTCATATCCTACAATCATCAACAGTATATGTGTTGTCACAACTTCAGTTAGCCAGAGCAAGTACTATTCAGCACTCCTCGATCTTCTGACGATCACCACACATCCTACTCAGTTTCTCCTTCAGCCCCCTCTTCAACTCTGGAGGCTCGCCCTATTGAGCTCATACAGCTTCCTTGAGGGGTGTCAATGCATCATCACATCATTTTCTTCATCTCTAGACTTCTCAACCTCCACATCCATAACATGGAATCTTAGACATTCGATCCAGAAATGGGTATGGCTGCTAGACTGAATTCCTACTCCTTTGGGCCCTCATTACATATCATTGTGATGCCAATATTCTCTCCAATCACATCTATGAGGTCACAATCTTCTCAGATGAACCAACTTTACTATAGTAGAAGCACACAACTAGATCACAACACTCTCATGTGAGATGCCCTCTTCCTCCACATAAAACCAATGTAACCCATTACTCGGCAACACCCTTTGAGAACTAATGTTAGACATTGCCCCGATGAGGCCCCATGGTGTTAATACACCTTTTTATGCACTTTCACCCAGTTTTCACCCCCACATCATCTCTCGGGCTTCTCCATCCCTCTGATTCCCTCTCAACCCCTTGCTCTCTCTCTCTCTCGCTCGCTTATTCTCTGTAATTCAATTTATATCGGAAAACAAAAGTAATAAGCTAAAAAATTTTACAGAAAATATAATACCTTGCTGCTTGCTATCAATTGAAACAATCTCGTTCTCTCTCTTGGAAAACGACTCCAGGACTCCAAATAAAACAGGGGGCCGGTCAATGCAGAAATATTAGATATGACCTGCGTAAAAGAAAATGTAGCGATAGAGCACTATGATAAGATCAATATAGTCAAAAAAATACGGATGATAAGATTAATATAGTGATAAAATGATATAATATTCCATTAAAAATGCATGAAGTTTTGTCCTTGACAGCAGAAAAAGGCCGGAACATTGAAATAAATGTGATTCTTGGCTTTATCAAGTTCAATCATGTCCTAGGCAACCTTGATCATGCGATTGCTGTAAATCTAAAATACTTAGATATCAATGGCTATACTTGTTTTCAACCTTTTTCTAAATTTAAAATAGATCGACAGGCATCCCTCCACCATAAAAACATCATTGTTGAGAGAATTGTGAATTTAGAGTTATATGTGTTGGAGTAATTTAGCCCTACATTTTTAAGTGGTAGGACTTAGTTGGATTTTGGGAACTATATATAGAACCACACAACCCTTTTATTCATCGAGAGAAATATAATAGAATATCTAAAACTTTGTGGCTTTCTTCCATGATTTCAACCCCTCATGGAATAAAGTTGTACGTAAAATCATGTTTTGTTCTTGTTATTGACTCTGCATTTCTATATGTTATATTTCCATATGATATAAGAGCAAGCCCACCTGAGGATTATATTTCAGGTTGGCATTTTGTTTTATTTCCTAAGGATTATATTTTAGGTGACTATATAGATGTCTCATATGTTGTGGGGTATTGCAAAAAAAAAACTCTTCCTGTATTTCCAGGTTTGCATTGTTTCTTATATTTTATTTCCTCGAAGTTTGATTTTGTTTTCGGACATTGTACAAATGTAGCATGTGTTTTTGGGAGTTGCGCAAACCTCTTCTCAACAACCTCAAGGTTGTGTTGGACTCAAGATAGCCATGCTAGGTCAATCATGGAAGTTGCATGATAAGCCTCGTGAAGAACATCGTGAAGGCTGGGCACCGAGATCAAGTTGCCACCATGCAAGACGAAATACGCAAGTTAGCACGACAATATCAAGTAGTGTTGAACGAAGACACCGTGGTACAAATAGATTGTTGTTGTGCCATCTGCGGTGGCAAAGTCGAGGGGGAAAAGGAAAGGGATCCGATAAGAAGGTGGTTGCTCTTGTGAAGAGAATGTGACGATGATAGTTTCCCATGCGGGGAACCCTAGCACTTTGGCAGACACAAGGAGGTATGCTCTACCATACCAAGGCATGAAGAAGGTGTGGACAATAGCGATCATCTCTAGGAAGATCACCACAAGGAATTGGCGAGGAAGAGAGAACACAAGCATCGCTATCAACGACGAAGGAGCAGTGATGCTCTAGGTGTCGGTGCCGAGTAAAGGAGTAGAGTGGCAATAAAGGTCTGCTGGCTGGTTGATGGAAATTGAGGAGGCAATGGAGCCAAGCAATGGAACTAGGTCCCCCTGTTGAAACCCCCAAAGATAAGAAGAATAATCGGGGTTAATTCCCCTTTTATAAGCCTGTTATTTTAATTTACAATGAGAGTTGGGTTGTGGCAAGGGCGTTCCTATTTTATTGGCAAATGGGGCCCAAATGTTACCTTTCACAGTGCCATTTCAAAACAATCTCCATGTCCATTTGTTCCCGATAAACGCGAAAAATGTCTCTTTAATAATCTAATATTGTAGTATAGGAGGAAATATATGCTCAATCAAAAACCACAAATGTACAAATATGTGGAAATTAATTTTAGTCCGTGAGTGTAGCAAGGTCAAACACAGGGACACAAGCTTCCTAGTTTATTCATCAAAAATTATTAATTAAATATTGAGCGATTAAATTCTAAACCTAGATCTTCATACACAGAGGTGATGCACAATATAGAATGATATGCAAATATATCATGCAAACAAAATGATGCATATATAAAATGATATGCAAAGACAAAATAAGATGATGCATGTATTTTTGTTTTCGTTTTATGCAATTAAATTGAGATGCATTGTGTATGATATGCATGCAAATATGTATGTACAAATATATCCCAAAATAAGCAAACCATTGAGCAATAAAATATGGATCAATTTCAGAGCCACATTGAGCAGTAAGGATGATTAATGGCATTTTAATAAAAGAGTAGGAGATACTACAGATCATCCAAAATTAGCACATTTAATTAAGTGTCAATAATGAATTAAACTATACCATTAGATAGAGAATAAAATATGCAAAACAATGAAACTGAAATCATTCGATTTGGAGTTAAAATGCTCAAGATATGATCAAGTCAGAAATGTAATAAAATGCATGAAAATAAAATATGATTAATCACAAAAATACCCCTAGAGGGTCATTTTCGTAATAAGTGGAAACACGAGGGGCCCTTCTGTAATTTTCCTGAAGCATGGGGACATTTTGGTAATTTCTCACAACCGGTTGGGCCTCCCTGCAATTTGTCCAAGCGCGTGCATGCACAACTGGACCTAGATATAATTATGAAAAGGTCCAGGGTGGCGCTGTAATTTGCCCAGTCCCTCACGTGCGGGGCACACGAGCGGGCGAGGTTTGGAATGAGGCTTGGGATCGGGCCACATAGCAGATGTGAGGTGCTTCGGCTGGTGGCTCGGGTTTCCAAGCCTGCTGGATCGGAGGGCACAACGTGGCACTATGTAAGTCGTTGGATGGCCGTCGTAAGGGCACCATCCAACGGTGCATGTGCTTCGTCCTCCGTCAGAGACGGGGCATCGTGTTTGGAGTTCCGACGAGGCTACCAGAGCTCCACCATTCTCTTTTGTGCACGTAAAAGGTTGTCGAAGCATCGTGAGCACCTGACGATGATGGCTGACGGGAGGAGAAGCGATGGGGGTAGCTGGAGCTGGTAGATGATAGAGCACCACTGGTGGCGGAGGTTGAGATCGGAGAGCGGGTGTGAACTCCGACCATTGAGTATCTGTAAGGGTTAGTATAGCCGAAGCAGGGTGTGTGTGTGAAGTGAGTGAGATGGGAGTCGGACGGAGGTGAAGAAGGTGGCGGCTCGGTGGGTTCCTCCGCTGTGATGGCGGAGGAAATGTGGGGACATGGATGGGGGTTCTGACAGAGGGGGAGGATGAGCGGGGTGGTCGGCGTGAATGAAAGATGAATGGCAGAGCTTGTGGGGTGGTCGGTGAACGGCGGACATGTGTGTGAGCGTTTGATTAATTTGGATAAAAGTCAAAGAAATTGACATGAAGGGGTACCTAGTCGGAGATGATTGTCGGATGGAGGAGCTTGGATTGAGCATCCGAAGATGCTCCGATCATCGCTCGACGAAATCAACAAGGTCTCAGAACTTGAGCATTCGCTAGAGTGGCAGAGCATACATAGTCGGGATCATGGATCACACCAAGGGAATTGAAGTCGTTATCGCCTCGACAACCGACCTCCACTGTCACAGGAGGGCGGAGGAAGCTGGGCCTCAACCCATTGAATGTCGGATGAGGTTGGATGAGACAAGGGAGAGCGGCAAAGTTCCGATCGTTATATGCGACGTTGGGGTGGGTTTGTAACGGCCGGAGGGGGAGGTGTAAGCAATGGAGTGTCTTATTGAAGACCACGCGAGAAGGGCGGATTTGGGAGCTACGTAGAGGGGGCGTTACAATGAGGAGAGGTAGATCGGAGCAATGGCTAGAAATGGAAGGGAGTGAGCGTTGGCAACGAAGCGTAACGTCTGACGAGGGGAGCTGGAGGTAGGAGATGAAGCTGGGCCGTTGGATCAAGTGATCCAACAATCCACGTGTGAGCGTAAGGATCAGATCGACCGATATGATCCTAGGGTTAGGAGATGGGCGCGAGTGTGCGGTAGAGAAGGAAACAGGGGCTTCATTTGATGATTGCGAGAGAAGGGAAGACATGGAGGATATCGAGCCGTTCGATGAGGATAGATCAGGCAGCTGAGAATTAGGCGTTAAGTTGCAGCGGAGATATCAGAGGACCTGATCAGATGGCTGAGGTAGAAGCATCAAAGGATGGCTAGGATGGAGGCGGGGAAAGGGGATCCAATGGTTCTAGAGGCCGGCAGGTGGCACAAGGGGTTGCGGCCGCATGGTGGCTCCAGAGAGCGACACGTGGCTGCACCAGAATAATCACAAATTGAAAATAAAAGAAAAATAAAAAAATAATAGAAGGGATTTGAATCAACAAAAAGTCAAAACATGAAAGTTGTAGATCTTGATGAGATCTACAAGTTTCATATTGAGCAAAAAGTCAAAGAAGATCATTTATACAAAGCACAATTTTTGCAAGCATTTTTAAGTAACTAAATACTTATTTTAAGGGTTTTGTATTTTCCAATGTTTAAGGGTTTTTAATAATAAAGAGAAATAAGGGAATTGTAGGTGATTAAATACAATAAAATTTGGGTTCGCTTTTTAGGTTAGATATACTAGGGATTTAATGGTGGTTTTTATTAATTTATTCAAGTTAGGAGAATAATGAATAGATTTTAAAATGGTGTATCTGAGATTCATCATACCCCTATACTTAAATTATGCTCGTCCTTGAGCAACTAAAGAATGGAGCCAGATTAAGTCCTGACAGTGCATGTGAATTTTTAAGGCTTAATTTATCGAAGACCCTTAATTTAAGCGATCCTAAAATTCTATCTCAACTAATCTCTAGTCAAAAGGAATCCAACTTCTCTAATTATCAGGATCTATGTCTGTACATATAATATAAGGATATGACATTTAGTGTACTGCGTTCATGAGAGTCGAGTCGAGATGTCACCCAAGATTCTAGCCCAGGATAAAGTCAATGACTAAGGTTGTTTAACTCAGACTCTCAAGATCTCATAAACTAAGTGTCCTCAAATCCTCAAGCCTTGAGTGATAGTAAATGTGTCCGGAATACACCAACTCCAGAGTTAGTGAATTTTTTTGTGATTTTTGAGTTTTGCAAATTTTTATGAGAAATTTTTTTTAATCTCAAGAGAAATAATGACTAGCCCAAGCCCATATGAATAGTTGTATCCATTTCCAACCAGTATGGGTGTAAATACGGACCATTAGATGGCTACTCGTATTACTTTAAGATGGTGCCATTCGCATTGTCTTTTAGCCACCCACTCTGTTAAGGGAGACCGTAGTTCCCTCACTGAGAAATGGCTACTCGTTTCTAAGCTTAGTAGTCAGAATCATTACTCAAGAAAAGATTTTAATTTTTCATACTTTTATGGAATTTTTAATAAGGTTAATTGAATTTACAAAACAGTTGCTCGCTCAATTTTTTTGAAAAAGATTTTACAAAAAAAATTACAAAAAAACAGTTCACAAGAATACTAAAACCCTAACACGGAAAAGGTTTCAAAATTTTTAAAATACGAGTTATAGCTAAACTATATATATACGGTATACCCCCCTATACTTAACTTTTGCCATGCCCTCATTGCACAAAGTGATATGAAGCTATGGCTCAGGTCAAATACAAGGCCATATAGCGGAAGTAACTCAGATGGCCCCCCTATACTTAGGTCAAACTGACCTAAGTATAAGAAGACAGGAAGAGGAAAGAATGACACGGGTCTCCCCTATACTTGGGTTGTAAATAGCCTGACTATTGGATGTGCAATGAGGATGGGGAGACCCCAAATGAGTGATCAGTTACTATATAAGGTCCCCCTATACTTAGTCCGAAGAGTAGCCTAAGTATCTAGATGTAAAATTCAGGCTGGGGAATCGGAGCTTAGTTAGTTGGTGGCTGGCAAAGACGACAACAAGATGAAGGGGTGGTGGGTGGGGCTAGGTCAAGAGAGTACAAGAACTCCAGTCTAAGATTGTCACTCGCATACCATGAGAAAAGAAAATAATAACTTCTAAGTTCTCTTATATCGAGAGGAGAAACCATGTTGGGCAATTATGTATTAGAGATAGGAAAAAAAGAAAATACAAGAAATAAAAAAAGATAAAATAACTCTCAACAAGCCTCACCAAGACATCAAAGTCCCACTACAATAAGATGTAGGACTAAACATGAGGGCAAGGAAATTGGATCTTAGAAATATTCAATTACCCATCTAAGACATCTTCACCATTACTGCAAGCTAGAGCATGCAATGCTCAGCTTGGACAAACATGAATACGGGAAACTATAGACAATATCAATTAAATGCATACACCATGGCTAAGATTTGCTGCTTCTCATGTGCTGATGAGGAGGAACTAGAATGATGGGGTGTGAATTGGCCCGTGTGCTCTATAACCACATCTGTCAGAGTCACTGGTACTAGAAAGAGTCTCCCACGTAGAGAACTCTGACCCGCAATTTGTCTCCTTCACTGAAGACTGTTCAATCTCTCTAAAGGATCAAATAATGAAAGTCGTAGGAATATCTATACATAGCGGAGTTCATGATCAGTGGAACATGTCGTGGGAATATCCATACGTAATGGAGTTTAGGGTCCAAGACATGTCGTGGGAATATTTATACGTAGCAGAGTTCACAGTCATTGAGGAAAGCCATGGCAATATCCATGCATATTACAGTTGATGAGGATGGATCTATAATGAGA
Source organism: Ottelia alismoides (assembly GCA_037367405.1). NCBI lineage: Eukaryota > Viridiplantae > Streptophyta > Magnoliopsida > Alismatales > Hydrocharitaceae > Ottelia > Ottelia alismoides. Next base: position 235,544 of record JAZKJV010010799.1, on the reverse strand, counting down.
CTCTCTATGGATAACTCTAAGAAAATGTCACTCTAACATAGGATGCATCAAACATGGATAGGGCAAGAAAATCTCTAAACCTAACTGTAGAGTACTTCTACATTTCTATGTATCTTTTCAGTCATTTTATTTCTTTATTTCTATCTTATGTAATTTACCCATAGGTATCTCCCCTATATACGAAAGCCTAGGGTTACAAGAATAAACATCTCTCTTATTTCTCTCCAACATGGTATCATCGGTCCTAGACCGGAGCTCTCGTATCCGAAAACCTAACCCTACCCGCCCCACCCCTCTCTCTCTCTCCTCTGTGTATCGCCCTCCTAGTCTCCGAGCATCGCCCCCTCATCGTCGCGCTCTAGCCCTCACGCGTGCTCCATCCCTCACACCTCGCTCCAGCCGTCGATGCGCTCCAGTCCTCGCGCGTCGCAGCGACACCTCCTTGCGCAGTGACGCCTCCTCGCCCCCGAGTGCGCTCCGCCGCCTGCACGCAGTCCGAACCGTGGGCGCAACTCGACTTGCGCGTACCGTGTACCATCCCTTTACGCGCGGACCATGTTCGTGTGTTGCGTATGCATGCTCCGGCGTCGGGGTCTCCGCTTGGTCAATGGATTTGAGTGCATAAGTCTACATGTGCATTCAAATCCATGTATATTTGTGTAGACATTGATCTTTGATTTACAAAACCTTAGTATTATACATTCTGCAAGATATCTAAAAACAAAGTCCATGTACCCACCACAAGAGCATTCAGATCCAACGCTTATTGTCAAAATAGACGGGACAAATTATGAGCTCTAAGCTACGCAGTTTATGAGCCTGATGAAGTCAAATGGTCAGAAGCATATTGACGATTGAGATCATTGGAGGCGAACGATGCTTATGCCGAAGTTTGGCTCTCTGTACATTGATAATTGAGATCACCAATGATGTGTTACATCAGCCTACTGCTAAGGCGATGTGGGATATCCTCACAGTAACATATTCTCAAGCGAGGAACGAGAAGAAGATCCTCCAACTTCAGCATGACATATTCACTATCAAGCAGAACGGGCGCCCTCTGCATTCATTGTATGCATCCTTACGTGGGATATTTGAGAAGCTTCACAGTTTCATGCCTCTAATGGCAACTCCAGAGCAGCAGAAGACATATAGGAATGCTATCATGGTTGGGGTATTCCTAGCAGCCCTTGAGCCTGAATATGATGCTGCTCGTTCTCAGATTCTAGCAGATGCCACCATCCCCCCCATGGAGGAAGTCTCAGCAGGATTACTATTCCTTCCACAGCCTCTAGTCAGACTTCCTCGGCCATGGCAGCTTCTCGAGGAAGAGGAGGTCATTCTTCCTTCTGTGGACATGGACCTCGTGGTAGAGGAAGTCGTACGTGTTACCCCTGTACTTTCTATCATCGCCCAGGTCATACCGAGGAGACATGCTATTCCAAGCATGGGTTCCCGGCATCAGCCCACGTTGCAGAGCAGGTTGAGTCTCATGTTGCTTCTACTTTAGATCAAAGGTTTGATCATCTCGTGGCCAGACTGAGGGATATTATACCTCCTTCCGCTTCACCATCTTCAGGAGATCATCAAGATGTGGTAGCCTCAGCTTCTGTCAATACCTCTACTAGCACCTCAAGTACGTATTATTTTACATCATGTCATGGATCTGACGTTACAGAGTGGATTATGGACTCCGGTGCGACACAACTTCTATGTGGAGACAGACATCAGCTTACGTTATATAAACAGGTTCTGCCAGCTGGAACAATTGTAATAGCTCATGGGACTCATCCCTAATCACAAGACAGGGGGAGATCACGATGACGCCTTTGATGCGTCTACAGAATGTGCTACATGCTCCGCATCTCTCTAGGAATTTGCTTTATGTTAGTCAGATCACAAAGGACTTGCACTGCCAAGCTATTTTTTGACCCAACGTCTCTTGTTTTTCAGGACATTCTTACGAGCAAAGTGACTGGGTGTGGCCGTGAACAAGGTAGCCTTTATCATCTGGTTAGGGCTCCCTATGCAGGTGTTTCTTCTCATTCATCGGGATCAAACTCTCTATTTACTTGGCACCTTCGGTTTGATCATGTCCTTCTTCAGAAGATGTGTCATATGCTGTCGCAGATTTCACCTAGTTCTTTCTTTCAGTACGAAGCTTGTCAGTTGGGAAAGCATCATCGATCTGCCTTTCCCAGTCGTCATAGTCGGAGCAGTAGCTCCCTTTTTGAGTTATTTAATGTTGACATTTGGGGTCTGAGTCGTGTGCCTGATCATAGGGACACAGATTTTATCTTGTTTTTGTGGACGATTTTTCACGATTATCATGGGTGTTTCTTTTGAAAAATAAATCTGAAGCAAGGGATGTGATCAAAACCTTTATTAATGAAGTACAGAATGTTTTCTCTACCTCCATTAAGTTTGTGTGAACTGACAATACTTTGGAATTCTGTACTCGTGATCTATCTCATTTTCTTTCAACTAAAGGGATTATTTATCAAACATCATGTCCTTACACCTCAGCAAAATGGTATTGCTGAGAGAAAGCATCGTCATCTTCTTGATGTTACTCAGACTCTTCTCATTCAGAGTCGTACACCACAAACGTTTCGAGGTGATGCAGTTCTCACAGCAAGCTATTTGGTGAATTGTATTCCATCGTCTGTCTTGAGTGAGAAAATTCCTTTCTCCATAGCTTTTCCTGAGAAGGTATTCTCGCTCACTTCTCATATGTTCGGTTCCGTTGCTTTCGTTTACCGATTGACTCATGGTCTTGACAAGCTCGCTCCTCAAGTTGTCAAATGTGTGTTTGTTGGGTACTCCAAGACTCAGAAGGGATACCGGTGTTATGACCCTTTGCGCAGAAAATACTATATCAGTGTTGATGTCACATTTTTTGAGTATGTAATGTACTTCTTTTCTACAGGTGATAGGTTGGCTTCAACGGACTCAGATGATGAAGTCTACATGCCACCTCCTCCAGCGCTTGTTGTACCACCTCCTCCACCTCAACCACCACCACCTCCTCCACCCCTTCCTACTACCCATTCACATGCGCCACTTGTTCCATCTCTACCTAAATTCTATACTCATTGGATTGCTTCTTCTCATGGCCATTGCCCATCATCCACAGAGCCCCAGGTATGTTTTGATAACATAATGCCTAATGATGGGTGTGGAGATATATCTGTGCAGGGATCATTGCAGGAACATAGCACACAGATGGAGGACGTTCCCTCTGACTTGGATGTTCCTATTGCAGTTTGAAAGCAAAAGCGATCTTGTGCTTCCTACACCCTTGCTTCTTAGGTCTCTTTCATTGTCTAACAAGGGATTTTCAGCGGTTTGCGGCAGCCCTATTTGTCGTGGATATACCATGGAATTATGAGGAGGCCTTGAAGGATAGTCGTTGACACTTGGTTATGGAGGAGGAGATGGTCGCACTACAGTCACGTGGTATGTGGAGTCTTGTTTCTACTCCAGTAGACGCATCCGTTGTGGGATGCAAATGGATATTCACTGTGAAACACCATGTGGATGACAGTATGGATTGCTATAAGGCGAGACTTGTGGCATGTGTGTTCATCCAGACATATGGGGTGGACTATCAGGATACTTTCTCTCTAGTAGTCGGGCATTCTACTCTGCGTATTCTTCTTTCCGTTGTTGTGACACGAGATTGGCCATTGTATTAGCTTGATGTGAAGAATGCCTTCCATTAAGGTGATCTACAAGAGGAGGTCTGCATGCAGCAACCACCATGGTTTGCTGCTAAGGGGGAGTGTCAGAAGGTTTGCAGGCTACACAAAGCTATTTATTGCATTAAGCAAAGTCCAAGAGCATGGTTCCAAAATCTCTCGAACTTGATAGAGCAACAGGGGTTTGTGCGATCGACTGTTGATCATTCCTTGTTTGTGCAGAAGACCCAAAAAGGTATTATTGTCATTTTTGTGTATGTTGATGGCATTATTGTTACAGGGGATGACAAGCAAGGCATTCAGAGTGCCAAGGACTTCCTAAGTAAGCAGTTTGTGACCAAAGATCTTGGACATCTACGTTACTTTCTTGGGCAGGAGTTTGCCAGGAACCAGAGAGGCCTTGTAATGACCCATAAAAAGTATGTTGCAGATCTTCTTTCAGAGACAGACGTGACAGATTGCAGACCTGCCACCACTCCTATTGATCCGAGCATGAAGCTATATGATGATGACACTGAGGAAGCCGACAAAAGGAGGTACATGGAGCTTGTTGGCAAGCTACTATATGTGACAATCATCATGCTTGATATATCTTTTGGTGTGAGCAAAGTAAGTCAGCTTATGGAGCAGCCCGGACAGTCACATATGGATGCAGTCCATATGATTCTGAGATACCTGGAGACTTTACCTGGAACATGACTTCTTTTCAACAAGGGCATATATCTCTCAGTTACAGCATGTGCAGATGCAGATTATGCTTGATGTCCAAAGGATAGAAAGTCTACCTCACGCTTTGCAGTGTTTATAGGGAATTCCTCAGTTTCATGGAAGAGCAAGAAGTAGACTGTGGTTGCCAGATCGAGTGTTGAGTCAGAATACAGAGCTATGGCGCAGGCTAGCACAGAGATGATGTGGGTCAGATCTGTTCTTATTGATATGACTATAGAGGTGCCTCTTCCCATGCACCTCCAATGTGACAATCGGGTCGCTTTTTCATATCAACAATCCCGCATTCCATGAGATAACAAAACATACTGAGGTAGATTGCCATTACACAAGAGATATGATCCAAAAAGGTCTGATTTCTACCTCTCATGTTAGTTCAGGAGAGCAAACAACAGATATCTTTACCAAGACATTATTTAGGGAGCCATTTCAGAAGTATTCGTCCAAGCTGAGCATGATTGACATATATGCTCCATCTTGAGCGGGAGTGTTGAGATATTTCTATATTCCTATGTATCTTTTCAGTAATTTTATTTCTTTGTCTATCTTATGTAATTTACCCATAGATCTCTCTCATATATAAGAGAGCCTAGGGTTAAAGGAATAAACATCTCTCTTATTTCTCTTCAACACAAGCAAAGGTAAAGTATGAAAATCTCTACCAACACTCCCCCTTTCTCCCATATTTGTTGGAAATGGAGGATAATCGACTAAGTTGGGAGATAAGAGAGGAATTATCAACAAAAGACTTCTCTACTTCTTCCTCTCTCCTTTTAAAGCATCTAATTTTTTCTCAGTCTGTCATTTTTTTTAGTATTCCTTTTGTTAACCACCTTCACCCTTTTTCGAAATCATTCTATCTTTTTTTAGCCATGAAATTTTTCACTCGTCACTTTTTTGTCAAAGCAACTTCTGCTCTGTTTTTTTTGAAACATTTTTTTTGAAACAAAACTTCTGCTCTGTTTGTTTTCTCAGAATAAGATCCATTGGACCTTCACAGAAATAACTCATGCCTACACTATTTTCCAGCTCCAACTGGGCCTTTCCAAATTTTTGTTTCATTTTTTAATAAAACAAGTGTTCTCAACCCTGTTAAATGAGAAATGAATGGGCCATGTGGGCATCAAAATTTCACGAACTGGACAACAATGACTTCAATAAATATTCTCCCCTTTTTTTCTTCTTTTATCTCGTCATTTTTTGAGGCTGCGCACTTTTTTTACCCATCCCCTCTTTGTTCCAGTACAGCGGCCCCCTTTATTGTCTTTCCTTTTTTTTATAAAGGTTATAGCAGTGGCCAAAATATATAATAAAAAAGGAAATAGAGTTGAAAAGCCCAATATTGTGGGAAGAGTGCATCGGGTGCCTCCCTCTCTTCAAGAAGAGAGGCAGAGAACCCATTCTTAGGGTTCGGGTTCTCTCCAAGAGAAACAAAGCCACCTTGAGGATTGTTGCGAGTTAGCATGCTCTTTTCCTACTTCATCTCGCACTGTAGATCACCACTGCTGCTTCTCGACGTTAGGTGAACACAAGAATGGTTGCAGGCCAACGGGTGTATTTCCCTTTACCTTCGACAGTAGGGTTCCAGAGGAGTCCACCTCTTTCTTTAATGATGACCCCTGCTCTTTACGACGCCATCTGTGCATACTGCGTGGGCTCCTATTGCACGAGAAGGGGCTTCGTATGCAGGGGCGTCTGTGCTCGCCTGGCCCCTTGATTAGAGTTTGTGGACTTCTCATCTGAAACTTGCCATTGCCAGAGCCATTCTCTTCATAGGAGGAAGTGGCGTTGCTGCTACCACAACGCACAGACATCGCCGCCTCATCTCTGCTGCAAATGATCCGAGAATAGCCCAATTTTGAAATGTCGCATGGATAACCAGAGATGTGATGGCTCTCGTCACCAAGTGCGTGAATAATAAAAAAATGAATGAAGAAAATGCAGCAGATACTTGGACGATCAAAAAAATGTAACTGGCAACTTAAAGAAATATCCAGGAACAACTTGCTCTAATACCATGTAGGAATCTAGAATGCGGAAGTAAATAGATAATCAAAGCAACAAAAAGAACAGGTATACGTTGATTTTATGTGGAGCCTACTCCCTAAGGAATGGGATGAAACCACAGGCGAATGCCACTAAGAGATGATTTTTCTATTCAACTTGTCAACGATTACAAAGATATAGCCCCAAAATTCCTACGACTCCATGATGTGGGACTAAACATGAGGGTGTGGTAATTAGATCCTAGAGAGATCCAATTACCCACCTAAGACATTCTTCAATGCATACACCTTCATCAAAATTCTTCATCTGGGCAGTAGCCATGAGAAGATGTTAAGCTTCATAGAACTTTTGTTTTCCATGTTGATATCCACTCCTTAAGAGAGTGAGCCATTTCCATGTAGAGTGAGCTCTCCAATCAGTGGGGTGTCATAAATCACAATCTACAATAGGTTTAGCCTCCATCCCAGCTGTAACCATCAAGACAATCCTTGTTGTCCCGTGCTAATCATAATTGACATGGATACCTTTCTAACCCAGAGCAGCAAATAATTCTAATTCACCATTTCTATTGCATAAAAAGGAAGGGATGAAAAAATTTCTCAAGAGAGGATGATCTCATGTGTAACTCAACCATCTTTAGGAGGTCAAGTCGTGCTAAAGGTTGTAGCCTCGTGGTACCGAGGAGTTTGAACCACACCCCCAATTTCGCTGATGAGCAGGAAGCAACAACTGCACAAGGTGCACGTGCAAAATAATATCCACCCAAATTAGATAAAGTATTGTAAGTTCCAGAGCCAAAAACATTCATAATTAAGGGTCCCATTAACTGGAGTATGAGAAGCACATGCTTAATAATATCCACCCGAATTAGCTTAAGTATAGTAAATTCCGGAGACAAAAAGATTCACGATTAAGGTTCCCATTAAATGGAATACCTGAATAGAGGACCCTATGATTGTCATCTGAGAAGGAGGACTCCTTAATTCCTGAGCCAACCATGTCCACTGAGTCTCCCCTAATATAGTTCCATCACTAAATTGTGGGTCTCGATTGTACCTGGTGTCCAAAAGAATGATCTGGAAAACAGAAATTCCTGATGAAATACATGTAAAATACATTGAATCTCTCAACTCACTAAAATAAAATGCAACAAACAGAAATGTCAACAACAATGAAATTGTTAGCATGTTACGAAACAAAAAGTTGACTAATATTTAAAGATATAAATTTTATTAATTTATTCCAGTTGCCCAGATTCACTAGGATACAAATCCAGCATAAACCTTAAAATCAATAAGATGGCCGCAACCCATCAAAATCAGTCACCAACCTTTATGTCTTTTCCCTTTGGGCCAAACAAGTAAGACGCATATACCCCTGCCTGTTTGTGCCTGCAAGTGATATCAACATTCTAAAGTAGAAAAGTGATTAATTTAGCTTAAAGAAATGCTGGTCCATAAAAATTGTAATCATGTCCAACAAACAAATTTAGTGAAAGCACCAATTAAGGCAGGTGCCCAACCATAGAGCTAGTCTGTTATAAATAGTTGGTGAAATGTCATCAAAATTACTTACATGCTGTAAAGCCACTCAGATGTTTCAAATAAAATAATTCGTTGCAGTCACCTTTCCCAAAAATCAGCCATATTTGATCAATTTAATTAGGAACATTTTTTATGAACTAGTTAATATGATTCCAAGCACTTCTTTCCAATCACCCATATTAGGATGTGATAGATGAAGTTGGACAGGATGTGCTATAGCAGGGCTGATGAAGCTCTAGAAGAGATAAACAGCTAAAATTGTGAAGGATGGGCTCTAAGGAAGCAGTTTTCTTTGGGTGCATAAAAAGAGAAGTCGAAAGTATTTGTATCAAGGAACATATTTTTTCTTGAAAGGTGCATCAAGGAATATATCTAGAAAATAAATGTTATCAAATATAACATCCACCACTGACTCAACACACAGAAAAAGGATCAATTGGTTATACCCAACTCATTCAGCCGTGGCATGCCCCGACCCATCATTATAGGGTCACGGGTCGACTTCATCCGTTTCAACAGGTACCCGATTCTAATGAGTACCCGGACTATTTGAACAGGTCACGGATACCCATGGGGACCCGTGGAGTATATTGAATGGTTCAATTCCATCTAATAATGTATAAAACCTAAGGAATGTTGGTAACTTGCACCCCTTCATTTATATTCATCTGTTGCATCTTTATCCCTATGCAAAGTCGATGTTGCAGGTAAAGAATCAGGAAAAGCTCTCAAGGCATCGCATTCAGATTCTGGGTAATTCATGCGAACACATCGGACATAGATAGCCTTAGCAACCTCATCATAAAGACGAGCGTCCTCAACTGTTTCGAATGTGTCCAGCCAGAGGCATTCGTCGCCTTTTGGTTGTCAGATTTCAACGACCCACTTCTCCCAAAAGCACTACCTCATGCCTCATAATTTTAGATACATTATTTAGGTCTATATTATGCTACGATGAAATATGCAACTAAGTTCGGTTAAAAAAGTATTTAGATAACAATCTTTTTGGCATGTTCTGTTAAAATAGTCATTCATGTATAGATCTTTGGTTCTATCACCGCCGACTACAGATTTACAGATTACCAGGATGTTTCCATTACTATGCATATTTCCATATTTTAAGGGCCAAAAAATCACAGATTTAGGGTTCCCAAGACATCACTCTAGATTTACGCGAGGTAAGTCTGTTCAACGTGAATCTGTGACCATCGCTACGTTGATTTCCAATGGCATTGAAGCATTGTCACCTACATTTTGTGAGCATCGCCACCCTATAGTAGCGGCATCGATGCATCGCATCATCTCCTGGTTGTGGCTTCTTCATCATGAATCAGAGAAGCTATAGTCCATGAATCTGTGAAGCTATAGTCACATCATCTCCTGGCTGCCGCAAGGGAGGGAGAGGGGCACATCGGGCAGTGAGGCTTAGAGGATGGTTGCGGGAGAGCTGGAGGAGCGCACCAGTGATGGAGAAGGCATTGAAAGCCTGGAAGCAATCCCTGGCGGTGAATCAAAAGGAAATCGGGTTGGATTTGTTTCCAAGTGGGGTTGATACCCGACCGAGTACCCCGTTCTTCCATTGGGTTTTCCACCGGTCGTGAAGGTTTGACAGGACATGAACTTATGGGTACCCAACCAGGAGATCTCTTCACAGGTATCCATGAAATTCGGGTCAAAATAGCTGGATTGGGGCGGGTACCCATTTGACCCTAAGATTTTAACACCCCAACTTTTAGCTAAAAAAATGAATATTAGATCAATACACAAAAGAAAAATGCTCTCTATCGAGTTTACCTAGATTTCGGGGACCTTATTGCAATTCAAACTTTATCTTCTTCAACTAGGAGATACGCAAGTATGAAGTATTAGGTGCACATCATAGTGTATAAATACTCTTGAACTTAAGCGGAGCCCCATATGAAAATCCAGTAGAGCACATGATGAATCCTCCACATTCTCGTTCTCATGACAACATAGCCGTACAATTTAAGTTCATCAAGCTCACATAGTGATAGGTTGGACATGTACAACTCTGCAACCTTATCCTGACATGACTTCTAAAAATCATCTAATACTACTACTAATATTACATTTTTGTTATTAAAATATAATTTCTTTCAGTTCAAGTTCCATAGTGGTAGAATGTGTACTCCTTGAGTTTGCTGATCGTAATTATATAGAAGTCTGCAGAATGCAAACTTATGAATACCAACTAGTGTTATGATTTCGCTAGAAATATTTACTTGAAAGACAGCAAAATATTCAATGCAGATATTGCTTGTGATATATGTAGGCCCCGCAAATCTGTGAAATTAGGACATGCCACTTCAAAAGTCAATCAAGGCACATACCAGTTTGATAATTACTATTTTTTCAGAGATCTACAAGTACGCATGTACATGTGCTGCATCATACCATATGAACCCACATGAACCTAAGAAAGTAGAACCGCATGTCCGCATCTGAGAATCTATTAGTGCATATATTGAAACATCCTTCAGCTTATATCAGGTTATTTGGTCTTTAAAGAGAACATTTTTAGTTTAGATCCAAGAAGGCACAGTTTGTACTTGATGAGTTTCCTCGGAGACAATATTTAGATGTTTCCATAATGGAGGCCTATTAAACACCAACCAATTGGAATTAGTAATTTATCTTTTTACGGTGTGTTTAGTAAGAATTATTTACTACAAACAAAGATATAGTGTCTTTATTTCTTATTATATATATATATATGTGTGTGTGTGTTTAGGCAATACATATATAGGACAGATGTGCCCTAGAATGCCACCTTCGCCTCCAACCCAAGTTTCGCCCTGAACTGCACTGTTATTTATAAAATAAAATAAAAACAGTTAAATGTTACCTGGGGCTATTAGGTGATTCATCTAAGAAGTCAAGCATAAGCTTTTGGGTGATGTTTTTGCCACTGAATTCCTTCCCAGCATCATTTAGCCCATAATCGTGGTCATCCCAGGTGCCTATAACCTGCAAGCAGATAATATAGTAAAAGTACTAAGAAATAAAACTTGACTAATTGAATTGCAACAAAAGTAGTGCTCATTGTATATCTAAAGTTAGCTTTCACAATCAGTTAAAATAAGGGGGTTTAAGATAATAGTAACCTCTGTTGGAGTATTTGATTGTGCGCCATATGAGTTGTAGAGGGTAAATGGATCCTGGAGAAGATCCATTTACCTCATCCATATGTTTAGTTCCACATTGACCAACGGTGGGACTTGGAGGCTCTGGAGAGGCTATATAAGGAGCTCCAGACCTCCTGTAACCATTGAGAAAGTGCAATGCATAACATGCCCCTTTGAGGGCTTCTCCCGTGGTTTCATCCCTCTCCTCACAGAGTAGGGTTCCACGTTAAATCCCGTTCTTATTATTCTTCTTTATCTTTTTCCATGTTCACTTCCGCATGTTTATTTTTCTAACATGGTATCAAAGTGGGTTTGATTCTCAATTTTTTTAAGATCTATCATGTTCATGGTTGTTCAAGAGTTCTAGGGTTTCGTAAAACCCTAATTCTGTAAAGATTGTTTTTAAAGGCGAGTCGGTTCTATTGAAGATTTTTTAAGGTCAATTTCTATTGAAGCAGATCGAGTTTTATGGATTTATCGATTTCTGCATAAGGCTGTAGCAGCTCCATCACGTTTCAGGCCATGCCAGGCCTCTTCCATCGGTGGTTGATACAGGCGAACGCACGATCCCAGGCACATACGGCTCGCACTGGCGGCGTGAAAGAAGCGAAGGTCTCCTTCTCGCAGATCTCACAGATCAACGTAGTTCCCTACTCTGTACGATAGCAGCATGCAATCCCCTGCGCTGAAGCCCCCTCGCAGTATCTCTCCTCCAACCAAAGCAGCGTGCGCAACACCCCATCGCGGCGCAACGCCCATCGCGGCACAACACCCAACGCAGGCAGCATCTCCTCGTGCGCCATCTCATAAACGCGCTGAATGAGCTACAGGCGGCAGCCGTAGCCGAGTCGAACCCTTACGGTTCCCCTCCTGGCTCCTGGCAACACGTTAAACCCTGCCGGCGCTCCCTCCAGCAATTCGGCGGTGGTGGCGGTGGCCCGCAACTTCGCCCAATGCACCGCACAACCTCTCTTGCACACTGTAGGTCGCTCGCACGCAAGCCCTCATCCATGGTCTGCACCAGCGGCGATGCAGCTATTCCCAAGCAGGAACCCACGCAAGTCAACAACCAGACGCACCTCCGCCTTCCTCCTGGAAGCGCGTGATAGCTCTCCAGCGGGCGAAGTCGCCTCTTCTCTCATATCCTCCTGTCCTCCAGGCGCAGGAGCCCCAACAGCCCTCCCATCAGGCGGCAGACTTCCACCTCCCACATCCCCAATCTTTTACAGCAACACAGATCGCGCCTCCTCCTCCCTGTGCAGCAGCGGCGACGGCACCATCCCTTTCCAGGGAAACGGCAGCGACAGCACCATCCCTTTCCAAGGAAACATCGACGGCATTGTGAGATAGGGTCCCCACAATTGGAACCCTAGGCCCTAAGGCTCCGTTTATATTTAAAAAAAATTAAGCCCAACAGTGGGCTGGAAAATGGAGGACAGTCCAGTTTAAAAAAAATGCAAAAGGCCAATGTGGGCTGAAGTTAAAAAAGAAGAAGAAGAAGAAGAAGAAGAAAGGAGAGGCTTTTCTTGAAAAAAAGTGCGTACAAATAAAGAGTCGTACGCAAGTATTTTAAAAAAAAAGGTGAAAAGCCGTAAAAAAATGTTGCAACAACTTTAAAAATTTTTGTGTTTGGACGGCCTATAAAAAAAGAAAGAAAGGAAAAAAAGAAAAAAAAAGCCGCAATAATGTTTGAGAATATTCATGTTGTTTTCCCCATTTATTTGTCTTCTCCCAACTAGGTCGACGTCCATGTCATTCCGACCAGTATGGGAGAAAGGGGGAGTATATGTAGAGTCACAGGTCTTCTCCAGTTTGCAGATTCCTCAGACCAGCCAGATATTGTTCAGACTCTATAGCGGATATTCAGACTCGATGATTGGTGTTCCGAGTCAGTTTCAGACACACACGTATGCGATCTTTTCAGATGTGCATATATGTTTGCCATCTTTTGAGTAATCCCCATCATTCTTATGTTTCGGTCAGAGTTTTCATGTGAGCCATAGGGACTCCAAAGTAGAGGATCATTCCCTATGCCATGTTGGCAAGGGTTTTCATGTGGTATCATAGGGACATCAGAGTAGTGTACCATTCTCTGTACCAGATGGGAGAGACCCAGTTCTCCAACGAGGAAACTTCTTTCAGACTCCATTCTCCAGCGATTGTGGATTCCGACGAGGATTGCACTTCCACGGCCTTTTTGAGTTCGACCCTTTTCAGAGATGGAGCAGTTGTCCACATTATTGTGGCGGGTCAGAGTACTCTGACGAGGAGACTCATTTCAGTTGCAGTGACTCTGACAAGCGCAGTTCAAAGCACATGCTCTCCGACGAGGAGATTCAACAGACACACACTCCGGCCCGTTCGTCCTCCTCACCTGCATGGCATGAGAAGCAACGTCCTCGACAGCAGTAGTTGTGCGCATTAAGTTGATATTGTCCGTAGTGTCCTGTAGCGTGAGTTGAGTTTCTTTATGTTTGTCCAAGCTGAGCATTGCATGCTCCAGCTTGAGGGGGAGTATTGGAGTATTAGGTTGTGCGCCATATTCGTTGTAGAGGGTAAATGGATCCTGGAGAAGATCCATTTACCACATCCATGTGTTTAGTCCCACATCGACCAGTGGTGGGACTTGGAGGCTCTGGAGAGGCTATATAAGGAGCCCCAGACCTCCTGTAAATTGAGAAAGTGCAATGCATAACATGCCCCTTTGAGGACTTCTCCCGTGGTTTCATCCCGCTCCTCACAGAGTAGGGTTCTTTATCTTTATCCATACCAATTCCAAGTCATAAATGCACCTAAATATGAAAGATCGACTCTTATTAATATCCTTAGAGCAATTTCAAAGCCTTCTAGCTAGTTCTATATTGTCTAGTTTCCCATACCTTCAACAAGGGCAACTTCCTCAACAAAGGCCCAAACAGATCTATCTGCTCATTATGAAAACTATTATTTGCAAATAATATATGGTCAGTTGCCTCGAATAAAGGTACTCACATCCGTCCCAATCCCAGTACTTCTCTACTTCTATAAATGGATTGCACTATCCTCTCTCTCTCTTTTAATCAAAAGGGGTTGTATTACGCTCATAGAAGGGTTGGTCTTTGATCTAAAGGTATGTTTTGTCTGCCATGTATATAAACCCAAGTAATGGCGCATTAGTTCCGTTCAGTTTGTCAAAGGAGTTTGAAATTTGTGCTTGCTCTATTAAGCTTCCTAGTAGGTTTCTACCTATAATTGATCTGCAAAGACCTTATTAGTGGAGTTTGCACGTCTGCATATAATCCAGAGATTAGATATTTGGCTGGTAAACTTGGGCATTGAAGACACACACACATAGTTACGGAGGGTAGGAAGGAGATGGGAATATGTCGTGAGAGGACATAAGTTGGGAAAGACTGAGGAAGGCCAGACGTTGGAGCAGAGATAACCCCACTTCCTACAAGGGTGGGTGCTCAAGTCAGAGAAGTAGCGGAAAGGAAACTTCACCATCTTATCGGCATTGTTCGTGCATTGCTTACTCATGTAAAGGTACCCAAAATTCATTGGGGGGATGCCATTCTCATTGTCACTTACTCATCAATAGGGTCTCATCCTCTGTCCTAAAAGGGATAACTCCTTTCTCTCTTATGTCAAAATGAAATACCTTTTACGCTTTCATTGAGAACTTTTAGTTGCATTGCATCTGTTCATAATTTCCAAACTACAAATAACCTATCTCCTCATGTTATCATTTGTCCTTCCATTGGCTACTATCACATCCAAAAGTTGTACAAGTGCTATAATCCTTTAGTCATCGTTACTGTATTTCTGTTGACTTCACTTTCTTTGAACAGACCAGCAACTTTACTCAGTCCGTCAGTGACACCCTCGGAGCTTCCGCCACGGCCCACTGGCTATTGTAGAGATATTTCTATATTTCTGCATTGCTTATTTATTCTCTATTTATGTTGTCCATGGTATGTAATTTATCCATTAGGACTCTCCTCTATATAAGAGAGTCCATGGATCTCTTGAATTATATAGATTTATATTCCACCAACATGGTATCAGAGCGACAGTACCAGACCGAAGTTCTCATACCCAAAACCCTAACGTACCCTACCATTCAACGTCCCTCCGCATCAGCCGTCGTCGCCACCCCTCCGCGTGGAATACTTACTGCTGTAGATAGGGTTGAGCATTGGGCCGGGCTAGCCCGACCCGGCCAGCAACCCGACCCATTAAGCCCGGTCCGAACCCGGAGCCGTTTAAATTTGGGTCGGGCTCGGGCCAAAAAAAAGAGCATGTTTCTAAAACGGACCGGGTTCGGGCTGAGTAGAGCCCGACCCGAAACCCGATCCCAAACCTATATAATATAGTATATACAATATATTACTTTAACCCAATCCCTCATGGCCCACCCCACCCCAATCCCTCTCAAGCCCTATATCCACTATCCTACGATACTAACATGCACCAGCATTTCAAAGTTTTGAAAAAAAATAAAATGTATATGAAAAAATCAAAAGTTTTTGAAGAGAAAAAAGCAAACATTTCAAAGTTTTTTTATCAAAATGCCATAGGGATGTCAACATTCTTAGATTTATCACAAGTTTTTTTAAAAAATAAAAAGTTTTTAAAAAAGACATTTCCATATCACTCGTTGAATTAAGCATTTAAAAAAAATCAAAAGTTTTTAAAGAGAAAAGTTACTGAGCCGGCCTGGCCCGAACCCGGCCCGTTTAACTTTGGGCCAGGTTCGGGTTCGGGTTGGCCCATCCAATTTTTTTCGGGCCGCAACCCAGTCCGAAACCTGAAAAAATAAACGGGCTCGAGTTCGGGCTCATGCCCAACCCGGCCCGCCCGCCCCGATAATCAACCCTAGCTGTAGAGAGGTTGTTCCACCTTCTCGCCTCTCCTCTGTAGCCCCAAGCTTAGCAGCTGCATCACGAGGAGTTCTAGGACAACGTACTAGTGATCGAGTGATTACATACATTCTGATTTTGAGGATTCTAGGGTGATTTCAGATTGATAAACCATCCTCTCTTACCCTAGAACTCCCTTCATATTGATGGGGATGGTTGCAGCTTGAGTCTACATCTCCAATCAATTCCCTTCATGCCTGTGTAGACAAGTTTTTCCTTGATTTATTATTCCCTGACTTTGGATTCGGCATCATGTTGGAAAACAAGGTTGATACTTCCTCCACATGCGCCTTTCGAGGTCCAACGGTAATAGTCAAGATGGATGGAATGAACTACGAACTATGGGTCATGCAGTTCATGAGCCTGATGCAATATGCTGTCAAGAAGCATATTCTTACCAAAGAGGAGCCGATTAACAAGACTGGGATAAATGACTCATGGGAGGCACATGATGCATATGCACATGTCAGCTTGACAGGTAAATTGACGATAGAGATCGTCAATAACGTTCTGCATCGACCCATTGCCAAAGCAATGTGGGATCTTCTTGTTGATACATATTCACAGGCAAGAAATGAGACAAAGATCTTGCAGTTGCAGCATGACATAGTCACTATCAAGCAGAATGGACGGCCCATGCATTCTCTATATACATCTCTCCGAGGCATGTTCGATTGCAGTTATGCCTAAGCAGCAGAAGGAGTACAGGAATGCCACAATGGTTGGTGTCTTGAAATGGAGGAGGAAATGGTTGCGTTACAGTCATGTGGCACTTAACGTTTAGTTCCAGTTTCCCCTGACGCATCTGTTATCAGCAGCAATTGGGTGTTCACAGTGAAAGATCGACAGATGGTACAGTTGATCGGTATAAGGCGAGGTTTGTTGTGTGGGGGTTCACTCAGACGTATGGTGTGGACTATCAAGATACCTTCTCCCCGGTGGCCAGCATCTTACTGTTGTCGTGCTGCGAGATTGGCCATTGTTTCAGCTTGATATCAAGAATGCATTTCTCGATGGTGATCTCCATGAGGAAGTCTACATGCAGCAACCACCAAGGTTTGTTGCTACGGGGGAGTATCAGCATGTATGGAAGAGCAAGAAACATATAGTGGTAGCCAAATCCAATGCAGAATCAGAGTACGGAACTATGGCACAGGGGATCGCTAAGATGATGTAGGTTAGATCAGTTTTGATCGACCTTGGAGTTAATGTACCACTCCTCATGCACTTATAGTGTGACAACCAGGTTGCACTTTTTATTTGTCAATAGTCCTACTTTTCATGAAAGGTCAAAGCATATTGGTGTGGATTGTCATTACATACGTGACATGATTTAGAAAGGCTTCATCTCCACCTCTCACGTCAGTTCAAAGGAGCAGACATATTTGCACAGATCTTTATTGGACTTGTAAACCCTATGTGACCCATTAATGCAGTAATAGTTATTATTGTACTATATACATCTGAAATGAATGTTTGTGAATGCATTTAATATTAAGATCCCTTTGTACAATCAGGGTTACGTACTGTGGCCATATTGAATATCATGAATATTCAATAATGATCTCCATTCTGAGCAAGAAATGTCAATCTTTCTTTATAAATTGATTTCCTACCGACTTCTTGATGCAGATCCTCTGCATAGGAATAGTGATTCGGAAGTGTCTGAATAGTTAAGTCAAAGAGTTTACTTGATGAGGTCGAGATAATAAGATCTGAATAGTAATTGTCATGATCAGGCACACATCCTTTGATCGGAGACAGATATACATTTATATGCATGAATGTGCACATTAGACAGATCAAAAGATTAAAGGCCTAACCAAAATCTATATATCAACGAGTTAGTGTGCATATGTAAACATATGAAAAGTATGATCTCCCAAAGAAATCATACATGTTCATACTTGATGAACCGGGAAATAGAGCTCACTCATGAGATATTTTGGGAACAAAAAAAATTCCATGCACATCGTCTTATTTATGAAAATAGACACAAATTCAAGATATTAATAAATACTTTCGGATAGTATATGATTAATATTGTCGCCCAATTATCGAATGAGAAATCTATTGATATGTTCCAAAGATGACGGTCAAACTAGGGTTTGAACTTTGCATATATCGTCTTCCAGTGTGAAGGATGAATGGATATTGGAAATATTCAGGGTTAAACCTATCCTAATAGATCATCTACCAGGACACTTCCATTCCAAGGGAATAATGAAATCGGATGGATTTTAGTGATTCTACTTCTTCGCTTAATGATATGACAATTAATTGGAATAAGTCCCATTTCCAATTTCAATGTACAAATATTGGAAATAGAAAAAGAAACGGTGATGAACTCAGCTCATGAGCTCATTTCTAACCTCCAAAAGGTTTAGACACCGATTAGAAATAGTCATGCAAGCTAAGTTTAGCTCATTGATACATTCTTCAGCTCATGGAGAGTATAAGGTGCTTCCTTGAGCTCACTTAGAGTAAATCATTTCAACTCAAGCTCAACAATTGTAAGTGACGCATTTCACTAAAAGTGGTAAAAACCCAGAAATTGGGTAGATATCCAAATTTCAAGTCACTATACGTGGATAGTATGATCTTCACGATATTATCTCTCTAAGTATCTGATGAATTTCAAATTCATCAACATCATATTGAGTTTTTAACCCTCTATCTTAGCCCGATTAATTAATTAAACAAATAATTAGATATAATTAGAAGTATACGCATTGCATATATATTTAGTGTTAATTATAGTGTCAATAAATAAGGTCTCAATTTATTGTATATATGTCTATATGTTCTCTTTATTTTTTGTGTTTCTTGTATATATAATTTTCCATAAAATTTAGAGTAATATTGTAAATAATATATTGCGTATTAATTCATATTCAAAAATACAAACAATTAAAATGGGTATTTTTATATTCATAAAAAATATTACAAAATGATTATTACGCATATATGTTGTATCTTGATTTTGAGTTCTAAATGAAAATTGTAGATCTCAAAAAAATATATAAACTTTCATGTTAAAATATTTTTTTATTTAACATTATTTTCTATTTTATTGCGATTTCCTTTTATTTTTTAGCTTTAGAACTTTTTCATTGGGACACATGGTCACGTCTGGGCACGTCACACAACCCACTCCTTTTCTATCTCCCATGACTCATCTAGATTGTCTGATCATTTGATCAGACGGTCCTCTACATCCCATTACAGCTTCCATCTGGAACGTCTAATCGCTCCCCATTCACTCAACCGTACCTCAATCCAAGTCCTTGGATCGTATGATCCAACAGCCCCCTGTTGTCTTCAATCTCTGACAATTGAAACCCCGGGTCCCAACTGCCCTTGTCTCCTCCTCTTTCCAGTTCCATCCGAAGCCCCTTCGTCCCTCATCTTCGCCAATTCCTTCATCATCACCTTTCATCTCAACAACTTTAACCTCCAGCAGTTGAAACTACCTTCTTCGTCAACTGCTCCTCTGAACAAAACTCGACAGAGGGCAACAGATGACCCTATTCGCCCTTGCCTGAACAAGTTCTGAGCCCCCTCCTACCTTCTGCGACAGAGAATGGAAGTGAGGTCAAGCAACGAAAGAGATAGACTCCAATGAGATCCACAGTGATCTACACCATGTCGCAACCATCAGATCAGAGTTGCTCGAGCTTTACGCCATCATTGAGTGTGTCAAGCAATGACCACAAGCCCTAGAGACTCATCCTAGGCCCTCCGATCATCTCTGACTCCATTTTGACCTCCATGTGAACCTTTGTTTCTTCTTCCCTAGTGCTTTCTCGGATTTTTGACATACACACAATTACTTCATCTCAATCACCTGATGAGCCCTATGCCTTCGTTGACCATTCCTCGTTCACGCATACACCTCCATTCATCCTTCCTCCTTCTCCAGATCTCCCTCCACGTCAATCTCTTCTTCCTCCTGCAAGGTGGAAGACCCACATGGGCTTCATCTCCAGCCATCCGCTACAGCCCTTCATTCACCTTTTGCTTCGTCTATGTATCTAACACATGCAGGCTCTTCGAGGCCTCATCGATCGGAGGTATCGACCATTTTCCAATCTTAAGCTCCACCTCTGACAATCGTGTGTCGTTATACGCCACCAACCATCGTTGCGCCTTCATCGACCCTCCATCTTTACCAGCTAGTCACAAAGCTTTATAGACCTCCAGCGAGCCCAGAGGACGATGGAGGAGGAACAGAAGCTTCACCAGAGCTCTGTCAAGTGCCACTATTTTTGGATGAGGAGATCTTTCGCAACGTACAGTTGCAGTTGGAGTAAATCCATCTGAGTTGATCCTATGATAAAGAGTCCCCTCGCACCTCGCCCCGAACCTTGAAGTCTCGATGGACCCAAGCTTCACCTAAGAACCTGCAGCACTCCACGTGGCCCGAGCCGGCTCGTGCCCCCAGCCTCCAGTTGAACCTCCGCCCGCACACCTGAAGCACGTGCCCACGTGAATATTAGCACCAGCAGCACACCAACTCTTCTTATTTGCGAAGAAGCCTCTGCGCGCATGGACTTTTACAGATAAGCCCCTCCGAGTTTATGTCTTTGCAAATTAACCCATTTTCGATCTATTTGTGAAGCATTGTTAATTATTTTATATGTTTTCTTACATTTGTAGCTTTGGATTGTTTCATTCATAATTTTTGCATATTAAATCCGACTTAGATAAGCCCCTCCGAGTTTATGTATTTGCAAATTAGCCCATTTTCGATCTATTTGTGAAGCATTGTTAATTATTTTATATGTTTTCTTACATTTGTAGCTTTGGATTGTTTCATTCATAATTTTTGCATATTAAATCCGACTTTAATGAAATGGATCTTATTTTAAAGCTTTGTTCATTATCTATCTTAAGGCAAGATTAGTTCTCTGATTTAATCAGAAAAGAGTAATGATTATTGAACCCTATTTTAAATACCATAAATTAACCCTAACTCTATTTTGTGAAATTAATTACGCCTTGAAAAGCTTATTGCTTTCGTAATTTAATTAGGTAACTTATTTATTGATTCCATTTCGTTAATCCCCTGATTAATTACTAAATGAATATGAAGTGATTTCGTTGCCATGTTAGTTAGGTGTATTGAATTAAAAAAGAAAATTGGTGATCCTAATTGAGTATTATTTCGTAATGTCCCGTGCTTAGGTCTCCAATCCGTTATTGAGGAAAACTATCCCGAACAACTTGTTGGGTCAGGCCAAATTGAACCCAATGACAACCACTCAAAATACTTAAGCCCGAGTTGTCAAGTAGAATCCCACCACTTATGACTCATACCCACACTTTGTGAGTTTTAGATGTGGGACTATGTTTTGAGGTTGGGGTGTTACAATCTCCGTCACTTGTATTTGTAACGTCCTCATTGCGACATGGCCAATCACATATTCCCAGTGCCGGCTTCACGCTCCCGGTTTAGGTCCCTTCAGGTAGTCCTTTCCACTAACAGAGAAAACCCATTTTGATACCATTTGTAACATCCTGAGCTTAGGACCACAGTCCGTTATTAAGGATAAGTGTCCCTGAAAACTTGTTAGATCGGGACCAACTAACATCCCAACCCCCAAACATAGTCCCACATCTAAAACTCACGAAGTGCGAGTGTGGTTATAAGTTATAGGGATTACTACTTGACAACTTGGGCTAAGCAATTTGGGTGGTTGTCATTGGGTTCAATTGGGTCCAACCCAACAAGTTGTCCAAGGCAGTTGTCCTCAATAACAGATCGGGGACCTAGACATGGGATGTTACAAATGGTTACAAAGTCAATTTCCCTATGATAGTGGAAAAGGGTTGTCCGAGAGGTGGAAGCGCCCCTACAAAGTGTTAGAAGGAAAAGGCTACCCGAAACTAGCAGCCACCACTGTCACTGTGAATAAGTGATGGGCACAACGAGGACATTGCGAACATAAGTGGGAGAAGCTGCAACATCCGAACCCTGATTATAGTCCCACATCTAAAACTCATGAATGTGAGAATGGGTTATAAGTGGTGGAGATTACTATTTGACAACTTGATCTTAAGCATTTTGCGTGGTTGTTATTGGGTTCAATTGGACCCAACCCAACAAGTTGTCAGGGACAGTTTTCCTCGATAACGGATCGGGGACCTAAGTCTGAGACGTTACAAATGGTATCAGAGAGGGTTCTCTCTGATAATGGAAAGGGCTATCCGAAGGGACATAGGCCAGGAATGTGCAACCACTACTATCACTGCGAATATGTGATTGACCATGTCGCAACGAGACGTTACGAATATAAGTTAGGGTGGTTGTAACAACCCAACTCCCAAACATGGTCCCATATCTAAAACTCATTAAGTGTAGGTGTGGGTTATGAGCGGTGGAGATTATTAGTTGACACATTGAGCTTAATCACTTTGGGTGTATGTCATTGGGTTCGATTGGGTCTGACCCAACAAGTTGTTAGGGCAGTTTTCCTCAATAACTGACAGGAAACCTAAGCCCTGGACATTACACCAAATTAAGTTGCAATTAATTAGATTTTATGCTTGGGATTAATTCATGAGTCTTCTTGCATTGGTGTGTGATCGTTTGTATTGTTCTGTACTAAATTATTAATTCAGTCGCATCATATCTTGCATATAAAAATATAAAAAAAAATACATACATCCATTTATCTTGACATAGATCGCACTAAATCAAATAACTTTGATATTTAAACCCTACCTTAGATATTTTAATCTCTTGTGTCCTTATGTTCGACCCATACCTACCCACGTATAAACTCAAGCCATGCTCTCTTCACCGAGATACGTTAAGCATGGTTTTGATCAATTGCATTTGGTCCATATTAGAATGATATAATATTTTTTTGAAGCCAAGAAGGGGGAAACACGCTTAGGTGTTGCTCCAGATATATTGCTAAAAAGAGACGAAGTTACAGAGGAACTTACAGTATCTAGGACTCGAGAAAGACCTAGAGTGAAAGATTGTATTTTCATAATAGAAACACTGTGAAGAAAAAAGTGCACCATTTCTGCCTAATCAAATAGCCCAATTTGTAGTCAGCGAGTGAAGGATGTCCTCTCTAGCACGATGCTTGGCAAGAAACAAGTATTCTCAAAAAAGATCAAGGTCATAATGGTTAAGCCAGCTTAAATTAACACTGTTCCATATTGGGACAGTCTTTGCACATGGAAGAAAAAGCGATCCATTGTTTCGATATGTGTCTCGCATAGTAGGCATCTATTAGATATGCCTTGAAAGAGTCTAGCACAATAGTTTCTTGTCATAATATGTCTTCTCCTTAATAGTCACATAAAGAAAGCAATTTTGGTCGGCAGCCGAAGCTCCCAAATGATGTTGCAGTCACGGATCAGGGAATCCATCCTAGGAGGAGGTCTGGAGATAGCACAGTATGCTCTTTTTACAGAGAAAGAATTATCCTTCCAAACCCAATGATCTATGCTCATAGACGGCCCAGCTACATGTCTCAACGACTCCAGTAGAGTGATTCTAGTTGTTGGTCTGAGAAATCAATTAAGAAGAAAGGCATCCAATTGTCCATCCAATAGTCTGAAACAAGTACATCGTGGTTGTCTGCCAAAGCAAAAAGCCGCGAAAATCTGGCAGAGGAAGATCCATCGCCAGTACAGTTGTCTTTCCAGAACAAGAAAGAGTTGACATCTCAAAGCACCGGCCAAAAAATCTCCTGAAATCGAGGGAGTACCATGGTGATTCATTTTCAAAAGACTGAGGAGTGCATATGCAAAAGTTGTGGTATATCAAGGGGTTCCCCAATATTATAAATCAAGTGAATTAGTTTGCAACAAATGTCTTCATCTCTACTCCTACAATCTGCTTATCCATTTTAGCAAGGCTGCAAAGACCGCCTTATTCATGGCCTCTAAGTTCTTGATTCCAAGGCCACCATCCATCTTAGATAGAGTAACAGTCTCCATGTCAACCAGATGAATCCCAACTCCATCCTCCCCTGATTTACCCTAAAGAAACCTACGCATGATCTATCCTAGTTTGTTCCTGATACCAACTGACAGGAGGCGCGAAGACACAAAGAAGACCAGAATAACAGACAGTATCGCCTTAACACGCACCAACCGACTGCCTCTAGACAGAATAGTCATTTTCCAGCTCGAAGGCTTTTTCTCATGTTTCTCAATAATCGGGACCAAATCCGAGATCTTTATTCTTCCGCATGTGAGGGGAACGCCAAGGTTGCAGATTGAAAGAGTTCCACAGGCGGTGCGCAGTACTGCAGCGCAATCTCTGACATTATCCTCAGAAAGGCCAAAAGGAATGATAGTGGATTTCCAGTAGTTGAGAACTAACCTCGACATCTCACTATAAAACTCCAAAGTTGCAGCCATTCCTTTAGCCTCCTCCTTTCCACCCTCAATAAAAAAGATGGTGTCATCTGCGTATTGTAAGAGAGGAATGGAAATCAACATTGGAGCAACCTGAGGTAAGGTCGTTACTAATGTGACTCACCAATACATGAAAGAACATCAGCCAAAATGACAAACAACACAGGCGCTAGGGGGCAACCCTATCTAACACCATGTTGTGGCTAAAAAAGTCCTCCCTCTGGGCGATCGTTGACAAGCACAGAGTAAGAGACAATAGTGATGCAACGCTTCATCCAAGAAATCCAACGAGCAGGAGAACCCCGTTAGCAAAAAGTTGTCCAAAGGAAATGCCAGTCCATTATATCGTATGCCGTTGAGAAATCCACTTTCCGTGGAACACCCTTTACTCGTATGCGCTTCCAGTCTACGACGATCTCAGTAGCCATGGTAAGGTTGTCCACAATTTGTCTATTCGGAATGAAGGCCGACTAAAGCGGAGAGATGATATGATCCATAACTTTGTTAATCCTAGTGGCTATCACCTTTAACATTGAGATAAATTGCGTTTGAAAGCACAATCAGTCGGAAGTCCTCCACTCTCTCTGGAGCCTCCTTCTTAGGGAGCAAAAAAAAATAAGTGCTTTGTTAAGCCTATCAAAGCATGCATTTTCATGGGTAAATTCTTCAACGACCTCAACAACCTCATTACCCAACAAGGGACGGTATTCGTGGAAAAAGAAGATGGGGAAGCCATCGGGACCCGTTGCACCATCTGCATTTAATTTCCACAGAGCATTTTCACTTCCTCGAATGTAAAGCTTTGTACTAGGTGAGTGGTGTGGGTATGGGAAACGCAGCGCGCCCCCAGGCCAAATCATCGCCACTACATGCCCTCAGGTCTCCTCAAAAATTCATGAAAATGATGGGAAATAGCTCTGCCCATCAGGTGGTCTCCTTCCACACGGGTACTATTCACCACCACGGACCAGAACAGATTGCGGCGACGTCTTCCACTTGCCAAGTTGTGGAAGTAAGTGATGTTTGCATCACCATCTTTGAGCCAACATTGTCTAGAGCGTTGTTTCCACTTTGTAACACGCTTCTTGTCTTTCGCTGCAATGATCTTCTATGTCGCAACTCTTGTGGCTAACTCATTGGCCACTAACTCTCTGACATCCTCCAACTCATCAATTCTACGGACCTCCGCTCCGGCCGTCATGTGACTAGCCAATCTTGCTTCTCTAATTTCCTTCTTAAAGGGGCAAATATGCTTGCGGAGCGAAGTAAGCTTCTGAGCCAAACAAGAGGCATCCGAACCCGAAACATTAGAGGAGTACTAAATGTTGTAAACTAACTCTCTGAAGGTGTCCTCCTACAGCCACGCTCGTTCGAATCTGAAGAAGCCCCGATGGTTTGACTCAATCCCGGAGTCCCAGATAAGGGGGAGTGTGGTCTGAACTTGTTCGCGACCTGGAAGTGCGGAAGGAAAAAGGAAAAGCACTAAAAAGCTCCTGAGATACCATGAAATGACCGATATGTGAGCGGGATCTAGAGTTCCTCAAGGTAAACCTTGTGTCAGTCGCATCTAACACCTCAAACTCCAGGCCATCAATCAACTCTACAAATTTTGTTGACCCAGGATCCCAACCGCCGTGCAAACGTGAGAGGTCAGATGAGAGCAGGGAGATGTTGAAATTTCCACCCAAAAGCTAGGCCACATCCGGGTAAGTGTCGCGTGCCTCGCATATGTCAGCCCAAAGCTCGTCCTGTAAGGAATGGAAGCGAGTCTCGTAAACACATGACACCGCCAGCTGAGTACCCGTAGAGTTATTCTCTAAGAGAACCGTGATAACATGTCTGCCCTTCGCCTCAGAGTGAGCTGAAAAAAGTGGTTCTTTCCATGCAACTATCATGTCTCTGATACGCCGGTTGCATCAAGAGTAGTGTAACTAGAAATGGGGCTAGCTCCCAACGAATTCCACAACAAATTGGGGCAAGATGGGAATTTTGGTTCTTGCAAAAGGACATCACAACATCATTCACTAAAGCAAGCCCCCAGTAACCGTCGCTTCTCTGGGACACCCAAACACCTTACATTCCATGTCAATACCTTCATTGAGTAAACTGGTTACTGCTCGATGTCCGCACCACTCCAGCTGTCAGTGCCACGCCTGATCTTCCCCCTTTCCTCTAATTTGATGTCTTCGTGGTTTATATCACTTATGTCTCCTGCCAAAACCTGATTTAGAGGGCAGTGAGTTGGAAAGGGAGGAGAGAAGAGTTGCTCCTGCTGAAGAGGACAGTGGTTGCCTATGATGGTCGTAAACAGCATTCTCCAGTGATTCTACCGCATGATTAAGGTTCGGATTCCAATCAGGGATCTGGACATACCTGTGTAGCTTCGAGGACCCAGAATCAGTACACTGACGGGGGGCCACCTTCGCTCCCGACAAATCCGCAGGTCCATCTAGCAAAGCGCCAGGTTGATCCTCTCGGTAGGGTTGGTCTTCCAAGTGATCGGTTGGCTGTTTCGGAAAACTAAAAGATGGGGGTTTTATTAACGCGGATAGGTATGACTTCTAAATAAGTGGAAACAGCCCAAATACCCTCCCTGAAAGTACTCACACATTTAGCACACGATTGGATGGAAGGGAGAATCCGAAAGCAAAGGGTTTATTGGGGATTTTGTTGGACACGATTGTTGTTTGTAGGTGGGTCAGGGGATACCGATAGTTCGAGAATTTGCCCAACTTGCCCAACAGTAGTCGATTCAGCTCTTAAGACCCAGTTAGGAGGATCCGAATCCAATCGGTTAGTAATCAATTCCAGTAAAGACGATAAAGCCCAAGTTTTGATAGCTTCAGAATCCCACAAAGAAGGAAAGTTGATCGTTGAACCATCGCAATCAAGTTTGGAAGGCGGAGTGGCAAGATCTCCCAAAGTAGGAAGGAGGATCGCCTCTCCAATGGGAATATCCAGGTATCCCCTCGTCGTTACCTTTGAAATTGAAAGATCCAGAAGAATCGCTTTTTTTAAACTATACAACACAGGACGCTGTGAATCTTCCAAGATTGTGAGCCATGCTTGCGTCTAGGGAAACGGTGAAGTTGTCAATGAGCTGGAGAGGACTGTAATCGGCAGTGGCGAAGGCGACGCGATGGCCTTGACCACGAGGCTCAACGAAGCACGACCCACGCAAAGTAAGCAACTGGAGTCCACTGTGAAAAGAATCCCACCTTCGAGTATCACGAGCGTAGCCCACATACCAGAACCCGGTAGACACTCATCTGAAAGGACTTTCGATATCCAACTCAGTCTACTCAAGGATGGCCTAAGCACAGCCACGGAGTGTGAAAGGAAGGGTACGCCATGGGTGTGAGATACCTGCACGAGTTTCTCCTCTATTCATCATTTGTAAAGCGTGGATGATGCCAAGAAACCATTGAATAGTGGGATCCTTAAAGCAGCAGCTCTGCCTCTGACTTTGATAGTCCTCTTGCACAACAATGGTTGCCATCCAGGGTGACGATATCTCCTGAAAAAGGGCCTCCTAAAATTCTTGAACTCAGACGCGTACCGATTCGACATCCAGGAATATTGTGCGAGGAGCCAGTTAGAAAAGAATCTCTTGCATCTGTACCAACCGTATCAACCTTCTCCTCGAGTGCACCTTCTCTAGTCGTCGTCGCATAAGAGTGATTTGCTTTTCTCGGGCTCTCTCCATCACCCGTAGAGGAGACAACGACGGATTGGCCACGCGTTTCTTCAACATTATGACGCCTGTGACAGATGGTTTGACAATGACCAGCCCCTTCGCAAGCGAAACATCGCGGAAGAAGCGTGCAGGAAGAGATTTGATAGCTATAGATTCCGCAACGATAGCATTGTTTTCCCTGCTTGTGATGAGAAACAACAGACCATCCTTCCTCCTTCCTCTCCTTACCATGTTGGGTAGCCCTCAAGGAACCTCCCACTTCATGTTTGGTAGCTCTCACCCAAGTCTGCACCCCTTGTCGAACCTCCCAATATAAGTCTTCTCTCTTCCTACGAACACTCTACGCACTCCTCATCTCCTTGCTTATACAACGATACAATATTAACATAGCTAATTAGTGATTTATCAGTCTATGCATTTGTATTTCATGAGTCCTAATCCAATTAGGCACGTACTATGTGATGTCAACATTGAGACAATAATTGATATTGTCATAATCAAATTTCAATAAGGTTATTTTTGCAAATATGATTCACAAATATAATTCATTAATTAATATTGTTGGAGTATTTGTTTATATGTGTCACTTATGTGGGGATATGGGGAAATGGATCCCATGATCCATTTACCACATCCAAGTCTTTCGTCCCACATCTACCAGTTAGGAGAAGTGAAGACTTAGTGGGGGCTATATATAGACCCCCACATCCATTAGTATCCGCTAAGAAAAGCAATAGACTATCAGCCATTTGAGTCGTTCTCCCATGGTTTCATCCCGCTCCTTAGGGAGTAGGGTTCCACGTAAATCCTCATATTCTTCCAAGTTTATATTTTATCTCTGATTACGCTTATGCATTCATATTTTTAACATGGTATCAGAGCGAATTCGATTCTCGAGGAGTTTATAATTTTCTGTGTTTATTTTGAGATTCGATTATCAGATTCATTATCGATTGTTCTTGAATATCATTATTCTATTCAAGATTCAAGTTCTAGGGTTTCAATTTTGAAACCAAAAACATACAGTCCAAAAGCCAAGCTCCAGATCTGGGCAGTCGTTCCTAACGCCTTGCAACAAAGATGGCGCAAGACCCACGCGCCAAAGCATCATCGTGCGCATGCGGCGCTCTTCTAGTCAGTGGCGCACGTCCATCAGGAGGCCTCCCCTCTCGTAGTCAAATAGGAACCAGGCAGGTGAAGCTCATGTTCGAAGTCCTACGTTCAGATATTCTGCTCTGCACGTGAACCCTAGATCCAGAGGTGCTCCCTCCAGGCAGAGTCGCTTCCTCCAACAAACCTGTCGCGCGATTCATCTCCTCGAAGCCCTAGTCGCACAGTAGCTCCATCAAACCCAGCAGCCCTCGCTGGAGTACGAAACTACAAGCACCTATGGCGACGCAACAAACGAGGCGATGTCCTCACGGTTCTTGTGCTCATCGTGATGTGGATTAACCCACAGCTGCAAAATACTCATCTCCATGTGGCATCAGGTCACACCTCCTCCTGGCTTCTCTAGAAGCAGGAGGCGGCGGCAAGCCCTAGCAGCCTTGCAACTCTAAAGGCGTAGACGACGCAGACTCGAGCCCTAAGCAACTCTCCTCTAAGAACGGCAGCAGCCTCAACTCCAGCACAGGCGATCAACTCTAGCGTAGGCAGCTCTGCATCAAATCCCTTCGGGGGGCGGCCCGTCCAGAGAGGGTTCCCGATGGGTCCCAATGGGGGAACCCTAAAAAGGACGTTATTTATAGAGCCATGCATTGAAAAAAGAGGCAGTCTAGTTCAAAAAAATAATATGTTTTTTAAAAGGCACGTACAAAAAAAGAAAAGAAAAGTCGTATGCACATTTAAAAAAATGTGCAAAAAAAAGAGGGAGGAAAAGCCGTAATAAATGAAACGGCTTAAAAATGCTTAAAAGGATTTGAAAAGTCGAAAAAAATGTGACGGATTATTTGATTTTATTTCCCCACTTATCTTTTCTTCTCCAACTTCGATGATGTCATTTTCTGACAAGTATGGGAGAAAGGGGGAGTATTGTGTAGAGTTACAGGTCGGATCCAGATTCTCTAGGCCAACCAGATTTCATACTCTACAGTGATGTTCAAATGTTCAGACTCGACATCAGATTGGTTCTGAGTCTTCAGTACAGACGCGCACATGTATTCGATCTTCTTTTCAGATGTGCACATGTTAGCCATCTTTTGTGTGGTCCCCATCTTTTATATTTCAGCTAGGGTTTTCATGTAATCCATATGGACTCCAGAGTAGAGATGGCATTCCCTATGCCATGTGGGCTAGGATTGTCATATGATTTCATAGGGACTCCATAGTAGAGTACCATTCTCTGTTCCAGATGGGAGACACCCGGTTCTCTGATGAGGAGACTTCTTCAGACTCCATTCTCAAGCGATCGTGAACTCCGGTACGAGATCCTTCCGAAGTTCCTATGAGATAGAATCCACTTTGAGATCCATATGAGAGAGATCCATCTTCAGATATCTACATATGGATAATTAGTGATGCTCTTTTCGGCCCTTTCAAAGATGGAGCAGTTGTCCACATTGTTGCGGCGGGCCAGAGTCCTCCGTGTAGAGACTCATTCCAGTTGCAGTGACTCCAACAGTCGCATTACATAGCACATACTCTCTGACGAGGAGATTCAGTTTGACTCACACTCCAGCCTGTTCATCTTCCTCATTTGCACGGCATGAGAAGCAATGTCCTCGACAACAGCCGGCAGTTGTGCGCATTGAGTTTATATTGTTTGTAGTGTCTTGTAGCCTGAGTTAGTTTTCTTTCTGTTTGTCCAAGCTGAGCAGTGCATGCTCCAGTTTGAGGGGGAATGTTGGAGCATTTGTTTGTATGCGTCACTTATGTGGGGAGATGGGTAATTACATCCAAGTCTTTAGTCCAACATCTACCGGTTAGGAGATGTGGAGACTAGATAGGGGCTATATATAGACCCCCACACTCATTGTATCCAGTGAGAAAAGCAATAGACTGTCAACCTTTTGAGGCGTTCTCCCGTGGTTTCATCACGCTCCTTAGGGAGTAGGTTCCACGTAAATTCTCGTGTTCTTCCAAGTTTATATTTTATCTTTGATTACACTTCCGCCTTCCTATTTTCCAATAAATATGAATAATACTTCATAATGAATAACATTTATATGAATTTGATTCATATAATTATTTCAAGGAACTTATGTGAATATGATTCACATTGGAATTTAAATGTAAAGTGGATTTACATTTTTGTTTGGATTTATGAATAAGATTCATAAGTTATGAGGATCCTTTCATAAATTACCAATTATGATACTTAATTATCATGGTGATAATTAAACAACTTCAACAATAACAATTAAGACAAGGTGGACATCCATGCTTAGAGAAGCATAGATGTCCACCATGAGTCCTAATGAGATTAAGGCTCTCCTAATTATTGTTGATTTCATTACTTTATTTAATTGATAATTAAAAGAGATAACTCGAGTACTATTTATTGTTGAAAAAGGATTTAATCATATCCATTGATCCACCATCTAAGGGATCAAAAGTGGATGTCTACCATGAGGAGTAAGACTCCTCATAGATATCCATAGATGTCCATCACACGTATATAAGAGAGGGCAATGCCTTTCTTGCAAGAGCATGCATGTTCCTCCCACTGCTCTTGCCTTGAGAATTAAAGAAGAGAAGAGCATTGAGAATTTTAAAGTATGATATGCATCTACTCTTCAAGCCATGCACGTCTACCACCAAGCCTTTCATCTTCTCTCCATTGGCGTGGCCTTGTAGAAAAGAAGATCATCTTCCCTGTGCTCCTCATGCGTGAAGAATGATCTATTTCGTACGACAAAATCAGGAGCTTAATCTCATCCTTGCGTGGACAAGTTCAAGAAGTCGACATCGAAGTTCGTATGAAGCTACACGACTCATCATCGTGCCTAAGAGAGAAGCAAGCGCATATTGGACTTGATTCGGGAGGTTTCTTTATTTAGAAACTCACGCTTCAAGAGGCAATCCTGATCTCATCTCCATATTTATCGGAATAAAAAAAATCATATTAGGAAATCATTTCCTTGCTAAAGGTTTCACAAAGTATAAAAATTGATGTGCTGAAATTCCAAGTTCATGTGATGAACATCAAATATTTTTGCAAATAGTTTACTATTTGTCCTGCTTTTCCGTAGTGCGAAGCATCTAACTTCATTTTCACGAAGGCGTTATCGAAGAAACGTCTCTCGTGGATGATATTAAAGTTGGGCATGGTCGATAGATATGCTCCAACTTAAGAGAGAGTGTTAGAGTTATGGGTTATTTCTCCTTGTAGTTATTGAGTCATGTAACCCATTGAGGCATCTATGTAATTTTCTCTTTTATCCTCTCTATGGTTTCATGTTATATAAGAAACCCTAGACCCATTTAATAAGACAAGTCCTTCATTCTCTCATCTTTCTCCACAAGCTCAAATTAGGCTGCGAATTTTTAAAAAGGGTGAGAGAAGGTATTTCACGTCTAATTGGACCATTGTTGTTGCAGGAAGGTCCGTTAAAAAGGGAAGTGGTGTGAGTTTTTAAACAAGAGGATGGATTTTTTTATGATAAAAAGGTGGCGTATAAAAAGAAGCTAAATGAAACAAATGATTTAGAAAACAAAAGAGAGTGAGAAAAGCCGATTAAGAAAAAGGAACATATTATTTAAAAAGGCAAGAATGGATTTAAAAAAGGAAAGGAAAAGGTCAATGAAAAAAAGAAAGAGAAAATATTTTTCATCGCTTCTATTCTTCTCTCAACTTAGTCGATGTCATCCATTTTCTGGCAAGCATATGAGAAATGGGGAGTATTGCATAGAGCTTTCATACTCGGACTCTACCCGTTTGAGGCACTCCATGCTCAAGTGACCTAGTTCTCCAACGAGTAGACTCAATTTCAGATTCTCCAGTGATCGTGAACTCCAGTACAAGACCAGATATCTACAGGTGGATATTCTGATGACATTCTTCGTTTGGTCCTTCAGAGAAATGGAGCAGACTTCAGTAAAGGAGACGTGTTGTAGGCCAGAACAAGAAGACTCGTTTCGGTTTTAGTGACTCTGGAAGGTACAAAGCACATGTTCTTCGACACAGAGACTCATTCTGGTTAAGGTGATTCTACATAGTACAGAGCACATGTTCTCTAACGAGGAGACTCAGTTCAGTTCCAGTGACTCTGATAGACGCAGTACATAGCACACGTTCTCTGATGAGGACACTCGGTTCATACTTCAGCCCTTTAATTTCTCCTTATTAGCACAGCATGAGAAGCAACGTCCTCCGCGGGTAGGTAGTAGAGAGTGTGTTGAGCTGATATTGTCCATAATGTCTTGTATTGTGTAAGTAAGTGATTTCTTTCTATTTGTCCAAGTTGAGCATTACATGCTCCAGTTTGAGGGGGAGTGTTAGAGTTTGTGTCCATATATGGGTAATTGGAACAATCTAGGGTCTAATTATCACATCCACAATTTGGTCTCACATCGTATGTGAGTAGAACTTGGTCGTACGGGTCGGGCTATATAAGAAGCCTCATACCACTTGTAACCTTTAAGAGAAAAATAACATAGTATCTGACCATTTAGAGGCCTTCTTTGGTAGTTTCATCTCGCTCCTCAACTAAGTAGGTTTCCATGCAAAATCCCGATGTTCTTATTCTTTTTTATGAAAGTGTTCTTTACATTTCTATCTTTGATTACATTTCCGCGTTGTCATTTTCTACATATTGTGATGCTATCTTTGGTCATAATTTGTTTTGATACATGTTGTACTAACGAGCAAGATGGTTAGGTGCATTTGAGCAAGGATTTCATTATTGTATGGTATAGACTCATTTTGCTAGTAGATCTTCTATTTTTTTTTTGTAGCTTCTCTCTCATCATATCTTGGCATTTGTGATCACATCACACTTCAGTAGTTCCATGGAGTTCTAGTGAAAATGAAGTGGATCTTCTACTAGTTTGTATTGACTCCATGATCATTACCAGCGAAGGACTTCTACTGGTTTGTACTAACTCTGTGTGTACGTGAGTGTGCGTACATGCACACGTGTGTGGATGTGCGCGCATGTCGAAGTGTGTGGGTGACGGATCTATGATATCCATTTTCATTTTTAAGGAGATAACAACACACTTTCCAAATCTATATTTATTTTTTAAAATAAATAAAGATGTGGTAGTTTATTTTCCATATTTGAATGTGTGCGTCCATAATAATGACACAAACAAATGCAGCTCCCTGAGCTGGGCTATGCATTCAGGTTTTGCGCTTATATCCTTTTTATAATTTAAATAACCATTTTTAGTTCGTTTAATTTAATTATGGTATTTAAATAGGTGATTACACGTTTTCTCTGTTAATCTCACAAGATAATGTTATAGGTATATCAACAAAGATTCAGAAAAAGAACTTAGCATGTAAGTACATATTATCCGAATAAAAACTTTCTTCATGGAAGACTGATGCATTTCTAATGAATCGAATGGTCTGGATGAAAGCAAACGGCTTTTGTCATCTGCTCTACGGAATGATAAGTGGTGCCATCTGCTTATATCCTTTTTATAATTTAAATAACCATTTTAGTTCGTTTAATTTAATTATGGTATTTAAATAGGTGATTACACGTTTTCTATGTTAATCTCACAAAATAATGGTATAAGTATATCAACGAAGACTCAGAAAAGAACTTAGCATGTGCATACATATTATCCGAATAAAAAATTTCTCTATGGAAGACCGATGCATTTCTAATAAACCGAATGGTCTAGATGAAAGCAAACGGCTTTTCCATCTGCTCAACGGAATGATAAGTGGTACCGTCAGGCCCCTTCAAAAAACCCTTGAATTGGAAGCCTCCACCCACTCCAGATTTTGTTAGCAAAATTACACCTAAAGAACAAACGGCCACCAACTTGAAAGAGGGCAGATAACTTTCGAGCCAAGAAATAAACATGTCCAAAAAACCCTCCTCGTTATTCTCCTCCTACTTAGCAACCAAATGAAAACATTTATATGAGATGAACATGTAGTGTCCATATCAGACTACACTCTTTTGCCAAGCCAGCATCCTCTGTTATAGATTGCTATTGGTGCTTTGAGGCCTCCTTGACCGGAAACTCACCATTACCCCAAAAGCAGTGGTCTCATGTCCATAGCATGGGGCCTTATTCAAGTTTCAGCACCTCCAACAACCAGGAAACCCCCTGAAACTGCTTATCTAAAGTCCGTAAGTGAAAATCAAGGTCCACAAACCCCTCCCCATCCTACGAACTGACCAATAGATTGTGACTAAGGCCTCATTATTCGCATGAAGGCAAAAGGTTGTTAGAACCTGCCCCACAAGGCACGTGCTGGTCGTAATAGATCGAGGTCTCATGCTGGAGCTTCCTTTAGGAAATTTGCCTATGAATCACGGAAGCAGAAGATGGATCTTTTCCTATTCATCACTTCACAAGGTCTTCCCGGACGGATGAAGCCAACTAACCTCAGCCCAACTGCCCTTTGCCTTCTCAAGTCAAAGGGTTGAGTTCCCACTTGAGATTAGGCAAGGGACATTCACGAACTGCAGAACGAGTGTCCTGGCTTCTCAAAGAGACTCAGAAAAAGGCCCTTCTGTCCAATCATCTTCCATACTCAAAAAAAAAAGCAAGTGCCCCCAACCACCAAGCGCTAAAAAGAGGCAGTGTTGTGTTGGGTATGATCAAGCAGAAATCCTTTTAGAAACTGAAGGAAAGCCTAATTTCCGCTAATAAGACACTGAGATCCACCGAAAAATAATATATTCCTTTCACCATGCAACAAAACAAGTAGTCATCCTCCCAAATTCTCACCGTTCGCTTCATCAGCAAAGCATATTATTCATCTCCAAGATACGCAAGCCTCATTGCATGCTCTCCCAAGCACCTAAAGATGACACTTTACACGACCGATATCACCCTCAACTTTCATGTCCAAAAGTACTCCATGCATCTTTGATAATAATTCCGGGGTAAACCAACCATCACCGATTCCAGAATTCCGCTTAAAATCCCAAAAATTACCTTGGTTCTCCTCCTGAGCTTCTCGTAGCCGGCCTTCCCCTTTGCCAGTGCGTACCTCGCACGCAGCTCAGCCTCGGTGGACGGGAAGAATCGCGGGACGTT
Organism: Ottelia alismoides; assembly: GCA_037367405.1. NCBI lineage: Eukaryota > Viridiplantae > Streptophyta > Magnoliopsida > Alismatales > Hydrocharitaceae > Ottelia > Ottelia alismoides. The sequence goes on along the minus strand of JAZKJV010010799.1, from coordinate 199,268 downwards.
TCTCCACGGCCCAATTGTCCTCTCCTTCCCGAACACCCTGAAGGGACGCCGGTTGTCGCCGTAGATGTTGTCCCCCATCCAGATGAACAACTGCGGGTCGAAATCGTTGATCGCGTCCCATATCGGCTGCAAGGGGAGCTCATCGGATCGAATCGACCAGCAGCAAAGATTGACAAGGTGAATCGGGCGGAGCTGTTGGCGTACCTGAGGGGCGCTCTGGTTGGCACAGGAGCCGAAAGCGATGCGGGTGACCGGGGGTGGCTGAGCGCGAGCAAGGTTGGGGAAGAGGAGGAGGAAGAGGACGAAGAGGAGCATTGTGGCGATGGTGGTGGCGGGGACGAGGGAGTGAAAAGAAGTGCCCTGAAGAATGTGTGTGTGGAGGTGGCGCGAGGAGAGGCGGGGGGAGCTGGCACGTGTTAAGAGGTGGTCAGGTGGTCCTCGTGTCACTAGACGGTAAAATATGAGAAAAGATAAACTGTTTGTAATAAGGGTTAAATAGGGCTGTCCTTTGGGGTTCGATTTTTTATTTTTTATTTTAAATTTTCTTCCGTAGATTTTCATCGTTATATCTCTATATTATATCATTAAACTTTCGTACGAAACAGAGACTCCTAAAGCTTCCATCTAGACAGTCATTTTTTAACGGTAACAGAATTGCTAAAAATTACCCGTCTAGATGGAGGCCGTATGAGTCTCTGATTCGTATAAAATTTTAATGACATAATATAGGGTATATTGATGAAAATCTACGGAAAAATTTAAAAAAAAAATAAAAAAACCGGGCGAAATAGGACAGGGGGAGCTAAGTTAGCTCCTCCCTTGGGGGCAGCCCCATTTTACCCTTGTAATAATATGTACACCACGCAATTATTTGGACTTATTTGGATTTGTTATTTAGAAAACAAATATGGCATGTTTTTTTGGAGAATAAGTACTGAAATAAATGATCAATTTCTTATCTAACATATTTTCCAAGAGTATGTATATTCGCATATGCATCACATTATTCCATCATTATTAATGTATTTATTCCACCTTACCTATCAGTATTCAATCTTATTCGCCATATTCTTATCTTTCTAGTCGAACAGAGAATAGATCATTATTCTCCTTATTACCCATCTTTGTTCATGCTTATTACCGAACCGAACGCCCCCATATTGTTATCTCACAATAGATGTGTAAGGATGTTGGATGATTCAAGGGACACGTTTGTTTCTGACTTGTCTGGGATTAAAAATTAGAAAGCAAATTCTTATTTTAAATAAAATGTATAATGGTTATTGGAAAAAAATAATATGATATCGATACTAGTATTTGAAAATCTGTTGTTTAATGTTTAATGGTTAGTGATTAAAATTTTGAATTGTAATATTATCTAAGGTTAAAAGCAAACATGATGTGAGTGTCCAATGAGTGGATATTATATTCGAAAAATAGTAAGAACTTTACAAGTTAAGACTTTTGATCGGATTATAAACACTGCGTGTATGAGAAGAATGATATGGTCAACAGTGTACATATCAATCATAGTATGGAAATAATAACATAGTTGACATGTAAGAAGACATCGTAAATGTATGAAAATGGAGAAATTTGTAAACTTTTTTTGACAGCACATTGTCAAGTGTCATCTTGATATTCATATGAACTATTAAAACTAATACATGTAAGATGATGTGAAAAGGGAATGTCACTTCTTGAAGTCCAAGTCCAAACATGTTGCATTTTGCATAAAGCCTTTACATGCACATAATTTTGAGCATCGTCTGGTTCTGTAAATATTGTTGGTCTTTGTTCTAGTAGACGATGTTAAAATTTGATACTTTGACCCTATAGTTCGAACAAGTCGAATTTCAAGCTACTTAAAAGCTATCTAATACGGGACTCCTTGAAAACGTCTTGTTGTTAGGAATCCAATGCGACCGTTTTCGATTTTGACATAGAACAAGGAGATATAGTTGTTAGTGAAGTAGCACCAATACAAATGTTCAGACGGGATTGTTAATGGGATATGAAATTTGGTTGTATACTTCTTGTTAAGGGTGCATTTGAGCGTCCATGAGTAGTATAATTCATTATCTCCACTCCTTGATCGACGAGAGCTCATCGAAGGTCATTGGAGCATGTAGTTAGAGTCACTTTGTGTAAAACCCCAACCCCAAACACAGTGCCACATCTAAAATTCACAAAGTGTGTGTGGTTTATAAGTGTTGAGGATTATTACTTGTCAATTTGGTCTTAAGCATTTTGGGTAGTTGTCAACGGATCCAATTGGCTCCGAACCCAACAAGTTATCAAGGTCAATTTTCCTCGATAACGGACTGGGATGTTACACTTTGAGAGGAGAGCGTGGGAGCATGAACGTCTTCTCTTTTTTAGTTTGAATCCAAGTGTTCACGTTAACTCATCTTTTGTAATGCAATCTTGATGTTCTTAGACGAGTCATGCATTTCAACTATTTGTAGTGTGTGTGGATTCATAGAGGATACCAATAAGAACATGTACTTCCACACATAAGATAACATGATTTGTCCCTTTTTCCCCTCTTTTGTTGCAGTTACTTGTTATGATTTTTCCATGTTCATTTTGATTGGGGGAGTGGTGTTCCATGCAATCTCCACGAACCCTTAAGAAGCCTCTTGAAGATATGGAAGATCGATTTAAACGACAAGATTTGTATCTTTGTTTTGATGTAAAATACAAATGGAGACATGTTAATACCTATAAGAGGGAAAAGATAGATTTACAGAAAATTTTAATGTCTTCAAACATTTGTAAGAAAATATATCATGCTTTGATTGTAAAATGACAATAGGATGGTGATCCATTAAGAAACATGATGTTTTTTTTTTGAGAGCAAAGGACATCCATCGTGCAGTTGTGTGCCCAAAACTTCATCGTTAACTCACAATATTATAAGTACATGGCTATCAAAAGCCAAAAATATTACATGATCCAACTCCTTGGTAGCGTTGTAGCGACTTAACATGTGCAACAACATTTTCACCATAGCAACAAACTTGAGGGAATATCACCCCATTTAAATCCAACTAATAAGGCTCACATCACAATCACACTTGTATTCTCTCCTACTGCCAATCGAACTAAATAGACTCCCCCATGTTTGCAGCATAACTTGTCGCAACCAATGTGCTGTCAGAGCTTGTCCAGACACCAATGTAGCCTACACATGTGAAAAATAGGTGGTCGACATCTTTAATATTCTCCAAATATTAAGTGCATGTAGGATTTGCACCTTGGAAAAAGTGTGCATATATGTCTCCCTTCAGCACCCTACCCTGCCTTAGTCATAGGCTCTGTTTGGTTGAAGGGTTGGGCAGGGTTGGGTTGGCCCAACTCGAGGTACCCTTCCTTCCAAACATCCCAATCCTCCTCAGAGTTTACTATTCACAGGGGTACCCTAACTCAACCCAACCCTGCTCAACCCTGTAACCAAAGACTCCCATCCTCCTTGGATATAGAAATCGTTTTCCACTCTAATAATACCAATCCATTAGAGGATGCTCTCCGTCCTCTTTCTGATGTCGATGGGTAAAATCATATATGAGAGTGAGAAAATTAGAATCACCAACATAATGTATTTCAGCCACACTAACTTGCCACCTCTAGATAAGCACATAAACGTCCAGCCAACGAGCCTCTTCTACGTATTCTCAATCAAATGTAATTATTCAACTTGATGTAGTCATCCATCTTTCAATGGAAGACCTGAGTATCTCAAGGGTATATATGTAGTTGAGGATCTCAAGTAGCTCGTATGTAAATTAATCTCTCCTCATTCAATCCTAAAGCAACAAATTCTAACTTATGTATGTTAAGTCACAAACCATGCAACACACAAAAATATCTAATTCTACCGATATACCCTTACAGTTATTATGACCACCCTCCACAAATAGAATCGTATCATCAACATATTGAATAATAAGCAAAGATAACTCCTCCCTCGAATAACCATCATAAAATCCAGTCGTCGAGCATCTTTTCGAGAGTAAAATATATTATGAGATAACAATTTCCTTCTCCTTCCTTCTCTTCTCCTAGTTCATATAATAGATCATTTTGTTTCATGATTCGTGTATTATTAGATATGTGCGTACAATTATAACAAAATCTATTTGACTTGTGCATTCCTCTTGGCTATCTTATGGTGTAATTGCACGTTGCACCCCGTTTTTTGTTATACGTATGCTTTTAATCTCATTGACTAACCCGTGTCAAAGCAACATCCACGTTGATTCTTTGTGTTAAAGAGATGTTGCTTTTTATCAGAATTCACATGATGAACCACTACTTAGACAAAGTTGTTGATGTCTCTAAGTAATTAAGATTATGACCATGTATGCTTGAATGGGTCTAGTTTGGTGGTCGTGTTCTTTAATTTGATATTGTCTATGATGATCAAAACACGACTTTAGATGTCAGTTCTAATTCCGAAGATTGTAACTGTGCTAGGGGAATAGATCATCCACCACCCCCATCCAACCACAGATCTGAAACACATGGCCTTCTCCTTCCACATCTTTTCCTCCGAGACCATCAAGGATGACCCAGAAATGCAGTCCCAACCCAACCCCCCCCCCCCCCCCCCCAATCCTCCTCCACCTCTACCCTCATCCCCTCTACCCTAGGCACCTTCTCCAACCACACTAACCCCCTCCCTAATGGGTGATGAATCCATGATTCATCTACATTATACATGAATCTTAAAAAAATCTCATTAGTAAATCATCAAATAAAACACCTAAATTGACTTAATTAACATTAACTAATTATAAAAGAATTATTGCTAAAATATATGAATAAATAACCATGATTTTCCATGGCATTGAGCTTATTATTTTATGTACAGATACTAAGTATTTTATTATCTTTCTGAAGTCATCTGCTAATTGGGTATAAAGAATCAAAAGTCAAAAAATCACACAACTTAGAAAAAACAAAGGAATCTGAATCTCCATATTTTGTAAATACTATATCTTTTCTAACATTGTTTTCCAATTTTCTTACCTTATAAAAATTCATAAAAAATACTCTCTCTCTTTCTCTCTCTCTCTTTCTACATGTGTGAACCACATAATCTCTCTTGTAGATAGCTCGAGCAAATTTTTGAAAAAATCAAGGACCCAAAAAGAAGATTATTTACTTCCTTTTTAAGAGAGAGAGAGAGAGTAGTTTAGGTTTTATTTTCCGTAGCTTCTTTTATTTTCAAGTGCATGTTTGAACCCTCATACTTGTAGTTAAACAGGACTAAACAGTGGGGACACTTGGGCCTGTTTTGATCCATGTTGTGTGGTTAGTGACCCAAGTGTGTTGTGTGTTTGACGTAGAATTATGACAGCACTCGCGATGGAATAGTTTTATTTGCTTGTGCTCGATTATATTTTGTAGAGCACACAACACCTTAATTACACGCACTACAGATCATTCAATTTAGCAAAAAAATGAAATTATTTCTCCCTGCTAAAAGAACTTTCTGCTTAAGAGCCATTTTATCGGTTGCATTCATATAGAACAATTTCAATTATGTTATGCATCCCGTACGAAAAGCATTGGGAATCACTGTAAGTTAGCACGCATAATTGCTTTCATCGTGTATCGGATTTTCTCAACTCCTCCCCATGTTATGTTATCTAAGTTTAAAGGAATTGAGACTGATCGATAGATGATTATCTTGTGCTTACTAAGACCCGAGATGATAACCTGATCAAGAATTAGGGTTGCTAACACGATTGATTAAATTAATTAGAATAAATTCAATCCTTGTTTCAGGAGATCAATGGCCATCATTGGACGCAGGTACCTTCCAAACTAAGCGAAGTGCACAACACATGAGTAGGGGTTGCTAATCGAATCGAATACATTCGAATCCACCTAGATTCAGATTCAATTCATTATGAAATTTTCGAATCCAAATTCGAAACGAATTTTAAACGAATTTCTAATCTAAATTCAAATTCATTTCATTTTGAGTTTCGAATATTCAAATTCGATTCATTTTATATCGAATCATTATTTTTATTATCATTTAACTAATAATAAAAAAATTATATAAATAATATTCTAAGTTTAAAGAATTGAATAGAATTTGTGATACTAATTTGTGAAAATTATTGAGATAAGAAAAAAATTAATATAAATGATAAAATTCGATAGATAATATAAATTGCATAAAAATACCTAACTTTTGTCGTTCGTGCATGTCTCTTGCAATCTCATTTTCCCTTTTTGTACCTATTATGAATAGAATGTAAAAGAAAAAATAATTAGATTAGACTTATTTAACACGATATACATTATTGATGAAATATTGAATGTATTATGACTACCTTTGCATGATGATGAACGACCAAACCAAGCTCGTATAGAAAATCCTACAAATCAAGCATGATATTTGAAGTAAAAATGTCAGCTACAAATTGTTTACATAATAAATTCCTTTATCCATACATTTGAATTATTATGCAATCTATTGTTGCCTACACCCACACTACTCCTTTACTACTCACCCTTGTTGCCATCTTGCATGTCTCATCCTCCACCATATAAGCACCAACATCGTCATCGAACCCCTGATTGTTACTCTGCCTAGGCTCAAACGTCGCACTCGTCAACATCTTGTAGGTGCTACTGTCCTTTTTTTGTGGCCTCTCCATTTGAACTTTGCTTTCTCGCTGCTTCACCGTCCTCGACATTAACAATGCATCTTTTTTATTGTTATATCGAGACCACCACTGAGGTTGTCTCCTCCCTTTGCGTTTATGATACCTTCTCCAACACTTATCTTTGTCTTTTTAGGAATGGACGTCCGGTGATGGGGGAAGGGCATGCACCCATTTTTCAGGGTGCTAGCTTTATTTGCACCTGATATTCAGAGGCCAGTGAAATTGTAAATCGCCTCTTCTTCTCTTGTACAAGTCCTGTGGACATTTGGGTACACTTTGGAAAATGCTGCAACATTCCGGGAGTTTATTGGATCCGATTAGCTGGGTCTAGAGGCGGGGAGAATCGGGGTTGTAGTTATGTTGTGGGCTTTGGGCTGGCAAGAAATGGCATGGTAACAGAGACTCGTATGCCCTCCGTCTAGAACAGGTCGATTACAGCAATTCTAAGATCGTTAAAATTACATGTTCTAGATGGAAGGCATAGGAGTCTCTATTTCTAACGAAATTTGAATGGCATATAGAAGAGATATAGGGATGCATATACATAGTGATATTTTCAAAAAAAAATTAAAAAAAAAACATGAAACATATAGACCCGATGCATGTAAAATTATATGCACCTGGGTGCATACTCCCTTTCCCCTATATATGTGTGTGAGAGAGAGGTTGGGGAGCTTGCACCATGGTGCATGTAACTTTACATGCACCAGTGCCATAAACACCCAACTTTTGACCCATCCATCAAGACTGCGACATTTTAACAATATCTGAATTTCTGAAATTTTCCCTTCCATATCAACAAGTTAGAAATGTATGTTTTATACAAAATTTGAAACACATATTCTACTAATATGTCTAAATAAATCCAATGAGATTTTATTTTTAATAAAATGAATATTTGTGGCACCGGTGCATGTAAAGTTACATGCACCCATGGTGCAATCTCACCAACCTCTCTCTCTCTCCCTATATATATAGAGAGAGAGAGAGAGAGAACCGGGAGGCTGCTGCGTGTAGCAGCCAAGCTGGCTGCTACATGTAGCATTCTCCCCCAAATTTTTTTATTTTTTTTGCGAAATTTCACCATGTATATTCATCTATATATCCCTCCTACATGTCATTCAAATTTTACGAGAAACAAAGACTCCTAAGCCGTCCATCTAGAAGGGGTAGATTACAACAAATTTCAGACCGTTAAAAATTACCCGGTCTAGATGGAGGGCTTAGGAGTCTTTGTTTCTCGTGAAATTTGAATGACATGTAGGAGGGATATATAGATGAATTACATGGTGAAATTTCGCAAAAAAAATAAAAAAAATTGGGGGAGAATGCTACATGTAGCAGCCAGCTTGGCTGCTACACGCAGCAGCCTTCCTTTTCTGATATATATATATATATATATATATATTGTATGTATATATGTATATATGTATGTATATATGTATATATGTATATGTATGCATGCATGTATGTATATGATATCACTTGTATGTAAATCTTGATATTTGAACCCATCTGCACTTAATAATGGACAAAGTATCATAATGCTTGCATTTAAACTAACTATATTTGCCTTAATATTCAATGATAACACTTAAACTTACACTTGATACTTAGCATTTTTATTTCATATGTTTAATAGGATAATGGCGAGCGTTGAAGCTTGGGTCTTTTCCAGACTTTTCTTAGTCATCCATACTACTACTTCTAGACTTGGAGAGAGCCGAATCGACCAATCTGATTTTCTGAACAAGAGGAATTTTGCTCTTCTCCCGGATCTGCCATGTCTCCTTATTGAGCTTGTTTAGGTAGATGTTACCTAATAGGGCTAATAGTAATACACTATGTGAGACTGGGTTAGAACCCTTGCTGGCTTTCCCTTTATCCTCTCTTCCATCAATCGACCTTAAATTGTCTCGTCTCTCTCCCTCCGAGGAACTTTTTCCTATCTCGACGCATTTCTTAGGCCTAGCAGCTTCATTCCGATCTCATGTGCTAATAGGTCTCACTTGAGCTCACATTGCTAATTTGTTCCCTCGATCTCCCTACCTTTAACGGGTCTCAAGCCCTTCCTTGCGGTTTCTAAGTCCGTCGCTTAAGGCTCTGTGTGTATCGACGAACCCTCTTCCTAGCGACATGCATCTCTTTTCGTGACCAAGAGCTTTGTTTTGCATTGAGCAGTTGTCATCTTCCTCTTTCCAAATAGAGAGACTACTATGAACAAGAGAGTGGGTGCTCCTCTAAGATTGGGGATGCATAGTCTTCTCTTTCCCTACTCATTGTCGCTTTACTTCCTTGTTCAGTGAGGCCTGACATGAGATCGTCGAATCAATCCTGAGATCATGGAATAAAGAAAGATGGGTGATGTATGCCTTATTTGAATTATTTTCGGCACATTTATTATCGTCTTGATAAAATCAAAATAGCTTGTCTAATCATCTATATTGCTCCACGTTAGAGGTTTGGCCGGTTTTGGCAGATTTTATTTCTAGGGTTTTTATCACTTGTGTTGTGCCCCTTCGAGATATCGCAATATCAGTTATGCCCCTATCTTTTTGGTAATATCAGTTGTGCCCCTCACTTCTTTCTCCGTCATCACTTGTGCCCTTCCGTCAGATTGACTGTCAGTGAGTTGACTAAACGATGTTTTTTTCAAGCCTTGGTGCAGTTAAAAGGGGTATTATTGTCCACTTCTTCTTCATATTTTTAACCTCATGCTCTTCCCTCACCCCTGAAGCATACATGTCCCCACCGGCACCTTCTTTCTGTTCGAAACTGAGCTTAGTCCACCATATACTCCCCATCTGAGTCCATGGAGCTCGAGCTTCGTTAACTCTTGCAGGTTCACGATATGGGAGGAGCCAACTCCGTGATGAATCATCAGAGACCAAAGCTTCGTTAACTCTAGCAGGTTAACTCTTGCAGCTCGTGTATCTGAGAAAGCTCCTGCAGACACACTTGAATAAAGAATAGGAAATGAGTCAAGCCACTATACTCGTCGATCCCCTTCCCTCTCGCTGATCTACCCATCCACAGACGCGTAGTCGCCTCCTTGTTTGTTGTTGCCCATCGCTCGATGATGAGGAAGTGCCTCACCAGCGCCACCCGCCTCCCTATTTGTTGCTGCCCAAGGAAAGACGGGGACGGGGTGGGGGATTGAGAAGGGTATGCACTGCTATAACCACCGTTGAGACCAGGGTTGGGGGAGGGGGGAGGTCTGGGCGGAGGGGTGGCATGGGGTGGGGGAGGTTGGGGCGACAGAGAGGCTGGGGCGGACGGGCGTCAGGGGGTGGGTGGAGGTCAGGGCGGCAGGAGGTGGGGGGAGGTCGGGGCAGGGAGCAGCAGGGAGGCTGGGGCGGAGGGGTGTCAGGGGGTGGGCAGAGGTCGGGGCGGAGGGGCGGTAGGGGGTGGGTGTAGGTCGAGGCGGTAGGGGGTGAGGGGAGGTCGGGGCAGGGGGCGAAGGGAGGTGGGGAGGAGGGGCGTCAGGGGGTGGGCGGAGGTCAGGGCGGAGGGGCATCAAGGGGTGGGGGGAGGTCGGGACGGCAGGGGGTGGGGGGAGGTCGAGGCAGGGGCCGGAGGGAGGCTGGGGCGGAGGGGCGTCAGGGGGTGGGAGGAGGTCGGGGCGGAGGGGCAGCAGGGGGTGTGGGGAGGTCGGGGTGGCAGGGGTGGGGGGAGGTCGAGGCAGGAGGCGGAGGGAGGTTGGGGCGGAGGGGCGTCAGGGGGTGGGCGGAGGTGCAGCATGGGGTTGGAGGTCAGGGCGACAAGGGGTGGGGGGAGATCGGGGCAGGGGCGGAGGGAGGCTGGGGGAGGAGTTCCAGGCGGAGAGGGAGGAGGAGGAGGTTGGAAGAGAAGGAAGAGGACGGGGGAAGAGGATGAAGAAGAGGATGAGGAAGAGGGTTTAAATGACCATTCAACCCTGTTTTAAAAATTAATTCTGCATATATCCTTAAAGTTAACGTCCGTTTGCACTATAGATGGACGGTAACTAACTCAAAGGGCACAACTGATAAAATGGCAAGAAGTGAGGGGCACAACTGATATTACCAAAAAGATAGGAGCATAACTGATATTACGATATCTCGGAGGGGCACAAGTGATAAAAACCCTTATTTCTATTGTATGGTAAAAATAAAAAATCTATTCCAATGCTTCTGTGATGTTTTACTAAAAATTTTATTCATATGAATGCCAAAAATATATGAAAAAACAAGATAGATGCCTTTAGTTATGTCGCTAGCATATAAAAAAAGAAAAAATATTGTCTACAACCCAAAATCATAAAAAAATGCTTAAATTGAGAAATTCATTAAAATTTTATATAAAAACATAATACAAAAAGAAAGGATGGTTTGGAGGCCATGTGGCGAGCACAATCCAAGAAAAATATTCCCACGTTTTTAGGCTTTATTATTCCTTCTCAAGTTTTAAAGTTCTATTCATTTCCCTTTCTAATTCATATTCAAAAATTATTTTATTTCTTTTTAGTTTTATTTTCTCTTACTTTGAAAATACCCAAGCAAAAAATAAAAATAAAATAGTTTATTCTTGTTTTTATTATATTTTCTCGTTCACTTTTAGAATTAAAAAAATTGTCTTATATATATATAAATATTATAAATTATTTTATTTTTCTTGCGTTATTTATTTCCTAAATCAAAAATTAAAATTTAAAGATAATATAACAAACTGAAGTGCCTAAAAAGGCAAAAAAACACATGAACAAGCAAAAATATAAGTGGGTCAGCGGACTAAGTGTGTCTCCAGCATTTGTAGTTTGTATGCCTCCTTTAAGTTCTAGTGTACATTTACTTAGTCAATACTAAGGGCCCGTTCGGTTCGGGATTAAGCAGGAATAAGGATTGAGAATAAGGAGAATAAGAGTCTATTCTTTGTTCGGCTGGAGGATAGGAATAAGGAGAATAAGGTGAAATAAAGGTAGGTAATGTGGGATAAAGATAGGAATAAGAGTGAAATAAGATGAAATAATGGGGAATAATCGTACCACGGGGAACCGTGTCGAGAGGAAAATGGCCCCCTATTCTCCTCTATTCCGGGGCCTTATGCTTGTACCGAACATGTCCTAAGTGTTTGGGTACTACTATTTAACACACCTAAATTATCATTCATGATTTTTATCAAAATGATGTCATTGTTGGGGAAGCACATCAAACCGGATCATGTTTACTCATTAAGTCAGTTTCACCGAATTGCTTGTTTATTTACATGCATTGTCTAGTTTATGCATTACTTTTGCATATCTGGTATTACTGATTCCTTCTTCTTGAGCAGGACCCTAGTGACCGAGCGGCTCTATAAGAAGCTGCGTAGTTCTAGCAGATCGGTCGGCTCCAATTAGAGTGAGCGACTGCTGGGTGATCAGGGAGGAGAGGAGTAAGCTGGATTAGCATAGTGTGGTTTCATTTTTTTCGCATTCCATTTTCTTTACTGTATTATTGTACACTCACTATTTTCAGTACTGTATTATTGCACTTTGTTTTCCATTCACTAAATAAAATTTTGCATTATATAATTTTAAGTTGTCCCAAAGGCATTTACTAAGTCCTAATTTTAAAGATCTGCGGAGACCCAGTGAGACCAATTACTAAAGTTTGGAAATTTTTCTGTCAAATTTTCACCCCAAAATCTCATACCGACATCCAAATATACGAATAAAGCCTCCACCACTTAAGTCCTAATTTTGCCTATAAAGCCAGCTAACTTAAATAAGCAAACACGCGGATACAATGGTCATTCTACACATAAACTCAAAAGTTAGCAACCCATATCTCCACTGAACATAAAATAGTGTCCACCAAACAGAATCGCATACTTACCCCTCTGCACAAAATGAAAAAACGGAGAAATATACACTTTTTTATTAATGATTTGGATAACACAAATACCTCATGGATGAATTAATGTTCGCAATAGAAAATTTTGGAACAAAGAGCAGGGGAAGACAATATATGCTGCCTAAAACAGCTTATATTACATACAGGAAATACCAACGAAGTTAAGGAAACAATGCAGCTAACAATAAAGAGTAAGACGACTACGAAATTTCAACCTATGACATCTTAGATGTCAGACAGACTTGACAATCTATCATCTCAGCATTTCTCCTATTTCAATTTTTTGATCGATAATAAGTTACAATATGCAAAACTGCCAAAGAATGTTCTTGAATGAAAATACAATTATTCGCAAGAGTAAGAAGAGAAACAGAACAAAGCATTCGTATGAAATGAAGATTGTGAGGATAACTGCCTTGAGAATGTTGAGGGAAATGTGGACTGGGCCCTCTGGATGAGAACGATGCCGTCGAGTGGCATGTTGACATTTCTACAAAAAAAACATGATAATTCAGAGAAGCCATAGATAAATAAGTAGTATATCCAAAAGAAAACAAACTGGAGAAGAACCACTGAGTATTATCCAAGTTACTTCATGATATGCCTGTAAAACTTTGATTTTGCACTAATATAAATGAAATCGGTTTTTCACGTGATCCAGCAGTCGGATGTAAGGTTTATTGGACAGAAATACCCAGGGAACCATAGATGCATCATTTTAAATATGCTGACTAATAAACAAATCACTGGAGAGGATTCGCTAACACAATGAAGTATAATCATGATATATCCACCTTTTACAACAATTAGGGGCAAAGAAAGCAAAACTTCATAACAAGATAATGCGTGAAAGAGACATCAGAAGGGTCTAAAGCAACAAAATTTAAGGCACACAGACAAAAAATATAATTATTTGTAGGATTTTATAGGGAATATATATTTAATGGGTACTTAGTGGAGTTGTAGTTACCAACAATGTTCATGACCTCATCAGTGTAGGAATTTAGGTCATAGGGAAAGCAACATTCATCATAATCCCATCCTCATGCTTGATGACACTAAATCCATGGTGCCCAACAAGTTCTGTCACATAAACCTTTTTCATGTCCAAAAAGTCCACAGAATGCAGGAGCGAACTTGATATTCAGACAACAGCAACTAAGAGAAAGCTATCAAGAATCATAAACGCCTTTTAGATTGCCAAAATGTAAACTGATTCATTCAAAACAAAATATATTTATCGTGGACTCCACGATGGCAGTAAGCTGGAAGTTACAAGTACTTCCATTTGAAGGCAATGCATGCTTGTTGTGCAGTGTGATTCTCATGATATCTCTCAATTACAACTATCACCAGGTTACCGGAATTATTTCCAGATACAGCACTGATAAACTGATTTCTGAATCAAGTATAGACAAGATCCAGTCAGTGAGTTGAGACCCATGACGTGGCAGGGTAACAAGAAAATTAACCCCCCCCCCCCGGTCGAGATAAGATGTGATCTACGTATTTAAGTCCTCATGTATGCGATAATCCACGAAGTTTTATAGATGAGGACAAATCTTCTAAACAATAAAAGAAAATAACAATCCTTAGCCCGTGACATTTTCGTGGTACCATGTTTCTCTATTACAAATTAGGAAAAATGCTGTCATCAAAGCAGGCATTATAGTCTATAGATGTTCTCCCTGGTCTCTGGACAAGATTTAGAATTCGATGAATGCAATGTCGGCCAAAGGGACACCAACTCAAACACAAATATAGAATTTGGATTTCCATGATATTCCCTTCCAATTTTATCAAATTAAACATCAATAACACGTCAACAATCATAGACACCTGATACAGGTGTGAACTATATGAAGTCAAGAACACCACACAATTAATCATTGGCTAATTTACTATTCAAACGTAGAATTATGCTATTTTATGTTTATGTCAAGTAAATTTTTTGTGCAGGCCTTTCAAAGTGCCAGTTCACAAAAAAATTGTTATGACTTTGGCGGTTTGACCCGAATATATCTCAGTTAGTTCTGAAAGGAAAAAGTAGAATTGGGTGCAATCAATTATCAGTAAATCCAACCTGAACAGCTGGAACTAGGCCGAAGGCATTCCTAAACCTAATAGGAATCGAACTTATTGTCCATACAAGATAGGACTTTAGACCTTTTAGAAGATAAAATATTTCCTTCCACTTGTTTATGATGATCACAAATTTTAAACTGGCGAAACCAAACACTAATACTATTTTTAAGATCTTTGATTTAATTGGTCTAATTAATTAGAATGCCATGCGGCAGCTACCGAATCTGTAAACATGGGAAAAAACACAGTTCTTCGATAAGGCTCATCTCGATTAAACTTACATGAGCTTAACAAAATATAAGCACAGATTTTTATTAGTAACTCTGAAAAGAATATCAACATATCAATTAATACGCAATTAGAGTCCTAATAGAAAAGGTTGAGTCATTTTTTCTGGTTTCAAAGATAGATGATTGTAGAAAAATTCTTAGTCTATCATATAAAATCTTATTTTAGTTTATAAACATACTCAGATTAACCTGATTTTCAAAATCAGGAGGTTGTTTGACAAGAATTCGTTTTCAATAACCATTTAAGAAAGCAATTTTTACATCCATTTAATATAGTTTTATGACTAAATATGAAGCATAGGCTAAAAGACATTCTCACGGATTCTAATCTTGCAACACGTGTTTCCTCGAAGTCTATTCTACTTATTTCTTATCCAAGTCTATTCTACTTGTTTATTGTGACATTCGGCTTCTAGTTAAGCTTTATTTTTAAATTACTTGACCAATTTCGTTAGTTTTGTTTCTTAAAAAAACATTTAGTATTGATTATTTTTGTTTGGATGAGTGGGCCCTAACTCTGGGATTTTTTGCAAAACGATTAATTCTTCTTACATAAGATATATCCAAGATTCATCTTTCAATGCAACATTTATATTAGATTCTATTTGAGAGGCATAAGCATCCAATACGAAGTTTTAGGTTAACCAAGATCGAGGTTTAACTTTATCCAATACATTTTTCGGCCATTTCGGTCGAATTTCGATTTCGACAGGATATCGATATTTAATAGAAATTCGACCGAATTTCACTGAAATTTGAGGCCATGCGATAGTCAATATGCTTCGCTGCGAGAAACTGGAGCCTCGAGAAGGCTCAAACGAATATGACCCTCCAAGATTCAGTGATAATCCACTTCAATAGATTAGTTCTCTCATGAAATGCAGGATTGTTTGCAATAAATAGGGTGGCCGGGTTATCCCATTGTAATTGCATAAGAAGAGGTACATCTATATGTAAGTCTGCTAACATTGCTCGAACCCACATCATATATGTGCTCACTTGTGCCATGGCTCTATATTCGGATTCAACACTTGACCTAGCAACCACAGTTTGCTTCTTGCTCTTCCAAGAGACAAGAGAACTGCCAACAAATACATTGATGCCCGAAGTGGACTTCATGTCTTTAGAACATCTTTCATAGACTGCATCTGCACATGATGAGCTAGTCATAGTTGCTCCTTTCCTGAATAGCAATCATGCTCCTGGAGATGACTTTAGATACTTTAAAATCACATAAATTGTGTCAATATGTACATGTCGAGATTGCTCCATGAACTGACTGACCCGACTAACTGCAAAGGAGGTTCGTCCTATCGATAATCATGTAGAGAAGCTCTTCCACCAATTCTATGTATCTTCTCATGTTCACCTCCTATGTATCATCATATAGCCTCATGCTAGGATCTATAGGAGTAGCAGGTCGACACCCAATCATGCCAGACTCAATTGGCATGTCTGTAACATACTTTCTTTAGGTCATAAAAAGACCCTGTTGATTCTTGGCGAACTCTAATCCCAAGAAGTATCGTAGGGTGCAAAGATCATTGGTGACAAACCATCTGCCCAGAAATTCCTTTGCCCTCTAGATCCCTTGCACATCATCTCATGTAACAAGTATGTCATCAACATATACCATGATAACAACCATACCTCTGAAAGTTCTCTGTACAAGCAATGAACAATGTTGCAGAAGACGGTATTCGGTATTCAGTCGGAGGGGTCATTGAATAGAGAATAATCGGTATTCGGGCGACTATTCGGAATTATTCGATTTTGTATTTTAATATAAAAATTATTTATAATACCTATATTCTTATATTTGTATACATATATGGTCATTCTTTAACATGAATCTAAGATAAAAGTACCAATCAATATAATAGATATATAGAATTTGACATTTGTGGCGATACCTTGGTAAAATGTAACCCATAAAAAATGAAAGTTGAAAATATAAAAATATAAAATATCAAAAGTCAAACTCCAGTCGGCCTAATAGTCGGGTCAGTCGGCCGAATAGTCGACCGACTATTTGGACGGGCCGACTATTGCCTGATTGGAGGTATGTTCAGTCGGGGACCCCCCGCACCGAATAGTCGGACCGACTATTCGAGACAGTCGGCCGACTATTGCAACACTGATAGTGAATGATCTGCATTCGATCTTTTGAATCCATGTCTCAATCAGATCCGAGAGCTTCTGAAACCAAGCTCTTGGGCTATGCTTAAGGCCATATATTGCCCCTCAGCAGCAAACTCCGAAGGCTGCTGCATATAGACTTCCTCCTGGAGATCGCCATACAAAAATGCATTTTTAACATCAAGCTGAAATAAAGACCAATCGCGTACCACAACAGGCAGATGAACTAGTAAAGTAGAGTAGCGAGCAACATGGGAGAATGTATCCAGATAATTCACTCCATATGTCTGAGTAAAACTGTGTGCAACCAATCTCGTCTTGTAACGATCAAGACTCCCATCTGCAGGGTGTTTGACGGCAAGCACCCATTTGCAACTGACAATAGATGCTCCATTGGGAGCAGGAACCAAGCTCCAGGTACCACGCGACTGTAGAGCAGTTATCTCTTCTTCCATGGCCAAACACCACCGAATGTCTCTCAAAGCCTAATGCCAGGTCTGTGGGATTTCCGCAGCAGATAGAGCAACTGCAAATCTCCTAAATTCCCATGTCAAACGATCAAAGGAAACCTGGGATGCGAAAGGATATGAGGCGCATGTACACTTCTGCTTTCGAAGCGCGTACCTCCAGGTCATTGAGAATCTCCACAATATGTATGCCAATCTCCTATAAAGATTCCTGTACAGACACATCTCCAGACTCATCGTTAGAAATAGTGTATTCAGAACAAACCAGGAACGTGTTGGATGACCGATGATGGCCGTGAGTAGAAGTAGGCAGACGTGTATAGTATCATGGCAATGGTGAAGCCAGGATTATGGGAGACGGCGGTGCAACAGGAGGTAAGGAAGGTGGTGTAGGAGGTGGGGGTCAAGGTGCTTGCGAAACAACATGCACAGGTGGAGATGGTGAAGAGCTCGTAGCATGGAAGGCTGTATGGATATCGATATCGTTTCGATATCATATCGATACGATATTTCGACGATATATCGCCGAAAAATCGCTCATATCGACGAGCCTTTGTGAAGAAAATGCCTGGAAATCGAGATATATCGCCATATCAGTGCCCATATCGATCCCATATTGATATCGATATAGCAGCGATATATCATCGATATTTCCTTCCATGGCTCGTAGGAGGTAGCATGTAGGCCTCATCAACTGAATCTGATAAAGTCAACCTACCACCTATAGGAGAAACATACATCACCGACTCAAAAAATGTAACATAGACACTCACATAATATTTCCTACGCAATGGATCCTAGCATCGATTTCCCTTCTGCATCCTACAGTACCCAACAAAAACACATTTGACAGCTCTGGGAGAGAGCTTATCAAAATCTGGAGACAACTGATGGACGAATGCAACAGAGACAATAACACTAGGAATGAGCGAGAACAATTCCTTCTCTGGAAACGCCAGGGAGAAAGGAATCTTCTCACCCAGAACAGACGATGCCATGCGATTCACAAGATAACATGTCGTAAGAACTGCGACACCCTAGAACGAGTGTGGAGCACGACTTTGAATAAGAAGGGTTCATGTAACATCAAGTAAATGATGATGATTTCTCTTTGTAACACCATTTTCCTTAGAGGTATAAGCACATGCGTGATAAACAATACCACAAGATGAAAAGAATAGAGATAGAGCACAAGTACAAAATTCAAAAGCATTAATAGTTCTCTCAAATTTAACAACAACAAAGTCTTTTCCCGCATTAACTAGGGCCGGTTACATGGATTCTTTACCTCCATTCAGATCTATCTTGGTCATTCTCGAGCTTAGATCCAAAAACTAAGATTTCTTTGTATAGTCTCAATCTAACCCTTCTTGGGCCTTCCTTGTCCTCTCTTAACCAGCTCAACATGCCCAGAACTCGCATCTCCTCACTGGTGCATCAACTGACCTCTTTTGTAAATGGTCAAATCACCTTAAGTGATTTTCTCGCACATTATCCTTGATCGGAGCTATACCAAATTTTATCCCGATTGCATCATTCCCAATCCAATCTTTACGTGTGTGTCCACACATCCAACTTAGCATTTTCATTTCTCCTACTACCATTCTCTGCACATATCTATGGTTCACATGCCAACATTCAAATCCATAGAGCAAAACATGTCTCACGGCTACTTTGCAAAACTTTCCTTCGATTTTCAAAAGAATTTTCTTATCACAGAGAACAGTAGATGCTTCTCTACACTTTAGCCAACACGCATTTATTCTATTAGTAACATCTCTAATAATTTCCCCATCATGTTGCAAAATAGATCCCAAGTATCTAAAAGAATCTCTCTTATGTATGTTATCGTCACCAATCTTCATCTCGATTCCTTCACCATTGCATCCATCAAAAGTTCACTACATATATTCAATCTTAGCCCGACTTATACGAAATCCTTTAGTCTACGAAACATGTCTCTAGACCTCAAGCTTCTCATTGACTACATCTCTAGTCTCATCAATCAACACAATATCATAGACGAATAATATACATCAAGGTATCTCATCATGAATGTGATTTGTCAACTCGTCCATAATAAAAGTAAAAAGGAATGGACTCAACGTTGAACCTTGATGCAGACCAATGATGATGTCAAAATAGTTAGTCTTCCTGGATTGCATCCTTACACGAGATTAAGCCCTATCATACATATCTTTGATGAGGTTAATGTATAGGACAGGTACTTGTCTTTTCTCCAAAACTGTCCACAATATCCCCCGTTGATGCAGCGTGATCTCAAATTATAGGGCCGAACTTATTTAATTAATTAGTCGTTAATTTTATTTACGTTTTTAAGTTGTCGTAATTGTCTAATTAAATAACTGAGATCGCTTGTGATCTCAACGTTTATTTCGTAGATTTTAATTTGAAATTGGGTCAATTAATTAGTTAGAGTCAATTTAGGCAAGTCAGTTGTCAATTTAAATTAATTTACTATTTTTGTAAACCCATCTCTCCTATATAAAGAGAGGGTAGTCCCATGTTTTTATACAGTTCAGATTATATGAAAAGTTGAGTTTATCTCATTATTTCTCTCGCTCCAATTCTCCCTCTCCCAACGGGATCTTCACGATTCCTCTCCAAAATCCCGCGCAACCGGCGCGATCTTCTTTTCTCTCATCCACTACTTTCTTCTTCCACCAAATTTCCACCATCAATATTTTTATTTCACCGTTGAAACTCTTTATTTGCATCATTTGGTATCAGAGCATGGAAACCGAATCGTTTTCACGATTCGACGATCCCGTCGCATATTGGAGGATGCAATTTGATCTAAGTCATCTCAACCACAACTCGTCGTCTCGCAAGCGTTCAAGGAAGTTCAAAAAACGCATTATAGCATCCATGAAAGTCCAAGCATGGTTGGATGCGACAATCAATGAGGATTCGCTCGACAACAACGAAATTCAGACCACAGAAGCTGCTGTGCAACCCGATTTTGACCAAGAAAATGAAGGTACTTTCATTCCAAATGAAGATTTATTTGATACAAATATTGTGCAAGAAGACACGGAAGATTCAGGGCCCATATTTGATGAAGACCCTGTGGGGAATGAATACAAAATCATCAATTTTTTTGTGGTTGAGGCTGCTGTCCAGGAAGATGTGGAACCCACGTATGATGCAAGTATCATGGGGGAGCCTGTTGATCTCTCTGCGGTGGTTGAAGCCCTACCCCTCGATGGGCGCCTTCGCTGGAGCCTTCAACTAGGCCTCTACCACAACAGCCACCGCCCCAAGGCGATGAACCCCTGGCGGCGTGGCCTCCCCCCAGCCCTCCCACGCGCGCCACCTCCTCCCCGCCAATACAGCGCCAACGCCGCCCGCTGGCGCCCGCGACCTTCCCTCCCATCTCGCCATCGCCAAACCGACTGGCGCCGCGCCCGCCATCTCCCAGAGCTACTTCGCATCGCGCGCCCTGATCGCGCGCCTCGGCGCACCCCGCCTAGCCGCGAACTGCAGCAACTCATCTCCACGCCGCCGCCCACGCGGTGCCAACGCCAACTCGTCCCCGCCAACGGCGATTGGAGGTTTCACGCCGCCCCTGCGCCTAAAAAAAGGCCCCAAACCCTAAGAACAAGGGGGAAGGGAACCGAATCCCTGGAATTGGGGGATTGGGAAATTATTTGGGAAAATTGCAAAAATAATTCCCAAGAATCCCCTATTTGCAGAAAGAACAAAGCCAAGAAAAGTGAAGGGGTACGAAAATTGCAGTGGTGCCCTCCAATTGGGAAAAACTATAAACGTAATGTTGAAAGATCTAATTGCAAGTTACAATCTCATAGACGACTTCTCCAACGATCCACCTACATCACGCAATTCGTCAGGAGCCGAATTTTTAAAGCGGTGGAGAGTTGATGCAGCGTGATCTCAAATTATAGGGCCGAACTTATTTAATTAATTAGTCGTTAATTTTATTTACGTTTTTAAGTTGTCGTAATTGTCTAATTAAATAACTGAGATCGCTTGTGATCTCAACGTTTATTTCGTAGATTTTAATTTGAAATTGGGTCAATTAATTAGTTAGAGTCAATTTAGGCAAGTTGGTTGTCAATTTAAATTAGTTTATTATTTTTGTAAACCCATCTCTCCTATATAAAGAGAGGGTAGTCCCATGTTTTTATACAGTTCAGATTATATGAAAAGTTGAGTTTATCTCATTATTTCTCTCGCTCCAATTCTCCCTCTCCCAACGGGATCTTCACGATTCCTCTCCATAATCCCGCGCAACCGGCGCGATCTTCTTTTCTCTCATCCTCTACTTTCTTCTTCCACCAAATTTCCACCATCAATATTTTTATTTCACCGTTGAAACTCTTTATTTGCATCATTGGAACAAAATTATAAGCTTCTCCAAATCAATAAAAATCATATGGGGTTCTTCCTTTTAGCTCTATAAATCTCCATTGTTCTCAACAAGTGGATGGCTTCAATAGTTGAGCGACCGAGCATGAATCTGAATTGATTTTCTTTTATTTCGAAAACTTGCCTCAACCTTCTTTCGATCACACGTTCTCAAATTTTCATAGTGTAACTCATCAACTTGATACATCTGTAATTTAAACAATTTTGAATGTCTCATTTGTTCCTATGAAGTAGCACCATGATGCTTCTCCTCCAATCTTTAGGCATTTTTTACTTCGTCACATAACATTGAATAATTTTGTAAACCAAGTCAAAACACGCCCACCTAAAACTCTCCAAACTTATATAGGAATGTCATCAGGTCCTACAACTTTCCCAGGTCTCATAACCTTCAAAGCATCCTCTACTTCCTTCTTTTGACAGAAGAGGAAAAATATTCTGCACTTCATTGATAAAAGTTTTAATCACATCCCCGACCTCATACTTATTTTTCACTCATCGACAGCAACAAGGTAAAACATATGTCCATGGTGACCAGCAACACAACTCGAACCCTAAATATCAACATGAAATAACTCAGAAAGTGAGCTACTACTCCGACTCCGATGACTAGGAAACACAGATCGATGGTGCTTCCCCAGCTGACATGCCTCGCATTGGAAGGATGAGCGAGGTGAGACCTAAGGGAGAACATGACGCATCTTCTGAAGGGGAAGGTGACCAAAGCAGGTGTCGCATGGAAGGAGAGACGGGTCCTATAAAATGAGATGATAGGTTTGTATATGGAGTTTAGACCAGTCGATAGAGGACTCCCTGCTCAGACCACAACCAATAACCCTACCCGTAAAATTGCCCTGAAATACAAAAGAAGACGGGTCAAAAATAGCACGACAATGTGACTCCTTCATAGTCTGATGGATAGACAATAAATTCATAGAGAAGTCAGGTGCATGCAACACATTCTGCACCACATCGAAAGTGTCAAGTTGATCTCCCATTGTCCTGTGATCGGGGAATGGGTACCATCGACTATGACAACGATTCTGCAAGGAGGAACCTGTCAGTAAGACGGGTCTACTTACTCCGCTACTCAAGCTGATGCAGGAAAACCATGCTTGGAGTAGCATGTGTTCTCTATGTACCCTGGGCGGTGAAAGTAAGTGCACGGTTGGTGAGTACGACCTCCTCTACCACGAGATCCACGACTACGAAGCTGAGAAGAGCCTTCCCTACCGTGGGAGGCTGTCATTGCAGAGGATGTCTGACTGGGAGCGGGAGAGACAGTGATCCTACTAAGTCTACGGAAAGCTTCCTCCATGAGAGGGATAGTAGCGTCAGCTAATATCTGCGAGCGGGTCGCCTCATACTCTGGATCAAGTGATGCTAAGAATACACCAACCATGGTGGCATTTCTGTATGACTTCTGATGCTCAAGAGTAGATGAGAGAAGCATGAAACTGTGGAGCTTTTCAAACATACCACGCATGGACATGTACATCGAATGAAGGGGTCGTTCATTCTGCTTGATGGCAAATATGTCACGATGTAGCCGCAGAATCTTTGTCTCATTCCTTTGTTGGGAAAAAGGAACAACTTGTTTATTCCATAAGCCCTAGGCTCTCTTATATAGGAGAGTAGCCTATGGGTAAATTACATAAAGCATACAACTGAAAATAAAAATAGAGAAGGGATACAGACACTACTACTATATGCGTTAACACTCCCCCTCAAGATGGAGCATAGATATCAATCATGCTCAGCTTGGACGCACACTTCTGGAATGGGCCTCGTAGTAATGCTTTGGTGAATATATCCGCAGTCTGATTCTCTGAGGTAACATGAGATGTAGCAATGAACCCCTTCTGAATCATGTCACGTATGAAGTGACAGTCAACCTCAATGTGCTTGGTCCGCTCATGGAATGCTGGGTTGTTTGCAATGAACAAGGCTGCCTGATTATCACATTCCAAGTTCATAGGAAGTAGTACATCTAAACATAGGTCTGTAAGTACAGCTTTCACCCACATCATTTCTGTAGTAGCCTGGGCCATAGCCCTATATTCGGATTCAGCACTAGATCTAGCTACCACCGTCTGTTTCTTGCTTCTCCATGGGACTAGGGCATCTCCAACATAGACGGCATACCCTGAGGTAGACTTCCTGTCCTTGGGACATCCTGCATAGTCTGCATCCGCATATGTTGAGATAGAAATCCCCTTTCCTTTCTTGAACAACAGACCTGCACCTGGAGATGATTTGAGATATCTAAGAATCATATGTATTGCATCCATATGAACCTGGCGTGGTTGCTCCATGAACTGGCTCACACGACTCACTGCAAATAATATATCTGGTCTAGTTATCGTGACATACAACAGTTTGCCTACCAGTTCTCTGTATCTTCTCCTGTCCACCTCCTCTGTGTCATCATCATAGAGCTTCATGCTGGGATCCATTGGTGTCGTAGCAGGTCGACACCCAAGCATACATGTTTCACTTAACAGATCTGTAACATATTTTCTTTGTGACATTACTAACCCATATGGATTTCTAGCAAATTCCAACCCCAGAAAATATCTAAGAACACCAAGATCCTTAGTGACAAATTCACTTCCCAGCATTTCTTTCGCCTGCTTTATGCCATGCTCATCATCTCCTGTGATCAAGATATCATCTACATAAACCATGATTGCAATAATACCTCTAGCAGTCTTCTGTACAAACAAGGAATGATCAGCATTGGAGCGTTTGTATCCTTGTTTCTCAAAGAGGTCTGAGAGCTTCTGAA
Organism: Ottelia alismoides; assembly: GCA_037367405.1. Classification (NCBI taxonomy): domain Eukaryota; kingdom Viridiplantae; phylum Streptophyta; class Magnoliopsida; order Alismatales; family Hydrocharitaceae; genus Ottelia; species Ottelia alismoides. Next base: position 174,548 of record JAZKJV010010799.1, on the reverse strand, counting down.
ACTATGCACTGGGGCTCTGTTAAAAACCATAGATAGCCTTATGTAATCTGCATACCTTGGAACACTCCCCCTCAACAGCAAAACCGGGTGGTTGTTGCATATAAACTTCCTCCTGCAAGTCTCCATATAAGAATGCATTCTTCACGTCCATCTGATGGAGCGGCCAGTCTCTAGCAACTACAACTGACAACAAGATCCAGCGAGTGGAATGACGGGCCACAGGCGAGAATGTGTCAAGGTAATCCACCCCGTATGTCTGTGTAAAGCCACGTGCAACAAGCCGTGCCTTGTACCTATCAATGGAGTCGTCTGCATTGTGCTTCACTGTAAACACCCACTTACAGCTCACCGGGTTCACATCTGGAGGTATAGGAACCAAACTCCAAGTTCCTCTGGACTGAAGTGCCGCCATTTCTTCCTCCATTGCTAGCCGCCATCTACTATCCTACAGAGCATCTTGATAACTCCGTGGAATATCTACAGCTGACAGTGCCACCACAAATGTCCTGAAATCTCCAGATAGTCTCTCAAAAGACACAGATGCTGACAATGGATATGTAACACAGCTCCTCTTCGATTTGCATATAGCAATGGGAACATCTAAATCTGTTGTAGCCTCCTCTGGCCCCTGCAACATATCCTGCTCAGAAATGTCGTCAGATCCATCAATAGAAATATTTTCATTACATACCATAGGCGAGATAGGAGACGAGTCATGACCATGAGCGGGAGGAGGCCTGCGGGTATAATGGAACGGTAGCGGTGAGACAGGTATATGTGGTGGTGGTGGTGGTATTGGTGACAGCATTTGAGGTGGTGGTGTCGTGTATATGGCATCAATAGATGGCGGTGGTAGCTGTTTGTCTCCCGAAGCTGAAAAATACATAACAGATTCAAAAAATATAACATCTGCACTGACCATATACCGCCGACGCAGAGGATCAAAACACTTGTACCCCTTTTGAGTTCTGGAGTACACAACGAAAACACATTTGACAGCCCTAGGAGAGAGCTTGTCAGTACCAGGCGACAACTGATGGACAAGTGCAACCGACCCAAACACACGAGGAGTAAGGGTGAACAGATCCTTCCCAGGATAGATGAGGGAAAACGGAATCTGTTCATTCAAGACAGAAGAAGGCATATGATTCATTAGGTAACATGCAGTGAGGACTGCATCACCCCAGTAGGAGTAGGGAACATGACTCTGTATAAGAAGTGATCTTGTGACATCAAGAAGGTGACGGTGTTTTCTTTCAGCAATTCCGTTTTGTTGAGATGTATGAGCACAAGATGTTTGGTGAACAATCCCTTTTGAGGAGTGATAATTGGCAAGAATATTGGTGCACAATTCTAAAGCATTATCACTTCTCACAAACTTCACAGATGTGGAGAAAACATTTTGTATTTCATTTAGAAAATGGATAATGATATTTCCTGCTTCAGATTTATTTTTCATCAAAAACACCCATGACGCTCTAGAAAAATCATCCACAAATACTATATAAAATCTGTGTCCCTGATGATCAGGTACACGACTCGGACCCCGGACATCAATATGAAATAACTCAAACTTGGAGGTACTACTCCGACTTGGACGACTGGGAAAAGACGACCTGTGATGCTTTCCCAACTGACACGCCTCACATTGAATAGGTGTATGAGGAAAACCATAAGGTAACACTTGACGCAACTTCTGAAGCGGTAAATGTCCAAAGCGCATATGCCACAATAAAGTAGATACTTGTCCAGAGGGAACGGATGAGGTTCCAGCAAATGGGTTCTGATTCAGGCGGTAGAGGCCTCCTTGCTCATAGCCACGATCAATCACGTTGCCCGTATGGATGTCCTGAAAAATCAAAGAAGATGGATCAAAAATTGCCCGACAATGTAGATCCTTCGTAATCTGACTAATTGACAACAAATTCATTGAAAAGTCAGGTGCATGTAGCACATTCTTGAGCTGCATAGAAGGTGTCAATCTAATCTCCCCCTTACCAGTGATGGGGGAATGTGTACCATTGGCAATTACTACTGTCCGGCTTGGAGGAATCTGAGTGTATCCTGTAAGTAGACTCTGATCGCCACATAGGTGATGTGTAGCGCCCGAGTCCATAATCCAAGGTAATGTATCTGATCTACTACTGTTGAATGCAAGTATACTACCTGAAGCACTGGTAGACACAGAGGCAGAAGCAGCGGCATCAGATTGACTCTCCGTAGTCGGTGCTGGACCAGATGGTGGAATAATGCCCCTCAGACGAGCAACTAGATCGTCAAACCGTTGATCCAAAGTAGCAGCAGATGGAGGCTCTATCTGCTCAGCAGCTCATGCGGATGCAGGAAATCCATGCTTCGAGTAGCATGTGTCTTCATTGTGTCCAACTCGGTGACAGTAGGTACATGTTGGCCTAGTGCGGCCACCTCTTCCACGAGGTCCACGTCCACGGCCCTGGTGAAGAAATCCTCCACCCCTGTTGGCTGCCATGGCTGAAGAATTCTGACTCGAGTCCGTGGAAGGAACAGTGATCCGACTCAGTCTATGGAAAGCTTCCTCCATGGGAGGAATAGTAGAGTCGGCCAAAATCAAGTGCAGCCAGGAACACGCCCACCATAGTCGCATTTCTATATGTCTTCTATTGTTCTGGCGTGGCTGTCAGGGGCATGAAGCTATAGAGCTTCTCGAACATCCCTCTCGGTGATGTATAGAGAGAATGTAGAGGGCGACCATTCTGCTTGATAGTGAAGATATCATGCTGGAGTTGTTGAATCTTTGTCTCGTTCTTCGCCTGTGACTATGTGGCCGCCAGAATGTCCCACGTATCCTTGGTCGTGGGTTGATGTAGAATGTCATTGGCTATCTCAATTGCCAGTGTACCGGATAGCCACACTTTGGCGTATGCATCATCCGCCTCCCATGAGGCATTGGCTCCAGTCTTCTCAGCAGGCTCTGGTTCGGTAAGGATGTGCTTCTTACCCGTTGACTTCATCATACTCATGAACTGCATTGCCCACAGTTCATAGTTTGTACCGTCCATCTTTACAATAGGCGCTGGACCACGAAAGGCGCCAATAGATGGGATATCCGCCTTACTTTCTGACATACTGGAGATGGAAGACTGGAGCGATTGACAGAGGATGAGATTCGTCTACAATGACATAGACGGGTTTAGTTGCACATGTAGACCTCAAGCAACTAAACCCATGTAGATGAAGATGTGTGTGCCCTAGGGCTTAGGGCTTAGCACTCGTACACGCGCGCAAGAAGCACGCGCAGGCGAGGAGATGCACACGCACAGGAGATGCGCGCTCGCGTACAGGCTACAGGTGCAGGGGCCTCTGCTCAGGCGCGGTGCACAGCGATGCTCAGGTGCGGTGCAAGCGGGCACGGCAGTGCACAGGCACGGTGCACAGCAGTGTGCAGGGAGAGCCGCAGCACAGGAGCGCAGGCGATGCGCAGGACAGGGGAGCAGCAACATCGGCGGCGCCGATGAGATGGAGAGAGAGAGAGAGGCCGGCGGGTGTGGTGGGGTAGGGTTAGGGTTTCGAGAACTCCAGTCTAGGACCGTCGCTCTGATACCATGTTGGGAAAAAGGAACAACTTGTTTATTCCATAAGCCCTAGGCTCTCTTATATAGGAGAGTAGCCTATGGGTAAATTACATAAAGCATACAACTGAAAATAAAAATAGAGAAGGGATACAGACACTACTACTATATGCATTAACATCCTTGCTTGGGAACGACTTGTTGTGAGGATATGGTTGATGTAGCACATCAGTGGCGATATCTATCGTCAATGTACCAGAAAGTCAAACCTTGGCATACGCATCATCTGCTTCCCACGAGACATTGCTCCCAATTTTCTCAACCGACTCTTCCATGGTAAGAATATGTTTCTGACATGTAAACTTCATAAGGCTCATGATCTGCATGGCTCATAGCTCATAGTTCGTCTCGTCCATCTTAACAATCGGCACTAGACCTCTAAAAGCGCATATGGCGAGGATATTGACTTTACTGTCTGGCATATTGCCAGATGAAGAAAACTAGAATGTTGTAGACCAATAGATATTTGTCTACATAGACACATGGATTTGATTGCATGTGCAAACTTATCCAATCAAATCCATCAACACGAGCAGATCTCGATGAGAGAAAAGAGGACCGTGGAGAAGGCCACGAAGAGGGCCGACAACGAGGAGGGTCGACGGTGGCGACAGAAGAAGAGACCATCGACGGTGGTGGTAGCACTCGAGAGAGAGAGAGAGAAAGTTGACCGCGACAGGCAACAGGAGAGAGAACGATGGCAATAGCATGAGAGAGAGAGAGAGAAAGCCAGCAGCAATGCGAGAAAGAGTAGGGTTGGCGGGTGGGGTTAGGGTTATCTCATAGTTGTAGGAAAATGAAGAACATGTTTATTCCAGGGAACCCTAGGCTCTCTTATATAGAGGAAGCCTATGGGTAAATTACATAAGACGGAACAATAAATAATAAGCGTGACACATAAGTACATAAATACTAGAAATATCTCAACACTCCCCCTCAAGATGGAGCATAGATGTCAATCATGCTCAGCTTGGAAGCACACTTCTGAAACGGCCCTCTCAGCAACAGCTTGGTGAAAAAATCTGCAGTCTGTTCACCTGAACTCGCATGAGAAGTAGAGATTAACCCTTTCTGAATCATGTCCCTGGTATAGTGGCAGTCTACCTCAATATGCTTCGTCCTTTCATGAAATGCAGGATTATTAGCAATAAATAATGCTGCTTGATTATCACACTGTAATTGCATGGGTAATGATACATCTATATGCAGATCTGTTAATATAGCTCGAACCCACATCATCTTCGTGCTTGCCTGCGCCATGGCCCTGTACTCAGATTCAGCACTAGATCTAGCCACCACTGTATGTTTCTTGCTCTTCCAAGAGACTAAAGAACTGCCAATGAATACTGCAAATCCTAAGGTAGATTTCCGATCTCTAGGACATCCTGTATAGTCCGCATCAGCACATGCAGAGATAGAAAGATTTGTTTCTTTCCTGAACAACAATCCTGCTCCTGGAGATGACTTTAGATATCTCAGTATCATATATACAGCATCCATGTGTACCTGTTTGGGTTGCTCCATGAATTGACTCACCCGACTCACTGCAAACGCAATATCAGGTCTGGTAGTGGTAATATAGAGAAGTTTTCCCACCATTTCTCTATATCTTCTTTTATCAACTTCATATGTGTCATCTCCATATAGCTTCATACTAGGGTCCATGAAAGTAGTAGAGGGTCGACACCCGATCATACCTGTCTCAACAAGCATATATGTAATATATTTCCTTTGGGTCATCACAATACCTTGTGCATTCCTCGCAAACTCCAATCCCAGAAAGTACCGTAGAGTACCAAGATCCTTAGTCACAAACTGACTGCCTAGAAATGCTTTTGCCATCTTTATCCCCTGAATGTCATCTCCCGTAACAAGTATGTCATCAACATATACCATAATAACAACAGTACCTCTGGGAGTCTTCTGAACAAACAAAGAGTGGTCAGCATTCATTCTAATGAATCCTTGTGTCTGGATGAAATTTGAAAGCTTCTGAAACTATGCCCGCGGACTTCGTTTAAGACCATATATGGCTTTGTGAAGTCTACACACCATATGACACTCCCCCTCAGTAGCAAACCCCGGAGGCTGCTGCATGTAGACTTCTTCCTGCAGATTTCCATACAAAAAGGTATTTTTGACATCAAGCTGGAACAAGGGCCAATCACGTACCGCTGCAACTGAGAGGAGAATACGTAGAGTTGAGTAACGTGCCACTGGAGAAAAAGTGTCAATATAGTCCACCCCATAGGTCTGAGTGAATCCACGGGCCACTAGTCATGCTTTGTAGTGATCAAGGCTGCCATCAGCATTATATTTGACAGTAAAGACCCATTTACAACTGACCACAGAAGCGCCTGGAGGAGCAGCAACCAAGCTCCATGTACCACGAGATCGCAAGGCAGCCATTTCTTCTTCCATGGCTAACTTCCAGCAGCTGTCTTTTAATGCATCCTGATAGTTCCGTGGTATCTCCACGGCAGATAGGGCAATGGCAAATCGCTGGAAATCACCAGTGAGGCGATGAAAGGAGACCTGGGAGGCAAGTGGATAAGACGTGCATGTCCGCTTGGACTTCCTCAAGCCAATAGGTACATCCAAATCATCATCAGCGTCCTGTACATCAGTATCCTGCACTTGAGCATTATTAGTCCCATCAGTACTCATATCACGTGGACATACCTTGGGCAGTGTAGATGAATGACGGCCTCCGTGAGCAGGATTCGGTCGACGAGTGTAGAATTTTGGTAAAGGTGGTACTGATGGTTGTGGAGGTGGTGGTGGTGGTGGTGACGGTGGTGACACAGCAAGAGTAGGAATGTTATCAGGCTGACGTATAGGAAGCGGGTGGCACATAAATGTCATCATCAGTAGTGGAAGGCATCATCCTATCACCTGTAGGCGAGAAATACATGACATTTTCAAAGAAGGTGACATCAGCACAGACATAATATCTGTTATTCACAGGATCATAGCAACGGTAGCCCTTTTGAGTACGAGAGTACCCCAGAAAGACACACTTTACAGCTTTAGGTGAGAGCTTGTCAATCCCTGGCGTAAGTTGATGGACAAAAGCAATTGAACCAAAAACACGAGGAGTTAGAGTGAACAATTCCCTGTTAGGAAAGACGACAGAAAGAGGAACTTTCTCCCCCAACACAGAAGATGGCATACGATTGATTAGATAACCTGCCATAAGTACAGCATCACCCCAAAAAGATAGAAGAGCACTACTATGAATGAGTAAAGTCCGAGCTACATCAAGAAGATGACGATGTTTCCTTTCAGCAACACCGTTCTGTTGAGACGTATATGCACAGGTTGTCTGGTGAATAATGCCACAAGATGAAAAGAAATGGGAAAGAGCACGATTGCAAAACCCTAATGCATTATCTGTACGTACAAATTTCACATTAGAAGAAAAGATATTCCGAACTTCATTGATAAGATTCTTGATTACATCCCTTTCAGATTTAATTTTCAATAAAAAGATCCAAGACAATCTAGAGAAATCATCTACGACCGCTAGGTAAAATCTGTGTCCCTGGTGATCAGGTACACGATTCGGACCCCAAATGTCAACATGCAATAACTCAAAAGGGGAGCGACTGCTCCTAAACTCACGACTAGGGAAAGTGGACCTGTGATGCTTTCCCAACTGACAAGCGTCACACTGAAAGGAAGATTTGGGTGAAATCTGGGGCAAGACATGGCGTAGCTTCTGAAGAGGGAGATGACCAAAACGCAGATGCCAGGTAAATGGAGAAGCAGATCCACCGGACTGAGATGAGACACCAGCATAGGATGTGCGAACCAACCGATAAAGTCCATATTGCTCACCACCACAACCAATCACCTTGCCCGTAAGAATGTCCTGAAAGATAAGAGAGGACGGGTCAAATATGTCTCGACAATGCAAATCCTTCGTAAGCTGGCTAATAGAAAGCAAGTTCATCGAAAAATCCGGAGCATGCAAAACATTCAACAGGCGAATGGAGGGTGTCAAACTGATCTCCCCCTGCCCAATGATGGGGGAATGAGTGCCATGTGCTATCACTACCGATCTCCACTGAGAAACCTCCCTGTAGGATGTAAACTGATCTCTGTCTCAACGGAGATGATGTGTCGCACCAGAGTCCAAGATCCATTCTGAAATATCCGGACTGTGACATGGAGTAAATGCGTAAACGCTACCTGAAGAGCTCGCCATGGCTGACGTGCTGGCAGAGGATGAGGCTGTGATGTCAGAGTGTCCTCCTGGTGAGTCAGTAGAGGCATGATATCCCGCAATCGGGCAACAAGATCTTCAAACCTCTAGTCGGAAGTAGATGGCAGTGTAGGGGCAACATGCTCGGCTACATGGGCAGAGGCAGGAAAACCATGCTTAGAATAGCATGTGTCTTCCATATGACCCGAGCGATGACAGAAGGAGCATGGCTGACGAAAGCGACCGCCTCGACCACGAGGTCCACGGCCATGAAAGGAGGAAGTACCTCTGCCATGCGACGCAGCCACTGCCGAGGGAGGTGGCGTAGACGCAGAGGAGAGAACCGAGATTCGGCTTAGTCGCCGATACACTTCCTCCAATGAAGGAATAGTCGCATCTGCCAATATCTGTGAGCAAGCCGCATCATATTCCGGGTCTAGCACCGCTAGTAAGACAACCACCATTGTAGCATTCCAGAACGTCTTCTGTTGCTCAGGGGTCGCAGTCAAGGGAATGATGTTGTAGAGCTTCTCAAACATCCCCCGTAGAGATGCATACAACGAATGCAATGGACGGCCATTCTGCTTGACCATAAAGATGTCATGCTGAAGTTAAAGATCTTCGTCTCGTTCCTCATCTGCGAGTACGTTGCTGCAAGAATATCCCACATGGCCTTAGCCGTGGGCTGGTGTAAAACATCGTTGGCTATCTCCATTGTCAGAGTGCCAGAAAGCCAGACCTTGGCATACGAGTCATCAGCCTCCCATGAGGCGTAAATCCCCGTCTTCTCCACCGGCTCTTCTTCAGTAAGAATGTGTTTCTTACCATTGGACTTCATAGGCTCATGAACTGCATCGTCCAGAGCTCGTAATTCGTCCCATCCATCTTGACTATAGGCGTTGGACCCTTGAATGCGCCAATGGAGGGCATATCAACCTTGTTGTCTGACATATTGCCGGAGAAGAAGAGTTAGGGCTTGTAGACCAACGAGGAATTGTCTACATAGACTTGAAGGAGTATGAGTGCATATGTAGACTTATGCACTCACACCCATGAGCGGAAGAAGAAGTTGCTGGTGTCGAGCTTGTGGTCCTTTGACGCGCACGTTAGGGGCAGCCCAGAAGAAGGTTGGCCGGCGTGGAGGGGACCACCGCGTGGAGGGGCGGGCGGCATGGAGGGGTCGGCGTGGAGAGGCGGCGGCGTAGAAGAGGGCAGGCAGCGTGGAGAGAAGGGCTCGGCGGCGTAGAGAGAGGGGCCGGCGACGTGGAGAGAAGGGGGGCGTGGAAGGGGAGGCTAGGGTTTAGGGTTTTAGGGTGGCTCTGATATCAAGTTGTAGGAAAATGAAGAGCATGTTTATTCCAGGGAATCCTAGGCTCTCTTATATAGAAGAAGCCTATGGGTAAATTACATAAGACGGAACAATAAACAATAAGCGTGACACATAAGTACATAAATACTAGAAATCTCTCTACATATACGAAAGCTCCGACCTAGAACCACTGCTCCGATACCATGTTGGAAAAAGAATGAGAATTGTTTATTCTTGGGAACCCTAGGCTCTTTTATATAGAGGAGAGACCTATGGGTAAATTACATGACATACATAAGAAAAGAAAATTAAGAAACAATACATAAACACAAATATATCTCTACAGTCCACTTAAGTGACAACATCCCTCTTCAATAACAAGAAAATGAGGGCTATGTTTAAACTCTCAAATCCATAATTGCATGCCATGAACTCATGGAAGATCGCAGCAACATCATCGTTCACCACATCATATAATTCCTTGGAAAAAAAGGAACCCCATCTAGACCATTGGTCCAATTGCATCAAGTCAAAAATCATAGTTTGAATCTCATTCACATAAAAATCATGCACCAACATACCTCACGGTCCTGCGAGATCATGTTCAATCCCCAACCACCTCCATCTATGTGGCTTGACCTTCGACTCAAGGCCTTGAAGTGATATACCACTAAGTTGTCGATCTCTTGCACAACCTAGATCTACTCCCCATTATTCAAGAACACCAATGAAGCTTAGATGTTGCAAAACCAAACATGCCATGGACACCCACCTTTAGTCAATCATGCCTTGACTTTTGCCTATATGTCTTGACCTCTACATTTTGTCCAACTGAAACAAGGTTTGGTCGCACCTGGGACTCCTCAAACTCCTTAATGCTTAAAGTGCTAGCATCTTTATTTCTATCTAATATGGTAGTCGCCTCATCTGTGAAGCTTCTCCTCTACAATTGCCAACCATAAATGCCATCGTGTAATTGGTCAACGTCTTCTTTAACACTTCATCACCATCACCATCTTCCTTAACACTTCATCACCATCACCATGTCGATGACCCCTCCACCTAACAATCACCCACAACTCTGAAACCAAGAGTAAAAATGCATCCTCCAGCATCCACGAGTGCTCAAATCTAAACAAGATTGACAAGAGACGGACCCTTGCCCAAGACCAATAGTAGTGACGGATGGCTAGAGTGCAACCTAGGCGACTAACACAACTAAAATCGGTGTTACAAAAGTCGATATTCAGTATTCGATCGTATGGATCATTGAATAAAGAATAAGGCAACTATTCAGAATTATTCAGTCGTGTATTTTTTAACTATTTTCAATATAAAAACTATATCTAATGCATATGTTCCTATATATTTATATATACAAGGTCATCAATTAACAAGATAAAAGTGCAAATTGAATTTTAGACAAAGTCAAGATGCATATATGGGTGAGTTTAATTATAAAGAAGAGATGGTGCATCATAACTCATAACCTCTATTTAATCACAATAGTTGAAGCTATTATAAAAACATGGGAAATTAAGATGGAAATTTGACATTTTCCATGATTTTTGGATAAATTAAAACCCTTGAAAAAATGCATCAGTCTACCAATAGTCAGCAGAATAACCGAATCGAGCATCCGACCAGACATAATACTGACTGAAATATTAAGTATTTAGTCGGTGACCTATTCATAGTCGGACCAACTATGGTCATGGCTTGACCATTACTTGATGTTAGCATCTACAACGTCCCTTAAGATAAGAAACCATCTCGGTAAAATCCACAGATCTAAGGTCTTAATATCCTTTCAACCTAGGCATATCCTTTGAGAAAAAGAGCGACACTAAAGTAAAGCCCAATGATGAAAAAAGGGGTTGATTAATCACACCTGATGCAATTCTTCCATATTTCCCCTACTTCATATTTGTAGAGCCATAAACATTTGTAATCGATATAAAGACACCAACAAGCTTAATCATGAACACAATATGAACATGATTGCAGAAAATGGCTGACTAGCGGTTTAGTCGATCAATTTAGTCTAGTTGGGGCCCTTGGGGGTAGTCGACCCGACTAGGTTGTTTGCAATTAATTAGGGTTCATTTCCTTTTTGTGCTTTTTATAAAGCAAACTTAATCTAAGATGCATAATATTTGATTGAAAAGCAATTGTTTCTTTTTATTTTATTAAGATAGTATGTAAGATGTACACATTTATAAAAATATATATGTACAAAAAAAGGATTTATATATTTAAAATAATTAAAAAATACACAACCGACCAAAGTCTGACTAAATCCATTTCGTCGCCCAACTGCCATCTAATTCTTAGTCAAGGACCCGACCGACTGTACCGACTACTGAATTTTGCAACCTTGATAGTGAGAGAACTTTGACCAAAAAGTTCCACCCCATGTTGGAAAAGAGCAGCATTCTATCATATTTGAATTGCTTATAATTGTTGATCGAGTTGAGCACTCTAAATTCAAAGAAGTGGACGCACAAGATATGCAAGGAACAAAGTAAAGAATGAACACAACACCCAAGAAAGACCATATGTCAATCCAGCCTACATGTAGTTAGGGGGCAAACCAACGTTGAAATCCATGATTCCATATATATGCTATGGCAATTCCAGACAACAATGGAAAGAGGTTGTAACCAACCAAGGAATAACTCATTAGAAGCCTTTAACTTTTAATAGGCACAGCACGCAATGACAGGCTCTACAACATCCTTTTCCATGCCCTCCCACCAAAATTAGGAATGAAGATCTATTTACATCCTCATGTTGCTCAGACAGAGCAACAATTTTAGATCTATTTGCATCGTGCATGACCTTATTTAACAATGAAGATCTATTTACATCCTCGAATTATGAAAATCAAGAAACGTATTAAACGGTGATTTCACATAACCTTATTTAAATAATGAAAACTCTCTCGACTCACTCTCTCGACACCGTACTTCTTTACAATGTGTCTCAGATCTTGCAAATGTTATGTCTTTTTTAGGAATGAAGATCCATTTACATCTTCATGTTGCTCAAATAGATCAACAATTTTAGAATAATGTGCTTCGTGCATGATGTCCTTCCTCAAATTATGAAAATCAAGACACATATTTAACGATGATTCCACACTACCTTATTTTAAAATTTGAAAATTCTCTAAAGTACTTCTCTACAATGTGTCTCAGATCTTGCAAATGTTAGTCTTTTTTATTTTAAGCTTCTCAGTCCTTTCCCACATCTCTAGTTGGTATAGTGTGGGATAATAACTAAATATGTACTATGGTTGAAAGTGCTTCCACTCATTCACAGTTTTTAAGGAACCACTCATTCAAGGTTGTAAGTATGTCCTTAAATCGAAGCAAACCATGATACCAAAAGTGTATGTGTTCTCGTGCTTAGTGCATCAACAATGACATCCTCTTTTACCGAAATGGAAAGATATAATGCAATAATAATTCTTCAACATCTCGAAACAATGTGTTGCCCTTGCTTCTTCTGGTCAAACATGCATTTCAAGCTTTTATCGTCTATGAATATCTCAATGGTGATTCCACACAGGTATTGTCTCTATATCTTCAAGACAAGTACAAATAGGGTGAACTTTGGAAAATGAGTCGGGTAGTTATGCTCTTGCATCTTCAATTGATGTCCAGTGGAATATATTAGCTATTCATGTTGCACCAAAACTACAACAAGTCCCTCTTTAGCCGCATAGACGTACATAATGTAGCCCGTGCTTAAAAAAGAAAATTGAGACTACGTTTTGTCATCAGTCGTGTGCATGAAAGCTATACTTGTAACTTTCCAACCAAAATCTATTATTTCTATTTGGTTAATCGACTCATAACAACACTATGCGTGAAAAGTTTTTTAACAAATCCCTTGTAATATTGTAAAACTCTAATTTTTCTATTTATAAGTTGAGTGGTCAAGTTATGGAAACAGGGGTGATTGGCATTAAAATAATTCAAGTACCGAAATGCAGCATGTGATAGCTTATCAGATGCACATCCTCGTCGGGAATATAATGCATCAAGAAAAAAGGTTTAGAAAGTCAGTATGTGGTATTCGTTCAGTCAGGCGGTTTGAAGCGAGTAAGCAGGCAGGCAGAAGTATATGCCGAAGTAGATACAGATTATGTGATTTCAACTATTTTAATTAAAAATATTTAAATATAAAAATAAATTCAAACTTTAGATATTTATGTTTCAAAAATATAATACAAAAGAAATATGAAGTGAAGACATTTTTGTACAATGTAGTTTCAATCAAAGCATTTCCAAAAACATTCATTTAGGTAAAAGAGTGAATCAAAAGATTTACAACAAAAATTGTAAGAATGCCAGCTCAAACAAAGGTCCATACACAAATAATCAAGCTCTTAATGTGAGCTATTTATGATATTTATCAATATATTGTGTATTCATGACATACTTATGATATCTATCCAAAGCTACTTAATTCAGCATTTCGCTTACTTTTTTCTTTTCTCAAATTCCAATAGTCCCATAAACTATCCAAAATCCAAAGCTACCTATGATTTTGCATTTTGCTACTTAAAGCTACTTAATGGCCCTTGATGTAAAACTTAGCACAAGTTGTACACATATGCTATGATAATAAATAAGCACACGCTGCACAATCTATGGGAAACTTGGCACAATCTACATATTGTTCTTAAAATTAGCACAAGTTGCACAAATATGCCTAGTAGAGAAACTACTATGATAATAAATTCAAACATTAGGTTAAACGAGTAAGAGAAAATAAGGTTCTCAGTCCTGTGAAAAATGCACAACTAAACTCTAGTATGCTGCCCAATAGAGAAAATTGGCACAATTGTGCCCCGTGAAAATGATATGCATTCTTTCACAAAAAGGAAAAATGATATGCCTAGTATCAATTATGTCCAGTAGCTTAAATGAGTTAAAAAACGTATGATAAATATTAAAATGGAGGAAAGCCAACAAATGAGTTAAGCAAAATAGGTTAAATCAAAAACGCATGTCAAAGGCTAAAAGCTTCTAAAAAATAAATGAACGATACAAAAAATGGGCGAAGGAGCATCCCTAGAGAATGAAGAAACATTGGCGAAGGAGCAGTTGCACACTGGAAGACCTTCGCAGAGGCCTTGACGGAGGAGCAGCAACACGCATCAATGCTATAAGGTGGAGGAGAATACCTAGCAGAGGGCTAGGGCTTGGAGCGGCAGCAAGAAATGATGCAGGAAGGCGGAGAAAAAAACCTGGCGGAGGGCTAGGGCTCGGAATAGGAAAATTTCAGGAGCAGAGAGTTCTCAAGAGACGATAGAGTGGAGTAGGGGAATTGCTTGTGTGGATAAAAATCAGGTTATCATGTTTTTTTAAAGAAATTATGGCAGATGTGTTGGGGGAGTCTGTTACAAATGTGGTTGTATACGCAGGTTACTCGAGCCGCATATGCCCTTTTAGCGCATATGGTGTATTTGGTATGCTAGGGGTCCGAATCCGCATATGCGGCCGCCTAGACTAACTTTATGGATATTGTCGAGAAATTGATTTTGTCTTTAAATCAAGAAAGTTGCGCTTGTTTTAGTGCAAGAATGTCGCAATGGAAATTTTTGGAGTGATTTCAAATGGGAACCACCTACATATCTGCAAAAATCCAAAAATAGACATATTTATTCGACCTTATAAATCCCTCTCCCCCATTTACGGTGCCCTAGCAGCCACCATCACCAAGCTAGTCAGACTCGGAGATCCACCAACAATATATTGGAGCATCACCAGAGATTCAGAGTTGACATGTCATTGAGATTCATAGATGAACTTCGTACAATCAAGAGGAAGCTCAATCTTAAGTTTCAAGTAAGACAACCTCGTTTCAACCATTATTTCCTTGCCTTTTTTGTGGCTCAATTCAAACCACTAGCTATCATGGTCTAAAGGTCTCCGCTAGCATGAGGAGATTAGAGGAGCATCTCTGATGAATTTCGGAATTCTGCATGGGAACCTCCATAAGGGAGACAATCATTCACCCTTATATGGCCTCAAAGAGTACGTTATTGAGTGATTTTGAGTGACATTGGACTAGCCTCATTTTCCCATTGATTCTTGGGTTCTACTTTTTCCAATAATTCACAGGCAATATCTGCATATTATTAAAATTATCTGTGAACAAGTAGCATTAGCTTAAAGTTGTATAAAAAAGAGAATAGTAAAGGTGACTTTGCATTTCTATTAATTAGTCTATTAATGACTGACCTTTTAGACGAGCCAGTTCTTGTGGAAAAGTGTCATCAAGAGAATGCTAAAACTTGGATCAGTGAGAAATCTCCTTTGAGTTGATTATGATCAAGTTACTCAAGGCAATTTCTGAAGAAACGAATGGCCTTTAACGCAAACACCACATCAGCCGAGTCAATAAGCAAAGTAACCCGCTTTGATTTCTCTTGGCGAGATTGAGCGACTTTAAGTAGACCCTGATCGCTAAGCACTTGGCACATGTTTGAAAATTCAAGCATGCCTGCAGGAGGCACCTGGACAGATCTACATGTGTCCATGTAGTACCTGTTCAACTCACCAATTGTTATTAGAGTCTTCTTGGTTAGCATTTTCACAAGAGAGCACAGAACTATCTGCTGATGCTGTGGCAAAGATTGAATGGTGTCCACCACAGGTGACCTGAATGCTTTCGACAAAGCGACATCCATATGTTCAAAAGTTATAACATCCACTACTTGCTTCATGTTCGAATCCGTCATTTCGGCCTCCAACTGTTCAATTGCACTCAAGCAAGCACCAAGAGCTCTTCTTATATCTCCAGATGATGCGGCAACTTTTCTGGCACAAAACTCGAGAGCGATAGGCTGAAAAACATCGTACCCTAGAACCGCCAGCCTTTCTTGAAGAATCTTAATTATCTCCTCTTTCGTGTAGGCACGAAAGGTTACAACTTTGGGCTTGCAATTCAGTGGCTCCAGCCTTGGAAGAAATCTGTCTGCCAAGTCAATGGCATTAGCGATTCCAATAAGTACAAGACGAGAGGAGGGGAATGTGGTAAGCATGAAAAGCTCGTGGAGAACAGCTCCATCTTTGGTTATCAAGTAATCCATCTCGTCTACGATGAGCAACATCATACCCCCGCCATTCTTCTTGTTCGGACGGCACCTTTCAAGAATCTTGCTGATGATTGCAGATGTCTTCGATAGTGTGGTGCAATTGACTGTTAGAACTTTCGGCAGTTGAAATCCCTCCTCTTTTGCCCATATCAGTAGCCGATCCTTCACTCTCTCGATGGATAATGTCTTCCCAGTTCCCGGGCATCCGCACACGTACATGCTCCCCGCCTTCTCTTCCGCGATGCAAGCCTTACAGAACTCCATGACCTTCTGCTGCTCCTCCTCCCTGCAGACGATCGTGCCCGGCACGGAGGATGTGTGCAGTGCCTCCTTCGCCGCCTTCACATGGAGCGGATCTCTAGGATTCCACTTTGGTTTCGACGGAGGGTTGTCGAACAGCCGCCGCCTCGGGGATTTCGGCAAGTTCGAGGGGACTCCGTTTCCAATCTTTCCGGGGCTTTTGGGATAGCGAGGGGAGCAACGCTTTGCAGGGGATGGCGCCACCGGCGACCTCGATTCAGGAGAGGGGACGGGGCTCGGACGCTTCCTGGCCATGCTTCGGACGCTTCCTGGTTCGACCCTCAGGCTCTACCTGTGGACGGGCTTCCCCTTGCTAGGTTTTGGGTTGTAAGGTTTTGAGCTCTACCTGTCGAGCGGATCTGTAGGGTTTAAGACATAGATTTAAGTAAGGTTCGCAATTTAAAACGGATTAAGGGTGCAATTGGATCATGCCTATTTTTTATTATGCATATTTAGCGCCGTTTGATTATCTGGTTAATTGGTGTAATCTGATTTACATCATCTATTTTTAAGTTGAAATTTTATCATAAATCAACGTGGCACCACATCACATTCTTCGTTCCAACCATCCTCAACCTTTATAAATACTCAAACAGCTATTATTCACACGAGGTTACCCAATCCACCTCAATCTGGTAACCGAACTGACTTTTTCATGTTTGATTTAGTTTGATGAAAATGTTGTCGGATTTTGTTCAATTTGGTTCAGCTCGATCTTGCTTCACGATAGTTCACTTTGATTCGGTAAATATTTGATTCAATTGAATTGTGTTTTGAGAATAAATTGTGAAAATGTATGTTATAAAATCGTTTTGCTTCAGTCAAGCATCAAATAAGATTTATATAATTGATTTGATTCAGTCAACTTTGATAGAAGTTTTATATTTAAGAGTCAATGAGCATTATCTAGACGTTTATAAGCTCAATCCACAAATGGATGAACATATCCATAAAACGTAGGTTATAAAATATTTTCGCTTCAATCAAGCATCAAATAAGATTTATATAATTGATTAATTCATTCAGCTTTGATAGAAAATTTATAATTAAGAGTTAATGAGTATTATCTAGGCCCAAATGGATAAACACGTCCATACAAACCTACGTAGATTCTTACATTCATATCTTACATACTCATATGTTAATTTTAATCAAATCTTTAATAAACTGAACCTGAGTGAACCTGCTTTATTCAGATTTAGTTCATTTATCTAAATGAAACTAAATGTGTGTTCATGTTTGATTCGTTTATTTCAAACCAAATCATAATCAAATTTTGATGAATAGAATTCGAGAAAACATCGAATTTGACAGTCCTAATGGTCGTTTTGGGATCTTAACTTGGAAGTAATGTCACTGCATAAATATGTTTGAGAGACATAAACATGTGTGGTTTGAAATGGATCAAAAAAGTACGTGCAATTTGTCGTTAGTATTCTACCTCTAGCCATTTGTATGTTAAAATGCATAGCAATGTGTTTTAAATGGATAATTCTTGCTTTTTAAGTTGCATCGTTCGAACATTTACGAGGAGTAATTAATTAAGAAGAATTTTTAATGATCTTTCTTTGATAAAATCGTGTAGTTCGATCTATCAAACTTGATCATTGTAATGTATAAACCTTGTGAATGCCTAAGGTTATCAATCAAATTACTTAGTTTGATCGATCGCATGGAGTCAAATGTTGATATCGAGGAGTAATGGAAATTTTAGTTTTGGACGTAATCATACATTAATGTATATGAACTCCTTGGATGTTTCATATTATTTTGGAAAATACAAACTCTTGTTTGTGGTTTAGATAAAGAAGAGAAACATAATTACAATTCACCATTTCCTGATGAATGAAAAAATTCCAATGATATCATGTTCTCGAGTGGCCATCTTGTAATAACATATAGGATCTCAAAAAAACCCAAATTCACATGTAAGTCAAAATCATTGGACGATACGTGTTCTTACAGTGTGAGATTTTTTCATATAATTGTAGTTCTTGTGATGGTTGTTAAGTGACCAATAGATGATGTTGAGTGGTACAAAGTTTGGCATACACTACAAGGAAGGTCATTGGTTGCACAAAGGTCGTTTCACTATCGATGGATAATATTAATGGAACACATATGTCATGCATATATAGTTGTCAAGTTGCACAGGCGGGGCCTATGGAGTCTGGTCACTTATAGGAGATAAATGAGTCAAATGATTTGTTAAACATGTTATCGATTTGATTAGCAAGAGAAAAAATGGAAACTTATGAGAGTACTTTTTCGATAGCTAAACAGAAATATTATGGCTAATAAATAATATCACATATATTATTCACCACATATATAGATATAAAACTTTCCTCCTGATAAAAGAAAACATAAGACAATTTAATACGTAATCTCACTGGAAAATACTTGATTTTTGTAATGGCTTATGATCTTTTCATAGCAAGCACTCTCTTCAAGAAGAGGGAGGGCATTTAATTACTTATAAGAGTGGCTCGACATGAATAAGAATAGATTACTTTATGTTGAGGAGAAGAGATCGATTGTGTTGTAAACACTGCAAAGTAATATCAGAAAAGAGTTTGACAACCCAACATCGCTTGTTGGTCATGGATGTGCAAATAAAACTACTTGTAAAGAAAAGGGGATTTCCAAGATTACTAGAACTAGATTGTGGAATATTCAATTGAAGAAATCAAGCTTCAGTGAGAAGGTTCCAGAAGATTTATCTTGAGATTGTAACGGAAGTGCAAATAAGATGTGAGAGGCAGTGGCATCTTGCAACCGAAGGGTAGCACTAGAGATGCTAGGCAAGTCAAAGGGAGGAGCTCCAGAATAAAAGGAGGCTTGGTGGTGGAGTGAATGGGTGCAAAAGAATCTCGAAAATAAAATAGCATGCTTTAAAGCTATGTCTAAGGATAGAACAGATGGAACTAACATAAACTACCAAATAACGAAGAAGGAAAGGCAAAGAATGTAGTAAGCGAAGCTAAGTCAAAAAGATTACGAAGTTTTGTACAAAATTATCAATTATAAAGAAGGTCAGAAGGATATATTCAAGTTGGTTAAAGCAAGAGAAAGAAAGATCAAAGACTTTTCTCAAGTGAAATGCATTAAGGATGAGGAATGTCACGTGCTTGTTACTTGGAAGGATATAGCGACTGAATGGAAGCAATATTTCCATAAGCTTTTCATTGGGAAAGGAAATAGAGATGTCACTTTGGGAGATCTAACTGCAAGTGAACGTTACTTGAATTGCGCAAGTTATAGACATATATAAGGGAACGAAGTAGGGGAGGCATTGAAGGGCATGATATCGTGGAAAGGTGTAGGATAATTATGGAGATTTTTATGTGAGCGTGGTTTAGTTTAGCCTACAAATCTATTCAATGTTATTTGGTGAATCGAGAAAATACCTTAAAATTGGAGGAGAAGCACCGTGATGCCTTTTTACAAGAACAAAGGAGACATCCCAAATTGTTCAAATACAGAGGTATTAGGCTGATGAGTCACACTATGAAAATCTAGGAACGTATAACCGAAAGAAGACTGAGACAAGATTTCAAAGTAAAAGAAAACCAATTATGATTTATGTCAAGTCGCTCAACTTTAAAGCCATCCACTTGCTGAGGAGAATGATGGAGACTAATAAAGATAAAAGAAGAACCTCCATATGACTTTTATTGATTTTGGAGTAGGCTTATGATTTTGTCCCATGAAAGATATTGTGGAGAGATTTGGAGAAGAGACAATTACATGTCCTATACATTAACCTCGTAAAGGATATGCATGATAGGGCTTCATCTTGTGTAAGGATCCAATTTGGGAAGATTGATTATTTTGGCATCAACATTGATCTGCGTCAAGGTTCATCTTTGAGTCTATTCCTTTTTATTTTGATTATGGATGAGTTGACAAGTTATATTCATGCTGAGATACCTAAGTGTGTTATTCACTGATGATTTTTTATTAATTAATGAGACTAGAGATGGAGTAAATGAGAAGCTTAAGGTTTGGAGACATGCATTGGAGACTAAAAGATTTCATATGCGAAGGGCTAAGATTAAACATGTGGAGTGTACTTTTGATGGACGTAATGGTGAAGGAATCGAGGTGAAGATTGGTGACGATAACATGATGGGGAAATTGATGAGTTCGAAATTCACCTCTTTAATAATCGGTAATTGTAGTAGTATAGGAGGCAAATTCGATTCGTCAAAAAACCACAATCCTTTGAATGTTGTGGAATATTTTTACTTGGCAAGTATACCAAGGTCGGACACATGGAACACTGATTCTTAATTGCATGGTCTTAAATTAAATTAAATAATTAATAATGTTCGATTAATGTCTGTATTGAAAAATATACAATGCAATGATGAAGATGCGATACAAAGAAAATAAACAAAGATGATTGTGCTCAGCATCTGTGAATTGAAACGTGTTAAATCCTCCAATAATATGATTAATAATTTTACAGAAATTAATCACAAATCAAAATGGATCTGACTCAATGCTTCAGATTAATAAGCAATTGATATTCAGAATAGTGAAGCCAGGTATCCGGACTCCAAATATCTTTGATTCTCTTCCTAAAATAGTTGACAGTAATCTTAGAGGAATAAAATTATTCTTTTCAAATTTAACAATTTTAGTTTACAATTCTTTTCTTTCATTATATTATATATTAAATCTTTTATTCTAATTAATTATATGCATACTTATAATATAATATATAATTAAATCTCTTATAATATAATGTTGATCACATAATATTTAGAGAATAATGATACAATATATGTACCATTACGAAGTCTTCGGCCTGAGAAACAATGCATGCGAAGTCTTCAACATCCGTCTACATTAGTTTGCCAGGCCCAAGACTACGTAATCCAATTGTATGATTCCTAAATAGCATTGATTTTTATTCGATCATAATCGTATCCGACTTTAGTCGATCAATATTCTTATTCACTTTTTATTTGATTCAGATCCAATTCAATGAATGGTCTACATTAATTCGTATCCAATTATATGATTCCCTAAATCCTTAACCTGACTCATATCCGCACGTAGATTTTTATTCGTATTCGATATATACTGTGTGAATATAGATACAAAAATTGACATATCTGATATGTATCCGATCCCTTTTCATAGTTAGTCAGCATTGATCTGACCACTCTATAATTAAATTGAATAAGTGATAATTATTACATATAAGAATAACTAATTAAAATAAAATATTTAATAGATAATATAATGAAGGAAAAGAATTATAAATTAAAAAATTAAAATTTCGAAAAGAATTATTTAAGTAATAGAAATATACATTTACCATTCAAATGTACTTATATCCTTATGGCAATGCTCTAGTTTTAATAACAAAAGAGATTAGTTGAAAAAAATTATTGATAACAAACAAGGGATGGAAACACAAATGACCCAAATGATGGAAATGGAATTTCCCAATAAGGATGTCAAATCGGCACTTGAGGTGCCGATTTGGGCAAACTTATTGGGTACACTACAAGGAAAATAAGTTGTGGCTACAAAATTATGGCCACAGATATGTGGTTTGTGGCCACAGAATTGAGTTCTGGTCACGACGCGTCGTGGCAAGTAGCCGTAGCTACAAGTCTCGTCGCGAGAGTTCTCTAGCCACGACTACAAGTAGCCACGGAATTTATCGTAGCCACAACTCTTATATGAAGACTTTGGTCACGTATTGTGGTTACGAGAAACTAGTGGCCACGGAATTATCGTGGCCACAAGTTTCCGTAGCTACATTTCGTGGCCATAACTCATTTTTCTTGTAGTGGTAATTTGCAAGTCCATCTCTCATATTTCCAAATAGGCACCTTAGGTGTCGATTTAGACATTATTTCCCAAATCGGCACCTCAGGTGCCGATTGATGGCTATATTTTTAAATATTACGACTTGATGGATGTTTAATTAATTAAGAATATTTTAATAATTATTTATAAAAAAATCCCGTCTAACCTAACCTCTGATCAGGCACGTGTCCCTCTCATGGGGGTATTTTAACCCTGATCAGTGATCATTTCATATTGGAGCTGGAGGAAGGGTAAAAAGAATCATTCATAGGAAAATTTTGCAGGGATCTTATGAGCTACTGAGTAACATAACATCAACGGAGACGTGATCTCGATGGTATTGTTCTCCTCGTTTATCATTACTCTATTTGTTCTGCAAGTGAAGACGTGTACTTTTTTCTCGAGACAGTGTGGTTTATAGGTCTGCCCAGCAATGAAGCTAATTTTACCAGTAAAAACAACCCATTTGGATTAGAGTTCTTCCTCCCAAATGGTGCCGAGAATTGATGATGGTGCGTCGGCTTTGTTCATCTTCTCGATGCGATCTAGGGTTCCGCCGGTTCCGTCGATGCAAGTGGAGGTCGATTCCACATGGTTTTTCTCGTAAATATCAAGGAAGGCAATCCGCCACAGGTGGTAATTTAAGTGGACTCCCCTCTCCTCCCTGCATTAACTTCTCCATTGCCCGACAATAAATGGCGACCAAGAAAACCTCGCATGCATGCAGCGGGACGTCCACGTGGCACGTACCCACAAGAAGATGACCTGCCTCTGCCCCCTGTTTCGGCAACGCTTCCTCTCAACTGCTGACCTTCCCTCGTAAGTGAGAGCAGCGTCCTCCTTCCCTTAGCATCGCATCAATGCACCACCTGCTTTTTACGACCGAGCCCTTATTACAACCACCAACAACGCCTCTTGTTTTCCAGTGGGCAAATCATAGTTTTCCCTATTTAGACGGTTTAGTGAGACGCAACTACGCAAGTATTCCTTCCCTTTTCACTCTCCCCTTCCCAAAATTTTACCACGACTCCCTTTAGACCCCGTTTGTTGTGCATGAATGGAGGAGGAATGGAATCCATTCCTCTCTCGATTCCATTCCTTTGTTTGTTAGATCAACTTTATGCAGGAATAACAATTACAAAGAAAACCTGATTCCCTCGATTCGTCATTCCTAGGTACCCTCTCAGGAATTGGGAATCCATTCCTTACAAAGGCTAATGAGCGTGTTTTTCTTTAATATTTTTAATTAATATATCATTGTTACAAATATATGGTTATCGACATGGATATGTGTTTTTCTTTTTTTGAATATTTTTTGGACACCGACATGGATATGATTTTTTTGGACATGGATATATGGATATTGATGCAAAAGGTTGGATAAGTTACAAATATATGCATATATGGATACTGACATGGATGTGTGATATTTTTTACGAATACATATATAGATACAGTTTAATTTTTTTGGATATGGATACAAATATGGTTACAAGATATTCTAGTGGATATGAATACATATATATTGAATATGGATTTTATCACTTGTGCCCCTCCGAGATATCGCAATATCAGTTATGCCCCTATCTTTTTGGTAATATCAGTTGTGCTCCTCACTTCTTGCTCCGTCATCAGTTGTGCCCTTCCGTCAGATTGACCATTAATGAGTTGACTTAACTATAGTTTTTTCAAACCTTGCTGCAGTTAAGATGGGTATTATTGTCCATACTTCTTCTTCATCTTCTTCCTCCTCCATTTGTCCTTCCTCCTTTCTCTTCATAATTTCTCTCTCTCAATTACACCTTCATGATCCATCGAATCTTTAAAATTTTTGCATTTTCACGGATATATCACTCATTACGGATCAGACGGTGAATTTTATTGAATTTTTCTATGAATTTTCATGAATCAATTAATAAAAAATTTATCTCAAATTAAAAAATACTGAAAGTAAGTTCTGGGGGTGACCAAGGGGCGACGGACTAGAGCAGGACCTGGGGGCGCGGGGGCAGCGAGGCTACGGGGGCGTGGGGTCGCGGGGGGGAGGCAGGGTCGCGGGGGCAGTGCGGGGCCGGGGCTGGGCACGGAGGGGAGGTGCGGGGACGGGGCTGGGCGCGGAGGGGAGGTACAGGGGGTTGTGCGGGGCCGGGGCTGGGCGCGGAGGGGAGGTGTAGGGCCGGGGGCTGGGTGCGGAGGGGAGGTACAGGGGGTTGTGCGGGGCCGGTGCTGGGTCCAGGGCTGGGCGCGGAGGGGAGGTGCGGGGCCGGGCACGGAGGGGAGGTGTTCGGTGCTGTGCGGGGGGCGGTTCCGTCGGAGGCGAGGCACGTGGGCGGAGCCGGAGGTTCGAGGGAGGCTGCACGAGAGCCCGAGGAGGAGGAGGGAGGAGCCGTGGAGGAGGAAGAGAAGGGAGGAAGAAGACCAAAGAGGATGAGGAAAAATGTATAAAATGACCATATAACCCCTTTTTTTAAAATTAATACCGCTTATGTCCTCAAAGTTAACGTCCGTTTGCACTGTGGATGGACGGTCACTAACCCGAGGGGCACAAATGATAAAATAACAAGAAGTGAGGGGCACAACTGATATTATCAAAAAGATAGGGGCATAACTGTAATTACGAGATCTCGGAGGGGCACAAGTGATGAAATCTCTATTAAATATATCTATTAAAAGGGTAAAATATATCATATATGATTAATTTACGGATACAAATACGGATATGTGTTTTTTTTATTTTTTCCAAATATGGATATGGATAGGGATATATGAAATATGGATATGAAAACAGATGCGATGTTCAATTTCTTTCCAAGATATGGATACTGATTATATTCTAGCATATATATATATATACGGAAATGGATATGGATTTAATTTTTCTATGAATACATATATGGACATGGATGATGTTTTTTTACGGAAGCGGATATGGACATGGAAATGGGTTTTATTTTTTTTGCAGTTATAAATATTGATACAGATGCCATATTTAACTTTTTAGAATATAAACATGGGTTATATTTTAGTGAATACAAATACAGACATGGATATGTATTTTGATTTTTTTTTCCAATACAAATACACATAACATTTTTAATTTCTTTCGAATATCGATATATATATATGGTAATAAAACATTGTAGCGGATACGAATATGGATGTATCAAATATATCAATTGTATGAAAAAAATCAAAGTAGTTTCCATTTAAATTTGACTATTGATTCTTTATATGAAACATATCTATTATACGAAAAAATAAGTCTAAGAATACCGATTATTTTTTCTACTTAATGAAATATATCAAAGGAATGCTATTTTCTTTCTATTCTTTTCCTTTTCCAAATATAAGAAAGGAATATGTCTCATAATAAAATTTCCAATTCCTAATATGATCCAAACAATGTAATGGAAAAACTTTTTCCTTTCCATTCCATTGTTAATTCCATTCTTGTCTTGATTCCATTCCATTGTAATTCATTTCCAATCAAACAAACGGGGCCTTATGGCTTGTTTGGTTACGTTGGATTGAGCTGAGGTATGTCAAAGAAACTGCAGGATCAATATAAGTAATTACAACTCAAGAATGTAGAGTTGGAGCTATGGCTATGCCAGGGTACTCCAGTGTACCCTGACAACCAAACTGGCCTTAGTATTTCCTGCTGCCTCGGGTTGTTCTCCCGATATTACCCCTCTGTACGACGCGATTAAGAAGGATATCCGAGGAATAAAATAGCAACCAAGCATTCTACAATGTCTACATGCAAGTAATAAGGTCTCACTCCTGGCCACTGCTTGATGTGCTTGTATCGTCGTCCTAAGTTCAAATTATTCTGTTTATATATATATATATATATATATATATATATATAGGGTAAAATGTGTATGCCCCTTAGGGGAGCTAACTTAGCTCCCCCGTCCCTTTTTCACAATCTTTTTTTTATTTTTTTGAAATCTAAAATCGTGTAAATTCATTATTAAATCCTTATATTATGTCATTCAAATTTCATGCGAAACAGAGACTCCTACGACCTCCATCCAAACGGGGTCGATTTAAAAAATCTTGTTACCGTTAAAAAAACGACTTTCTGGATGGAGGCCGTAGGAGTCTCTGTTTCACACGAAATTTTAATGACACAATGTAGGGATATAGTGATGAATATTCATGGAAGAAATTTTCAAAAAAAATTAAAAACATGGAGAAAATGGGGCGGGGGTAGCTAAGTTAGCTACCCCCTGGGGGCAGCCCCATTTTACCCATATATATATATATATATATATATATATATATATATATCTGTGTGTGTGAGGTTGATGGGGTTGTCCCGCCCTTCTTTTTGGTAATTTTTTTATTTTTTTGAAAAATATCAATATGTATATTCATCCCTATATCCCTCCTATATGTCATTCGAATTTCGTCAGAAACAGAGACTCCTACGGCCTCCATCCAGACAGAGCCGATTTAAAAAATCCTACGACCGTTAAAAAATGGCATATGGATGAAGGTCATTGGACTCTCTGTTTCTGTCGAAATTCGAATGACATATAGGAGGTATATAGGGATGAATATACATGATTTTATTTTTCCAAAAAAATAAAAAAATTTGCCAAAAAATGAGGTGGGGGCAGCCATGTTGGCTACCCCTAGGGGGCAGCCCCATTTTTCCATATATATATATATATATATATATATATATATATATATATATATAGGGGGCCCTTCTAATGAGGTGGGTCTTTCCTGAAATTCAGAAAGCCACTACCAAATTTGTAAATTACGTAACAATTTTGTAAATTTAAACTACATATTGTAAAATACTGACGATTATATAGTTATGTAAAATAAATCATCCATATTGTAACAAACTTTTAATGTCAAATATAGTAATATTTTCATAAATTTTTCATGATATACATATTATATTAATATCTAATATTAAATTTATGGAGTTAGAATGTGTAAAATAAATAGAATAAATGCTTATATTGACGTGGCTTTCCATGCATCCAGGAAAGGTGCATCTCATTTGAAATATTTCCTATATATATATATATATATATATATATATATATCCTCTAACAAATGCATCGTGCATTTATTTCAGAAAATCTAAAATTTACTGTAATAAAATTAGCCAATGACGACAAATAGTACTGATTTTTTCAAATTTCGCATTTCGCTGCTAAATTCGTTACAACGAATATTATTTGTTATCGAATTATAATTGATTATTTAAACTCACAACAAACTACAACATAATTGAGATACATTGATGTTTTTTTTCAAATCCATCAAAAATCAGTCGTTGTTTACGAAATCATATTTTATACTTGAAATTAGCGATGGTCCATACAATTAGATTTTTGGGAAAACAACAAGGGATAAGTGTTGGTATGGACGATATTTAATGATATAACGATATATTATAATCGTTGCTAATTTCAAGTACAAATAATAATTTCATAGCAAATAACGTTGTCGTCATATATTTAACAACATATAGTTTAGTGTCAGCTTTTGAAAAGCGTCACTATTGCCCATATTTATTGTTACTAGATGCTTTATCAGCAACAATGAATTAAATAGTAATTGCCTTCTTCTTCTTATCGTTGCAAAATTAGCGATATTGCAAATTTTAAGAAAGTAATGGGTAATCGTCGTTATATGAAGCTTAACTCAACAACCACTACTAGAGATTATACCTAAGACAAAATTCGAATATTCGTTGCCAAACCATCTTTGGTACTTATAATTAGCAACATATGTCATGTTCGTTATTAAAAGTTTATATAATGATGATATTTTCATCAAATTATTGATTCAAATTCATATTAATTGTTGCTAAATTTGACTACGATTAGAAGAAAGAGTCAATGAATAACCATTGTTATACGATTCACTGCAAAGAATATAACATCAAATACTATTATTCGTTGCAAATTTTAAAGAAGTAACGTCGAATAATATTTTTATGTATATTTAACTATTGAAGATACGACAACAAACTAAATTATTTGTTGCATTACGAATTTTCTTGTAGTAAACAAAGGTGTTGTTTATTACATATTACAAGAACAAAAGATAATTATATAAGAATAATATTCATTGGTATAAGTTATTAACATCGGCAGATAGGACGACGAGTATTCAAATAACGAGTATTCAAATTATTCAATGATGTAATTTAATCTTGTCGTAGTTAATACATGATACATAACTTGTTTTAATGTTTATATTTGTATATTATTGTATTTATTCAATACGAGAATATAATCTAAGTATTTTTCTGGAAAGAAGCATATGGTTGTATTTAAAAAATTGAATCGAAGGCAGGAGTTATATGCACCAGATCAATAGGAAAGTTGATACCGGATGCATGCATCTGTTAGTTCCATATATTGCGAGTTCTTTTTCCAGAAGTTTTTAGTTGAGATATGCAAGATAAGTTCCATGTGGGGATTAAGCTGGAATAAGCATTATTCCTGTTCGGTTGGAACGATAAGAATAAGAAGAATAAGGTGGAATAAAGATAAGTAAGTATTATTCTTTAGGGATATTTACACTCATAACCTTAAGTAACTTCGTAATTACCCCGGATACCCTCTATAATTACGAATTATACCCAGAACCCCGAATAATGCTTAACCTTTACATGTCATAACCCTGTGTCAAGTTCTGTCATAATTATCCGTTAACTTTGACGGAAAAAATTATATATTGACAATTTTGCCCTTCAAAGCACATCATATTTATAACATGATGCCATTATGCAGATGAAACAAAATTAAACCCCCCCCCTCCGCCCGCACGACCTCCGATCGAAGCTTCCTCTGTGTGCACCTCCGCCTGCAAGCTTGCCCCTCCCGCCGCTCACTCCAGCACCCCCTTCCTGGCGCACTTCCGACATGCAGACCCACCCTCCCGCGTACGGCTCCGCCCAGCAGCCCGACCCCCTGCCCCCTCCTCTGCCCAACAACACCACCCCCTGTCCCGCAAGCCTCTGTCCTGGCTGCAAGCCCTGCGCCCCGCGCGCGCCTCCACCACCCCCTCCTTGCCCCCACCCCTCGGAACCACTCCCGCACGCCTCTGCCAACCCCTGCCCCCACGTGTGCCTGTGCCCCAGCCGCTGCTCGCCTCCCTCCACCCCGCTCCTCACGTGCCTCCGCCAGCCCCTGCCCCCGCGTGTGCCTGCCCCCCCCCCTCCGCAACCTTCAGTCGACGCTCGCCTGCCTCCCCCTTGCTCCTCACGCGCCTCCGCCAACCCCTGTCCCCGCGTGCGCCTGCGCCCCCTCCCCCCCCCCCCCCCCCCCCCCCCCGAACCTCCAGTCACCGCTCGCCTCCATCCTGCAACCCCTGCTCCCGCGTGCCCCTCCTCCACACCCCGCAACCTCCAGTCCACTTCTGCTGCTCCCAGCGCGCCCCTCAGCCACACCCCACCTCCCGCAACCTCCAGGTCCACTTATGTTGCTCGTATGCAAGCTTCCCTCCCCCACTAGCCCTCAAGTTTCAGCGCCCCCCTCCTGTCCGAACCCGCAACCTCCAGCATCTCCGCAGCTCCAGCCCTTTCCTCCCGCCGCTCGCCCCCCAAGCTCCAGCAACTCCCTTGTCAGTCGCTCCAGGCTCCGCTCTAAACCAAGCTCCAAGTCGTACCTCTGTTGAAAGCTCCAGCACTGGAACCTACCTCCTTCTATCCTTCCTTATTTTTTGGATTAATCTCAGCGGTTGATCATTGATTGGGTTAGATTAACTCAGCCATCTGGTTGAGTTACTGGACTAAAGTAACAGAAGGTTATGAATGTGAAACGGAGTGGTTATTCAGGGTCTTGGGTATAATTCGTGATTATAGAGGGTATCCGGGGTAATTACGAAGTTACTCAGGGTTATGGGTGTAAATATTCCTATTATTTATTCAGTTGATATATGAAGGATAAAGAATAAATGTTACAAGTTAGTGGATAATGATGAATAAGAGAAAAGAAGAAGGAGAATAAACGAGTTAGATAAGGAGAAATAATAGGAAGAGAATGAAAGGGTGGATAAAGATGCATGAGAGAAGAGAGGAATAAAAACTAATTCCCATCTATTATCCCCTACCAAAATGACCCTCAAAGCTTTAAATACACACAAAGGTAGGGGTGGGCACTATATGGGTCCACCCATATAACCCAACCAAATCGTTGAAAATGGTCAAAATGATTTGGGCCATTTGGGTTTTGGGTTGGGTTGGACACAAACCATATTCCTTAAACAGGTATTGGGTTGGTTGGTGGATTTAATGTCTTCCACCTGACTCACTTAAATAAGACAAACTATTTCTTTAGATGACAAAGGGTTTAATCCCACTCAACCCAACCTATATATACTTAATATATAATATCAAGAATGCTAAACTCCTATATATTTCTAACGTCCAACTCGAATTCTCCAATCCAAGCTATCAACTTGTTAACAACGATGTCTCACTAAACGTTATTTCAGTTGTTATTACGTATTGTACTCAATGCATTCTTCTCTATCATCATTAATATGATCATTACGTACTACAAACAGCTGAGAGCATGCCTTATTACCACAACTATGCTTCAATCCCTATCCACTTCAGATGACATAAAAAATTCTTGAAAATTCCATAATCTCAACTGAACAGCTTTGAATCAACTTGAACATACCCAACCTTTTTCATCCATGTTAAACATATCCCTCCAATCTTTTCCTTCTCATTCTCAATTGAGCTTAATACATGCTTACTTTGACATCTTTTTCATACATCAATGGCCCCATCACTTTTTTACCTTCAATTAACAAGACTTTTCATATGAGTAATTTGATTTTCACCCAATCCAATCGACCCAAATCAGTCACCCAAACATCTCAACTCAATCTAATTTGATTAGATGATGGGTGTTATTTTTACAACCCAAATCGAATTCAATACAGACCGAATACCCCAAACCCACCCAAACCATGTAAATACCCACCCCTACACAAAGGCATCCACAGGCGGACAACTTCCGAACAATTTGACTTCTAATTATAGGGTCAATTTATTAAATCAACCTCCCCAGCTACCAAGATAACCACTGCGTTGAATTCCCCATTCTCGAAGTAGAAGTAGCGGTCACCTCCTCAAACAGACGCGCCCCTCCCCTTCAACCCATATATCTATCTACCACAAAACACAAGCCCTCGCCAACACCACCACCACCCTCATGGCCACCACACCCCTTCTCGACTACTCCCTCTTCACGCTCTGCCTCCCCTTCCTCGCCCTCTCCCTCATTGTCTTCCTCCTCGCCAACAGACCCACCTCCGCCTCCCGCAAGGCCCTCCGCCTCCCCCCGGGCCCTCGGGGGTGGCCCGTGGTGGGCAACCTCTTCCAGGTTGCCTTCTCGGGCAAGTCCTTCATGCACTACGCGCGCGACCTCCGGGAGATATACGGGCCCATCTTCACGTTGAAGATGGGCACCCGCACGCTCATCATCGTGAGCAGCCCGGAGCTCGCGCACGAGGCGCTCGTGAAGCGCGGGCAGCTCTTCGCCAGCAGGCCCCCGGAAAACCCCACGCGCACCATCTTCAGCTGCGACAAGTTCACCGTCAACTCCTCCGTATACGGACCCGTGTGGCGCTCGCTCCGCCGCAACATGGTGTCCGGGATGCTCTCCGCCTCCCGGTTGAGGGAGCTACGGCCCATCCGCGAACGCGCGATGGACATCTTCGTCGAGCACATCCGCAAGGAGGCTGATGCCAATGGAGGCGCATTCGCCGTCCTCAAGAACGCGAGGTTCGCCGTATTCTGCATCCTCCTCGCAATGTGCTTCGGCCTTGATCTCGACGAGGAGACCAACGTCAAAGTGGATCAACTCCTCAAGAAGGTACGAATTAAATCGTGAAAGAAATCCGGATTGCATGGAAAGAAACAGATAACGAAACGTGGGTAAAATCGGGTAACAGGTTCTACTCTCGCTCAACCCGCGCATCGACGACTACCTGCCGATCCTGAGCCCCTTCTTCAAGAGGCAAATGGAGCAGGCTCTCAACGTCCGGAAGGAACAGATCGAGACCCTCGTCCCTCTCATCGAACGGCGCCGCGCTATGCTCAGATCGCAGAAGGTCTCCCCGAGCGACGAGTACTCTTTCTCCTACCTCGACTCGTTGCTCGACCTCAGGGTGGAGGGCCGCGACTCGCCCCCCTCCGACGAAGAGCTCGTCTCGCTCTGCTCCGAGTTCCTCAACGGCGGCACGGACACCACCGCTACCTCCATCGAGTGGGGCGTTGCCCGCCTCATTGACAATCCAAAGATTCAGGTGACACATTTCGCACAGCTCCAACTCACCATTAATATGTCAAGTTGATTTCGTGTTTTCCATATACTCGTTTTCAACGCTAAAACAAACGAGAAAGAGATTACTTGACCAATAAATACTTACAAGTTACAGGTCAATCTAGAGACTTGACATCGACAAAAATGTAAAAACAGAAGTTTATATTAATATTTCTTGAAGCTCGATTTCTCCTCCGGATAAACTGTATAGCCACTATTTATACATGAATGAAAGCAAATTTCTTGTTTGCAAATTGTGAGACGGAAACTGGAAACAAATACTAAACTTCCATATACCGTACAATGCTTGGGTATATAAGACGTCTGGCAGAACATTTCTGTATTGAGCAGTTTTAGTTGTGTACTCTGTTTTTATGTGTTTTTATTATTAATCAATGCTCTATATATTAACAAATATTTACACTGTACTTTCCACTGCATTACTCGTATCTTTACACGATTTTTGTATTAAAGTAAACCTATAGCTAGCATTTCTTCTTTTTGAACAAATAGCTACTCAGAAATTTCTCTTTTTTTGTATTAAAGTAAACCTATAGCTAGCATGCACACCTTCCTAAAATTTTTGTGATTACACCAGTACTCGTTTAAACTTACTAACTCTTCCACCACAACCTCCTGTAAACTTGGGTGAAATTACTCGGGTCATGATGTAATCTAAAAGGGTAAATGTGTTGTGGGTTAATCAGACAATATATTACTGATCTAGTATAAAAATATATTAAAATAAATATTATTTTCATATCACGTGTCAATATTTCATCATGATGGTCCTTTCCAACAGAGATTTCCGACTGTGATGCGGTTGCAGGCGAGGCTTCATGCGGAGATCAAGTTGGTGGTCGGGGAAGGACGGAAGGTGGACGAGAAGGACACGGAGAGGATGCCGTACCTGCAGGCGTTCGTGAAGGAGGTGCTTCGGAAGCACCCGCCCACGCACTTCTCGCTCACGCACGCCGCGCTGGAGGACACCGAGCTGGCGGGTTACGACGTGCCCAAGGACGTGAACGTGGAGTTCTACCTGCCGGGCATAGCCGAGGACCCGAGGCTGTGGAAGGACCCCGCGGAGTTCCGACCTGAGAGATTCGTGGAGGGAGGGGAGGACGGCGACATGACGGGCAACGCCGGCGCACGGATGCTGCCCTTCGGGGCGGGCCGCAGGATATGCCCGGGGCTCGCTATGGCCGTGTTGCACGTGCACCTCATGGTGGCGAGGCTCGTCCAGGAGTTCGAGCTGGTGGCTCACGAGTCCCAGCCCAAGATGGACTTCTCCGAGAAGCTCGACTTCACCGTCGTCATGAAGAGGCCGCTCGTCGCCGCCGTCCGGCCCAGGAGAGCCTGACTGATTGATCCAGACTTGCCGGTGTGGGATCGTCATATATTTTTAATTTGTTTGTTTCTCTGGTGATGCTATGAATGGGGGAGACCCGGAGAGGTTGCGTTAATAATTAAGAAGGTGAGCGCGTTTAGAGTTGGTGGCAAATGTTTCTGTGATATCATGTACTTATTCGAGTAGTTGGGTCTCTTTTGGGTTTATTTAGTATTATCTTTTATTAGTTTTGTGTTGCCCGTCCAGATAAAACGACCGATAACAAGTCCGATATTTGAGCCCGAGTTAGGAAGTCAGAAAATTGAACGTGGGGGTAACTTTAATATATAGTATTTTCACACTACATACCGTACAATTTTTATAAATTACCTTAACTATGTATACTTTGTAATTATCACTTATATCCCGCAAATATGCTATGTTTAATACTACGAACCGTACATATAATTTGACTCTTTTTGAGTAAACTTGCTTAGGTTAAGGATGAATAATCAAACTACATCAAATCAATGGTGGATTTTCTCCATCTCTCCCTCGCTTCTCTCATCTTCTCATTCTTTTAAGTAAATTAAAAAAAGTTCCTAAACAATACAACCGATTTCAATGTTAACTCCGAGCTTTAGAAGGTAATGATATGATACCTGAACTTTAAGGTTTGTCTCGATGCGGTTCTTGACTATTGAAACTTAGTTGTTCATTTTGTCCTAATCTTAAATTTCAATGGTTAAAACAACTTTTAAAGTTCGTTAACAAATTATTTCCTTTTAAATTACACGAGTGACGTTGAAATCGAGGGTATAGTTCAAGGGTTTTTTTGGTAATTTACTCAATTCCGACTTTAGCAGTGGCAAGGGGCATGCGACTGAGGGTGGGGGGATAGAATAGTGGTGTAACATCCCCCTCCTCTGTACTTATCTTCTGCAGTCCATGGTCGACCGACCATGCTACAATGCCTCCATGGCGATTGTTCGAGCTTCAAGGTGAGGTTGACCTTGTCAAGCGAAGATCGGAGCTCCACTTGTAGCTCAACCCAAGCCACCAACGACCTCTTCAATGATTTAGGGAAGGTTAGTTTTTGCTTTTGTCTTGTTTTCTTCTGATATATTCACATTGTACAAACCACATCACCCTGATCCGAGCCAATAATGACCTTCATCGACGGTCAACAATCCTCGCGGGAGGTCCTAACCCCCATCTACCTTCCTCCAGAACCCCAATCATCTTGCCCCCTTTTCATCTCATGTCATAAATATCACCTAGCTTTGTGAATGCCACCAAAAATATTCTAGCTGCTATTAGAAAAAAAATAAAGATAAGCAAGCGATCAAACATTGTTCATTTGATAGATTTCTTATAGAGTCTTTCTTATAGATTTCATGACAAGTTCGCTCTAAGTTCGAAGCACGAAGTCATTGACGAGCTAAAAGCTATGGATAAAATAAAGAAGAGATAAAGAATATTTTTTGTAATAGCATGTGTAAAAAATATCAAATATATATGCATGTGTATCATGCAGGAATATAAAGTCCAAGCCATATTGATTTATCATCATTATTGGTCTGATCGATCAACCTAATTGACCGGATCAACAATCACTGATCGATCAACCCCCTTGATATGATAGATCATTCTTGATCGATCAACTTCTTTTTATGATCAACAATAATTTGAATTCAACCTCCCAACAATTATCATATGATCGATCACCTGATGTGCATGATCGATCAATTTGATATGATCAATCTACTTCTTTGTATGATCGATCATGTATATCAAACATTGATGATTTCTTTCAGGATTTGTTTTGAATGAGTATATTTTGAATGACCATCTCACACCAATAAATATGACCCTTGACCCATTGTTGACAAGACACATTCTAAGGTAAAAGACTCTTTCTCTTAAAGCTGCATTCAAGAGAGTCTCTACTTCAATATCACATCTTGAAAGCCAATGATCGACACGACTTCGCAGTTGATTATTTATTATAACATGCATTTTCTTAGCATCATTATTCTCATCATATAAAATATATTTTGAGACTTTATAGATTGTTCTAATCTTTATATTATTGCTAATTGTAATACTTGGTGTTTGACTCCAGTTGTACAAAGAACTTGGTGTTTTATCCAGGTTATGGGAGAGACTTTGGTGTGCGATACAAAACATCTACAAACGGGTGAATTATCCATAGGTAAATAATCCGAGATAGTGGTATAATTGATTGAATTGCTCAATCAGGGAATCCCGAGTGGAGTGACTCGTTTCATCATTTCATGATTTCCATGCTAAAATCCTTTTATGTTGCGGTTGTTCGTATTTTGTGGATTGATTTCTTATATATGTCATGATTATTATATATGTTATCTATTTGTCAGCCTTACCATTTTGTTTAGCGATTCATAGGAATTCACAAAATATTCTCCTAAAATGTCGAATAACTCGAAAAACAAGAGAAAAAAGAATAGAGAAACCACTCAAAGAGCTTATTTTGTTTTTCTTCTTAGAGCAAGAGTGATTGTCGAATGGTATGTGTTCCAATAAGATTATATGATTCTTTATATATGATTCCAAGATCAGGTAGCTGTTGGAAACAAAATAGGTTACAAATTGGTGAAGTTTTGTAAGGTAAGATCGATCAGGCTAGTTATATGATCGATTTATTCAATATGATAGACCATGTCGAAAGGGTGATTGATCATTTCGTGACCAATCAAAATACGATCGATCATGAACAAAAGGCCGTCGATCATAGATGGTCAATCAATATAAACAAATTGTCGATCAAGGTTGACCGATCGACGAGCAAGAGTGATCAATCATTGTTAAATTATTGATAATCATGATTCAGAAAGTTTCCAATGATGCATCTAGAATTGCATTTTTGCTGAAAAATACATATAAATAATGTGGCAACTTCTTGAACAAATCAACATAAACATTTAAACTGGTCATTGAATTTTACTTAATAAAGCATACGGTGTTGAAGCACTTTGTAGTCCTGCAATCACAATAAACAAACGAGCAATGCGATATTGTATTTGTGTCATCATTGAAATAATCGGAGAAACAAAGAGATAACAATATTCCTTAAAGCTTGTTTTATGTTATTGAGAATAAAGCGGTTGTTAAGAAGCTTCAATTATGATTTGTATGTATATTATCATATATGTTATGAAAAATACCTAAGGTGAATATGATATACAAGAAGTAACCTTGTTATGGCACACTTCATACAACTCCATCAATGCTTTGGCAGAGCCCAGAAGACGGATTTGAAGTGAGTGGTTTTCATTATTACCTATTATACTTGTGATAATGTTATATCTTTGTATTTTTTATTGATGTTGGAAGCGTTATTTACCAGTGCAAGGCCTTAA
This sequence comes from Ottelia alismoides, assembly GCA_037367405.1. NCBI lineage: Eukaryota > Viridiplantae > Streptophyta > Magnoliopsida > Alismatales > Hydrocharitaceae > Ottelia > Ottelia alismoides. Next base: position 137,128 of record JAZKJV010010799.1, on the reverse strand, counting down.
GTGATAATCTAGTATCTTTAATTAAAAAATGTTGTTTTATATCTGTTAATTTCTTGAGATACAACAAAATATTTGTAGTGGGTCACCCCGCAACAACGCCCACAATAGCCTTTTTTTTTCTAAAAAAATTCCAAATCCAAAATTGAACTCTAAATATGGAAACTATGCATTTTCTCTCTCTTTCAAGTTTCGTGTTAATCCCAATATCTATAATAATTTTCAAAGTTGTTTTAAAAGCCAATGAACGTTAAGCTTTTAAAATAAACAAGTCATAAATATCGGATAAGCATCAACACTGAATAAAAAACAAAATTTTAATCCATTCAATGAGATTTGGATTTAGATTAAAAAAAAGGCAGCAACGGAGCCTCGGCTGTCTCTTTGTCCTCCTTGCCTCGAGGAATACCATTCCGCCTCCACAATCCCCTCCCCGTCCTCCTCCATCATCCCCCACCCCACTCAAACATTTCGGAGATCAGAATCACCAGAATCTCTGCTCGGATCGGAGGAACAAAGAGGCGCGCGGATCCCCCCCTCCTCCTCCTCTTCCTCGATCAGAAGAAAGAGAGAGATGCGCCGGATGAGATGTGGAAGGACATCAGGCACCGAGAGATGGGTGTGCTACACCCGTATTCGTTCTATCGCCGCTCCATCTCCCGCCGCCTCTCTTCCCTCCAGCTCTCCAATCGTAAGGAGATCGTCAGCCCCCACCGCGGCGCCGTCAACTCCCTCCAGGTCCTTTTTGCACATCTGCCCCCTCTGCTTTCTTTCAGTGACATCGGTAGGCGTCCCTATTAAATTGACCGGTTTGCCCCCTCGAGCTCAATTCGTTTGTTACGATATTAAGAGGCCTACGCTCAAGCTCGTTGGCTGATTCGTTCTTCCTTTGCAATGTAGTGGATTTAATCGCAATGTCACTTGACAAATCTGTTATACGGAGTCTGATCGATATATTTCGCAGTTGATTATCGGCCTGCATCTAGAGAATTATCTGTATTTCGGCTTTACGATCACCGATTTGAGAAGTATTTGTCCATCAGAGGCTACGGTGTGGGCGATGCTTGCTTGACGTTGTGATGACTGCCAGGAGGCGACTGAGGATGACTTATCAGTTCTTGTGACTTACGATTCATTGAGTTCACCTCTGCACATTCCTTGTTTGAAAGCTTGAAACCTTGAAACCTCAATGTGATATGGAGTCCTATTTGTTGCTGATAGTTAAGTTGTTTTCTCGGTGGGTTTGGAGAAGGCAAGTGAGCAATGTTGTATAACTATAAGTGCATGCCAAGATTAGAGCTGTAGTGCATAACTTGTGGGAATAAGATGATGACTTCGATCGACAGTTTAATGTGTTATCCTTTAGATGACGTTTGGAGGATTTTCCCAGTCAGAAGTGTCGAAAAAGCATGTAGAGTTTTCTAAAGTAGGTCTAATAAAGTTGATGGCCATCTCATAGTCTCTATGTTTGGAGAGAAATGATTTTTGTTCAAAGTCACGAGGTGCATCTGATTTCAGGAGTTTGCAGGTGAGATTTCCCATGTCTAGGGGTGAGTTTGTGAATCCTGGCTTGTAGTTCAGTTCTTTGGATTCATACAGTTTTTGATGCCCATTGATCTTTAAGGGACTGTCTCTTCCTCTCCCTCTAAGGTTTAATGAGCATCGTGCAAGTCAACTTGCCAATATATAGGGAACATTGCTTTCTCTCTATGTCTTAAGTAATTGTAGCCCATGCCCGGCCTGAACTGATGGTCCGATGACACACGATTCTGATATGAATTTGTTTATGGCTACATTTGTATATGATATTTAATAATAACCATATTAAATCAGATGGCATCTAATATTCAGAAACATATGTAAAGGATTATATTTAATTGTGGTTTGATTCAAACATGTATTCACTCATTTATTTAAAAGTATTCTGTAGAAAAAAAGTAAGGCATGAACTGACATGAATTTAGTCATGGTTCCATTGAGAAGTCTCGTCCACGTACACATGCACTCACACAAATGCTCGCATGCTCAGTAACGGCATCTTATTTCTTCATTTGTACCTATTGATTCACACATTCCGAGATTCGTTAGGAGTCTTGGCAACTATCGAGCCTCAACTTGTGGCTCAAGTTGTGGAGACTTAAGAATGGGAGTGCCTCCACGAGGACCTATGCTGCCATATGTCACGCCTGACTAAATTCTTAGTACCATACGCACTCTATTAAGATTTCATCATTCATCACACTTGTATCGCCCACTATTGTTGTCATCCCCATTCTCATATACAACATCACTCACATACCATTTCTAGAACATGCACCTGGCATCACCACACATTGCACATCACAATGGCTCCATTTCATTTGTTTTATATTTTCAACCTTCCAGTATTTCTTACACATTCATAAGGTTCATATTAGATTCCAATTTATAACGTTACTCATGCTTGAAACCCATCCGGATAGACAGCTAATATCAACCCACCCTATACTACTACTGCAAAGTAAACATGTATAATAAGCATGTCTTCAGTGTATGTCCCATGTTTGGGCTGTATTTCTCGAGTTTTGAACTTGCCTTGCATACTACAGGGATTACAAGGTGCATGCCAGCACTTGTAGGTGTATCTACTCCCTGATTTCACTAACTGTGTATATCTATACATATATGAATATTTACTGCACATGTGTGACTTTGGAGAAGCACCTCAACTGCTGCTTCCCACCCCTTAGCGATGACGCACTACACCGAGACCTTAGAAATCTCCTATTAGATCTGAAGCGCTCAACACCACCGCACATCTTATTGTGTTGTGGAACCGGCCTTATCTTGGAAGCACCTCCCTGCAACACCACACCATTCTGAGGGCCGTCAAGCACACAACTCGAAGGACGATGATCGCTCCTTCCACCCTGCCACTGATGGTCCCCGTGCCTCCCCAACACAAGCACCCGCAGAGGATCCGGTCCTCTGCCGCCCTTGGAGGTATCCAACAGCTTCACTACACTAGGACCAGGAAGGAAGGGCAGACCCACGCCCTTGACAGTTTTCGACCGATCAATAGAAGGAGCATTGCCTCCCACCGAACCGCATGGAGACGACACCACCCTCGCGCGAGCCCAGCAGCTGCAGGTCATCCTCGTCAACATCAGAGTTAACCATACCCTCCATTGGGTCAAAGAATTCCTCGAACTCAGAAATCTCGGATCCAAGACAAAGGGTTCTGATTGGGTCGAATTGGGAACCGGAATCACTTTTCCGTATCCAAACATGTCACTGGTGTTATCGGATTGCAAAGGGATACCCAGATCCTCGCAAACAGGTTGCGAAAGCCCAATAGCCAACATACCCCCGAGACCCACTTGGAGAAGAGGATACGAAAGGGGGGACAACCCTTCGACTCCCCCAGCGGTCCCACACAGAATCAAATTAGCAACGATTGTCAGACCACCGCGATCCGCCTTGGAACACGAGGCGTCCCCAACCACCCCAGTAACAGTCGGATCCAAGGGCATCCTGAGGGGAATCATGGCTCGAACCCACATATCTTGACCACCATCTATGGTTCTTCACCAAGACCCAATTTGGATGAGCAGATCTCCTCGAGCTCACTGATGAGCCTTACCGCGTCACGAATGGTAGCATGGTTTCTGCATCTAAAGGGGACTCCAAGGATCTTCACCTTCCAGGACATACACGAGGCTTCGAGACCCCCATCTGACGACCGTGTCTTCTCCACTTCGTCCGACCTCTCATCACCAAGTGCAGAGTCCTCTTGAAAACCCCTCCAATAACAACAACTACCCCTTTGTCGAGAGCCCCCGAAAATAGAGCACACCTCCTACGTCACAGACGCAGTCCACAAAAGCCCCAACGACCCTTGCGGCCCCAATTACATCTTCTACTTCTAGATGCACCTCGTCATCCCCTTCACCATTCACAAAACCTTCCAGGTTCTGCTCCTTCGATGCTTCTTCGGCTACAACAACAACAAGCTGCACCAGGTTTTCTGGTAAATGTTCAACCAACATCTCCGAATGAGAAGGCGATGGCATCGTTGTCGTATTCTCCACCTTCCCGAGCTTCCCCGCCACACAATCATTCCTTCGGTGACCCGGAGCAGCACATCGGAAACAATGGGTTCTTAGGCAAGGCAAGTATTCGAAAGATGGTCCAGCGCTCCACAACGGAAACATTAACGATCCTTCACCTCACCCCTCTTACCATCAACCATGACACAGAGCGCCAACATGCTTCCCACGAGCCCGCAACATGTAGCCCTCCACCCCCTCCCCAACCCCACTTCTCAGTCTCTGACTCTCTCCATTATCGTGGTGTTGGTGGCCCTCGAACCCCCAGCAAGCCCAGGAGCCCCGCTTCCCGAGCCTCACTCTCCATCTCCCTTCTACATGATCAAAGGTCGAAAGCTTTGAGTGAAGAGGTGAGCGCACAGGTGTGTGATGCGGAGTTCGTGGCCAGGGATTTAGTCGCTCAAAATGTTCTGATTGGTGCAGTAAGGGAGGATGACCATGACCAGATTGCTCTTTCGAAAGGTGCGAGGCCTCATCCCGAGATTGACCTTGCTTCAGTGGCTGGAAAGGACTTTGGAGATGCCTTTGATGTAGCAATCACGCAACGGATTTGTGTTCTGCTAGCGGGGTCCATCCCCACAGGGTCTCAATGAGGCTGCTATCATGGAAATCTGGGGTTTGGGTCAACTGGACATGCGTTTGGCAATCAGTGCTATGTCGTCGGAGTGGCGGATTGACGTGGCTTGTTTACATGAGGCCAAGGTTGATTCGTGGGACAATGTGAGATGGGACTCTGTCTCGGATCCCCGTCTCACATTGTTTCATGCAATGCAGGTCGTGGGTAGTGCTGGGGGAATAGTGGTTGCGTGGAACAGGAGCATGTTTGACCTGGTGGAGGAGGTCAGTTTGGTGCACTCGATCACGATGCTCCTATATGATAAGGCTTATCGATATGTGCCATCTCTTGGATGTATGGTGTCTCAGGTAGTCCACTGAATGTTGTCGCTTGGGATGAACTAAGGTTCATCAGTGAGCATTTTGGTGATGTGGCCGGGTGGTTGGAGGTGATTTCAATGTCACGTTATTTGAGGATGACAAGCCTGGAGGGAAAGGCACGCGTTATCCTGGTTCAGCCCCTTTCGCAGAGGTGATCGTCGATTTCTGTTTGGATGTGGTTGATGCTACTAATTGCAAGTATACCTGGAGGAGCTCGTCATCCAGATCCTGTATTGATAGGTTCTTGCTGTCGGTTGAAACCTTGGAGATGTTCGATCTGGCAGTTGTCACGTCGCTTCCTAAATCGAAATCTGACCACATACCCATATGTCTAGACACGTGTTGTGGCAGGGTGATCTCACCCTACTTTAGGTTTGAGAGAAGTTGGATGGTGGAGGACGGTTTCAGGATCTGGCCTCTTTCTTTTGGAGAAGTCTGGTGCTTAAGGGGTCGGCGACGATGATCTTCGCAGCCAAGTTGACGGCTCTATGCCAGAGATTTCGTTCAAGAAGGGTTTAGGGCTGAGCGGGGCCTTAGAAGGGCACAAGCCCAACAAAGGAGCACAATGTTGGATTTGTTGGAGGATGTTAGGGATCTGGATCATGATGAGATCCTCTACCGTGGTACGATGAAGAAAGTAATGGAGGAGGAGGATAGGATGTGGGAGATCGAGTGGAGGCAAACCTCAAGAACAAAATGGCTGTTGGAGGGAGACACAAATACCATGTTTTTCCATGCTGTGGCTAACGACAGAAGAAGGCACAACTTCATCCATTCGATTGAGATGGGAGGGGGTGAGTCTCGTGATGAGGTTGAGGTCGCAAAGGCAATCTCGGGGCACTTCAAATCCATGAGCAGACGAGTTCTCTGTTGTGGCTCTAGGTCGATAGGACTTGGGTGAACCCCATTCAGGATGGCGACGTGGTTGATTTGATGAGATCGCTAAGCATGGTGGAGATCCGTGATGCATTATTTTCTCTCAACCCAGTCGGGTGTCCTGGTCCAAATGATTTTTCGGTCTCTCTTTTATAGAGAATTTTGGGATCTCACTGCTTAGGATCTGATGGCAGTGGTAGCATATTTCATAGAAGACAACAGGGGTTTTGAGAGGCTCAACAACTCCTTCATCTTCATGCTCCTTGTTGGAGTATTTGGTTGTGCGTCTCTTATGTTGTAGATGGGTAAATGGATGCCTCAAGGATCCATTTACCCCATCTATGTGTTTAGTCCTACATCTACCAGTGGTGGGACTTGGAGGCTCTGTGGAGGCTATATAAGGAGCCCCAGACTTCCTATATCCATTGAGAAAATGCAATGAAGCATATGACCCTTTGAGGCCTTCTTCCATGGTTTCATCTCGCTCCTTAGGGAGTAGGGTTCCATGTAAAAATCTTCGTTTTTATGTTTATCTTTCTATTATTCATGTTTTGTTTATCATTTCCGTTTTTGTATTCCTATTTTCTTACATGGTATCAGAGCGGGTTCGATTCTCACGGAGTTATTTTTTTTCCATTTGTTCGAGATTCTATTTTTTGGGGTTCTGTTTTTAAAGATTCTGTTTATGTTAAAGATCTGTTCATTGGTTGGAGAAAATTCTAGGGTTCCATAGAAACCCTAATTGATCCTCATTTCTGTTCAACATAATGATGATCGATTCCAGAAGCACGCTCCTGGCCATGCTCATTTCTAGAGAAGCGGCTATCACCTCCACCATCTGACAACGACCTATCGGAAGGACCTCCACCATCAGGCGACAACATCCTCCAGTCCTCCATCGCTGCCTGGCGACGAGATCCCCGCAGCGCGACCCCTACGCGTCATGCTCTTAGACAACAACCCTCTTATCGCACGATCTCCCAGGGCGAGCCCCATCTCGTGCATTCGACCTGCAGGCGGCTCCTTGGCGATGGCAGCACCATCCAGTTCTTTGAGCGACGACGCCACCTTATGCTCTTCTTTCAGTTCAGAAAAAGTCACAACACACTCCACCTCCTTGCGCCATCCTCCAATCACAACCCTTGGAGTCGACGACATTTCGACTTCTCTGTCTCCCACCGCTCGGAGTATCGCATTTCTAGCGCTCATTCGGAGATGCTCGAAGACTAGATCCATCCTCCAGACCATAGTGCGCATCCCCGGTGGCGACTCCCCTCATCGCTCGCCGAGGAGACACCCTCTGCGTGCGCCAGCAATGTCGCCATTTCGGGAAGTAGAAACCCCACGTGAAGGGGGGTACATCGTAAGATTCCCTAATGCAGAAACAAGGGGGCGACGCCCGATGGCTTTATTAAAAAAAGGAAAAATTGTAAGAGCAGTTGGGAACCCTAAGGCTGTGAGTGTTAAAAAAAATTGAAAGAAGGAAAGGGGGCTGGCGGATTGCAACAGAAAAAAAGGATGAGAGAAAGGCCATTCTAAAAAGGGAAAGGAGAGGGTGAGAGAGATATGGGCCCACATTTGGGCTGAGTGTTAAAAAAATGATTCAAAAAAGGGAAGAGGAAGAAGAGGTGCGTACAAAGAAAAGCCGTACGTAAGGATTTTTTTTACAAAAAAACATGATTTGCAAAGCCGTAAAAAATGATAACACGGCTTATAAAAAAATCAAAAAAATGAGAGAAGAAATTTGAAAAGCCAAAGAAAAATTGTGATACGGCTTATTGATGTTTTGCACCCCATTTTATTATCTTCTCCCAACACGGTCGATGATTGTCATTCCGAATTTCCGACCAGTATGGGAGAAAGGGGGGTATTGTGTGGAGTCACAGGTGTATTCCAGATTCAAATGTCAGATTTTAGACCAATCAGATTTTTCAAATTCTATAGATGATCAGATATTTAGACTCGACGTTAGATGTTTTCCGAGTCTTTAGTTTCTGACACACACATGTATGCGGTCTTTTCAGATGTGCACATGTTAGCCATCTTTTGTGTGGTCCCTATCATTCTTGTTGTTTCGACCATAGTTTTTATGTGAGCCATAGGGACTCCAGAGTAGAGGACCATTCCTGTGCCACGTGGGCAAGGGTTTTCATGTGGTATCATAGGGACTCCAGAGTAGAGTATCATTTTCTATGCTAGATGAGAGGAACCCAGTTCTCCGACGAGGAGACTTATTCAGATTTCATTCTCCAATGACCGTGGACTCCGACGAGGATTGCACTCCACGGCTTTTTCAGTTCGGTCTTTTTCAGAGATGGAGCAGTTGTCCACATGTTATGGCGGGCTAGAGTACTCCAACGAAGAGACTCATCTTCAGTTGCAGCAACTCTAACAGGCGTAGTACAAAGCACATGCTCTCCGACGAGGAGATTCAGTTGACTCACACTCCAGCCCGTTCATCCTCCTCACCTGCGCGGTATGAGAAGCAACGTCCTCGACAGCAACCGACAGTTGTGCGCGTTGAGTTGATATTGTCTGTAGTGTCATGTAGTGTTACTTGACTTTCTTTCTATTTGTCCAAGCTGAGCATTGCATGCTCCAACTTGAGGGGGAGTGCTGGAGTATTTGGTTGTGCGCCTCTTATGTTGTAGATGAGTAAATGGATGCCTCCGCGATCCATTTACCCCATCCATGTGTTTGTCCCACATCTACCAATAGTGGGACTTGGAGGCTCTATGGAGGCTATACATGGAGCCCCAGACCTTTCGATATCTATTGAGAAAGAACAATGAAGCATATGACCTTTGATGCCTTCTCCCGTGGCTTCATCCCGCTCCTTAGGGAGTAGGGTTCCACGTAAAAATCTTCGTATTCATGTTTATCTCTATGTTATTCATGCTCTGTTTATCATTCCGCTTCCGCATTCCTATTTTCTAACACTCCCTAAGAAGGATGGTGCCTCCAAGGTGGAGGACTACTGTCCCATTGCCCTCCCAAATGCGATTTACTTGATTCTGGCTAAGTCGCTTGCAAACCGACTGAAGAAGGTTCTGGACAAGCTTATCTCCCCGGCTCTGAGTGCTTTCCTCTAGGATAGGCAGCGTGAGAACTACCTTCTTTGTGTCTTCTATTGGAATAGGAACTCCCCCGTCATTATATGTGATGTGGCGGCGGCATTCGTCAGCGCCGACTACGCTTGTTGCTGTATAGTGTGGTGCTGGCATTGGAGATTGTGGTGGATTGGTGCAGATGCAAGACTAAAGGTGCCCTTTGGAAGGTGGATTTCTCTAAAGCTTATGACTGTGTGGATTGACGCTTCCTTTGGGCATCAATGCACAGACGTGATTTCCCTAATATTTGGATATCGTGGATGAAGAGGTGTATCACTACTTCTTCTTGTGCGATGTTGGTGAACAGACAACCTAAATGTGGTTTTTTCCAGCCTCAGAGGGGTGTTCGACAGGGGTTTCCTCTTGCTCCGTTGCTCTTTGTGCTCGTTGCGGATGCATTAACGGTCATGGTAGATCGTGTTGTTACTGATGATTTTTTTCGGGGCTACTCGAAGGAGAAGATTTATGTTCCTATCCTCCAATACTCGAACGACACAATCATCTTTATGGAAGGGGACCCTTTGAGTTGCAGAGACGTGTCTATGGTTCTGGACTTGTTTAGAATGGTGTCGGTGTTGAAGATTAACCGGGAGAAATTGGAGTTTGTCCCTTTTGGGATGTCGGAGGAGGAGGTTGCGATTTGCGAGAGCTGGTTGCGATCGCCACATGGTAAATTTCCCATTCGGTATCTTAAAATCCCTTTGGTCGCGGGTAAGATGAAGGCGTTAGACTGGGGTCTTGTGGCTAAGAAGGTGGAGAAGAGATTAGCAGGTTGGATGGCCACTTGCCTTTCCAGGGGTGGAAGGTTCGTTCTGCTGAAGTCGATCATCTCTACCATACCAATCTTTTTTATGTCCTCGAAGATACTCCAAGTTGAGGTGAGGACGAGGCTTGAGGGTATCATACGTAGGTTCTTTTGGTTCCACTACTTATCTAGCTACACCTAGTATTAAAACACATATCTAGCTACACCTAGTATTAAAACAACAATGGTTTATATATATTTTGTTTCGGGTCAGAGGCACTGCCCTGCACCCCCACAACGAGGCCCTCGTACTGGTAGGGTATGGTACGACAGGAGGGTGCATACAATGATTCTTCAACTTGATGTATATCTGCAAGTTATTTCGTTGTAAGAACTTGAATGAAATTCATTTCCAATATCTATAAGCCAATTCTTCAAAAAATATCTATAAGTCAAGAATCGACATTAATATCGATATGTTAGAAATGATCGACATATGCAATATAAGCTTCATAGATGATCGATATGTGTGATGTAAAAATATATTTGTAAGTTATTTCGTAATCTAAGAACTTGGATGAACTTCATTTTCAATATATATTGGTCAACAACTAACAATACCGGCGATATGTTCGATATGATCGATATGTGCAATATAAGGATCACAGTCTTCACAAAATGAACTATATGTGTCATCTAAGTGTATATTTGTAAGTTATTTACTGTTATAAGAGCTTGAATGGAATCCATTTCCAATATTTATTGGTCATGAATAAACATTAACAATGATATGTTCGATATGACCGATATGTGCGATATATGGGCTATAAACGACCGATATGTGTGACATAAGTGTGTGTTTGTAGGTTATTTGTTGTTTAAATATCTTGGATGATCTTAATTTCTGGAAAAAAACGATAAAAATGGCTTTTTTGAGCCATTTCCGACATTTCCACCGATATTGTCGGCGATATATCCTGATATATCCATTTCCGTGCGAACCGAAATGATATCGATATCGATACGACCTTCCTTGGTCCCAAGGAGGATGGGGGTCTTGGTGTTCGAAATCTCGAAAAGTTGAACAATGCTTTTCTTTGTAGATGAGTTGTCCGCATTTGGGGAGATTGTGATAGTTTGGTCCGTAAGATCTATAGGGTGGGAACCACCTTTCCCAACTCGGAGGATCTGTGCCTGGTGCCATCTTTCTTTTGGTATGGAATATGCGGTCTGGTGTAGGAGATTCGCCCGTCCCTCAGACCGATTTTAGGTGATAGGTTGAGCTTTCGTTTTTGGTTGGATGACTTGTTTGAAGACGGTATGCTAGGTGAACGCTTCCCTCGGCTCGTGGCCCTCTTTACGAACCCGAGTGCTCTCGTGGCTGAGGTGTGGGATGGCCACGGATTCTTCCCATCGTTCTGGTCTGACCCGTCGGACTAGTGGATGGAGGAGCTGTTACTGTTGCTAAAGACCCTGGAAGATGTAGCTGGCCCCAAGGAGGGAAGAGATTGTTAATGGTGGCAAGTTGGATGTTTCACGGTTGGGAAAGCATACAAGTTGTTGATGTGATCCGAAACCTACGAACTCGATGGCCCTGAGGCAGATTGCAAAAGACTTTGGACCTGAAAAGTGCTGATACGAGTAAAGATCTTCCTATGGCCGTGCAGAAGAGGTAAACTGACGACGAGGATCCAGGTAGCGTGATTTTTTGCAAACGTCAACTCATCTTGTTCGCGGCGCCAGACAGGGGTGAAAGATGCGGATCATTTATTCTTCAAGTACAGGAGCTCGGCGGGGGCCTAGTCTCTCTTGGGTATCAACAGGTCAGGTGTGATAGTATGGAGGGCTTCTGGGAGTCCATTGGAGAAGACTGGAGGGGCACGGAAAAAGAGCAGTCTGGGTGTTTGACGGTTCTTTGGGTATTTGGATTGCCATGAATGGGTCTATTTTTAGAGGAGACAGAATGTATGGTGAGAATGTTGTGGCACATGCCAAAGTGCTTGTTGATAGTTGGGTGATGTAATCTCTTTTTTGTTGATAGTGCAACCTATATACGTCATGTAATCTTGTTGTAAAGGTGATAAATAGTGAAGTTTTTGGGCATACACCTATACAATGGATGCCCTTTTTTCTTTCAAAAAAGACAAACGTGACTTTGAATTTAAATCTTGGCAGTTAGACATTGTTGCACATTATCAGTTGTTTCAATGTCAACATTTTGTTTAGATCAGAATATTTTTGGTTTCAAAGTATATTTCCCAGTTTATGTAATTTGAAATTAGTGGATTCTCGCTCAGAAAATATGTGAAATCAATCTATTTTTAAAAAAATGGAAAATTGAGGAAAGGAGAGTTTAATCAATCTTATTAGAGGACGCAATCGATCAATTCGGAGTGAAGTGATTGATCACCTTCACAATGATCTAGGCGCCAAGAGCCTTGACTGAAGGTATTTTTTTTGAATTACTCCAGTGGGTAACTTGGTCGATCATTTGATCACATATTTTTTGATCGATTATTTCATATTTTTAATCGATCATGTGTACTAAAAATCACATTTTTATGCTTTTCGACAGTATTTCAGTCATTCGTTTAGCCATGCACCCATTCTTAGTTCTGTTCAGACATCAGATATGTGCATGATTGCGAGAAGAATTGAAGTCAAGCTTAAACCCAACATAAATTTCACAATTTCCCCATACGCTATTCCTTTTGAAAATCTGGTGTGACTTGGCCTGGAACCCGAAATCCTTAAACCCTAAACAAGTATGGATACCCAACAAAACAAATTTGGTTATCTATTTCAGAAGTATGAATTTCTGCATTCTGTCTCTACTCCAGGCGATCCATCACGAATCCATTTTTTAACATGAACTTTACAACCTAAAACGTCTTAAAAAAGTCTTGCATGCAAGTGGCACTGAAATATGCAGGAGCTTCAAGTTAATAACAAACGTCAAACCAACTACATGAATTTGGCTTCCAAGTGCATTCAGACGCTCCGAGCAAAGATCTGGGCCATATTAGACAATGATCTGGTGAGGTTTTGGCCTCTGGTGGCAGCAAGAATTGTGGAGAGAAGTGGGGGATTGCTTTTTCTCTCATTTTTGGAGACCCATTTGAACTTTTATAGGGTTTCCAACGAAAACCTTGATTTTATTGTATTTTTTGCATCCGATGTTGGGTTGGTTTAAAATTAGTTTTTTGATTTGTTTCATCATGATGCGTCCAAGGAGTTTTAATACATCAAGTTTTAATCGTCTGATTGGAAGTTGGCCTTTTGAAGCTGACTGAATTCAGGAAAAAAACGGCGTACTTCCTACATTTGCCATACGTACACAAACGTACGTACGTACGTAAGTACATACATACATGGATCTTTGCGAACCTGGGTCACAATGGATTCATCTTGCTGACCCAATTCCTTCTAGTGTGAATGTAATATAATCTCACGGTTGGCTTTTTTGGGGGTTTTATAGTAATCTACCTTCCATCACATTTGGTTTGTGATTTTCCTTTACAGGTGTAATGAAAATGGTGACAATTCCTTAAATTTCATTTTTATTATATATCCCGGGCATATTTCTTCTTTTCTGATGAATAATTTTCTCATGAGTTCTAGGGATCTCCTTAGCTATTTTATCTCAAATAGCTGCAAATCTCCTTTTACTCTTGTTTGGTGTCACTCTTGTAAGTATCATATTGCTAATACACACTGGTATATATTGTACAAATTCCCTTATAAATCCCCATAAACGTGGCATGCCAAATCCAAGCTTAGCGTCCAAGGAGTTTTAATACATCAAGTTTTAATTGTCCGATTGAAAGTTGGCTTTTTGAAGCTGACTCAATTCAGGAAAAAGGGCGAACTTCCTACGTTTGCCATATGTATACATACACACGTACATAAGTACATACATACATGGATCTTTGCGAACCTGGGTCACAATGGATTCATCTTGCCGACCCAATTCCTTCTAGTGTGAATGTAATATAATCTCACGGTTGGATTTTTGGGGGTTTTATAGTAATCTACCCTCCATCACATTTGGTTTGTGATTTTCCTCTATAGGTGCAATGAAAATGGTGACAATTATTTAAATTTTATTTTTATTATAAATCCTGGGCATATTTCTCCTTTTCTGATGAATAATTTTCTCATGAGTTCTAGGGATCTCATCGGCTATTTTATCTCAAATAGATGCAAATCTCCTTTTACTCTTGTTTGGTGTCACTCTTGTAAGTATCATATTGTTAATATACACCGGTAGATATTGTACACATTCCCTTATAAATCCCCATAAAGGTGGCATTTCAAATACGAGCTTAGCAATTTTCAGGCAGGGGAATCTGTTCTGCGGAAACATTTTCAGTTAAGAGGATGGTGACAATTGCGGACCTTGCGGCCAAATGCCACGAAGTGGAAGAAAGATGTGGCAATGGATGACGAAAGGGAGCTATCGGAGGAGGAGTACAAGGAGAGACGGGGCTTTTTGGATGAGCTACTGTTTGAGGTGGGAAGGAGGAGGTGGAGTGGCGCCAAAGATCCAGACAGAAGTGGTTTCGAGAAGGAGATGCCAACACATCTTTCTTCCATTCTGTGGTGTCTGGCCGGAGGCGGAAGAATCACATCCATGAGGTTGAGGTTGACGGGGAGCGATTTGCGGGGGAGGCTGCTATTGGATGGGCTTTGAGGAGACATTTTGTGGCCGCTTCGAGGAGGAGAGAGGGGAGCGACTGGGGGTGGCTGGGTTCGGGAGTGGAGATGCTGACGCCAGAGCGGGCCGAGGGTCTCCTGGCCCCCTTTTCAGTGGATGAGGCCAAGAATGCGGTTTTTGGTTTGAACGCTGACGACGCCCCCGACCCGGATGGCTTCCCGATCTTCTTCTACAGGGAATTTTGGGATATATTGAAGGAGGAGGTGCTGGAAATGATTAATGAATTCAGGGATGGAAACAAAGGCCTCGAGAAGATCAACCGGGCCTTACTATTTTTGCTACCGAAGGACACACCCATGCAGGTGGAGGATTATCAGCCCATAGCTCTCTCGAATGGGATTTACCTCATCATCGCAAAAATCCTGGCGAATAGGCTAAAGGGGGTGCTGGACGCAGTGCTGCTTCAGGGCCAATCAGCTTTCATCTCAGGGAGACTAATGACAGACAAACTTGTTACACGGAGATTTGCCTAGATTGGCATCGTTCGAAAGCGAGAGGGGCGTTATGGAAAATTGACTACGTTAAGGCATATGATTCAGTGGATTGGAGGTTCTTATGAACTTCTCTTTGGAGAAGGGGCTTTCCGGAGCAGTGGGTAGCATGGATGAAGAAATGCGTTGCCACCTCCTCTTACGAGATTCTGGTGAATGGCAAGCCTAAGGGTGTCTTTTTCCAGCCGCAGCAAGGGGTGAGGCAGGGGTGCCCATTAGCCCCTATGCTGTATGTCATCATGGTGGATGCTTTGGGCGTCCTTCTCAAACAGGCTGCTACGGCGGGCTGGTGAGTGGGCTACAAACGTGAGGACATCTCCATCCCTCTATTACAGTATGCAAATGATACCATTCTCTTCCTGTGCGGCACCAACGAGCAGAATGAAAATTTAGTGCAGTTGGCTGACATCTTAGGCGAACTCTCAGGCTTGGAAATTAACATGGCAAAGTCAATCGTTGTCATGTTCGGGATGAATGACACGGACCGTGCTCGCTTGGCGGATATAACAGAGTGTGCGGTGGGGAGCTTGTCGATTCGATACCTGGGACTTCCGCTATGTGCTGGCAAGCTCAGAAGGACGGACTGGGATGGTCTGGTGATGAGGATGGAGCAGCGGTTGGGGCTGGACGACAGTGACGCTCTCTCGTGGGGGGAACTTGATCCTCCTGAAACACGTTTTGTCCGCCATACCCATTTTTTTCTTCTCAATAAAGTTGATGCCGGTCGGAGTGAGAAGCATGATAGAGGCCCTGATGAAAAGATTCTTCTGGTCCAAAGGAAGAAAATAGGAACCAGGGGTGCACTTGGTTAGTTGGGAGAAAGTCACCAAGAGGCGTGAAGAGGGAGGCCTGGGGGTTAGGGAAGTAGAGGGCATGAACAAGGCCCTGCTATCTAAATGGGCCATCCGAATTTGGGGCTCGTCTACATCTCTAGTGGTGAGACTTCTGAGGGACATATACGGGGTCAGAGGCGACCTGGAGCCGAGGAGAGTGAGGTATGAATCCCCCCTTATGGGCGTGAAGTGGGAGGCCTCGGGGTTAGGGAAGTAGAGGGCATGAACAAGGCCCTGTTATCTAAATGGGCCATCCGAATTTGGGGCTCGTCTACATCTCTAGTGGTGAGACTTCTGAGGGAAATATACAGGGTCAGAGGCGACCTGGAGCCGAGGAGAGTGAGGTATGAATCCCCCTTATGGGCGGGTATTCGGGCGGTAATGCCTCGGCTGGCATCACGACTAAATTCGGTTGTTGGAGACGGTGTGACTTTCAGATTTTGACGTGACAACTGGATGGGAGACGATCGCTTGGAGGTTAGATTCCCACGCCTATTCGCCTTGTCAGCAATGAAGGAGGCGTCGCTCTCGCAGGTGGCTGTGGAGGATGCGTGGGCGTCGACTTTTCTTGTCGAGCTTTCGGAACGAGCAGAAGAATACTTGGCTTTGTTGGATACTCTATCGTGATGGGAAACCTTCTCGCAGGACTGCAACCATTTCCGCTGGGGGGGCACTGCTTTCACGGTAAAAATGGCTTACCTTGAATTGACGAGGAGAACTGAGGAGCGGGACACCGAGCTCTGTCTGGATATGCACGTTGTCTGGGTGCCAAAGATTCCGGAAAGGGTAAAGGTCTTTCTCTGGTGCCTAAGAAAGGGAAGGCTGCTAGACAAAGTAAGGAGGGGGCATATTTTTCGCTGTTCCGACACTCGGTGTGACTGGTGCGACGAGGCGACCGAAGACTCCGATCACTTATTTTTCAAGTGCGCGACGTCTGAGCGGGTTTGGCTAGAGCTTGTAATCCCTTGGGTGCGGCGTGAAGGGATGGATGGTTTCTGGGAGTACATCAGGAGGATTGGCAGCAACTCTAGTGACGATTATTCTAAGCCGTTGGCCGCTCTTTGAGTAATATGGCTGGGTTGCAACGAGCTTATCTTCAAAAATCAGAGATTCTAAAATGAGAATGCAGTGTCCCAATGTAACACTTTGTATAATTTCTAGCTCTCTCGGTAATGTATTACGAAACTTTTTTAATGAAATTTAATAGGTGGCGATCCCCGTAGTGGGGACTCACTCGTTTTGACATCAGGAAAAAATATTTTCTGTTAAGAGGACTTCCTTGACCTTCATGTTTTAACGGTTTATGCTCTTGGTGGCAAATGATTGTAAACGCCAACTTCCAAAACATCTCAGTTGGAATATTAACATCTGGCTAGTACAAACTCTATTTAAAAAGGTAGCAAGAAGAATGTCAACTTTGGTACATTTCTACTTTTTAACTGCCAAGCTGAGGTTGTGAGGTGGTCAATGCACATGCTCCTGGGACTTCACTACTTTGGTAGACGAGCCCCAGTTGAAGGTTATTGATACGTATGACTGTTGGTACGATAGGAGGAATTTAATCTAGCAGTCTTATATTGATGGATTTTTTCTGTCAACAAAGATGTTGCAGTTGTTTCAATTAGTCTATCTTGAGATATTTGTTATCTTTTATATTGTTTATGTATTTTCTATTTTCTTTGTTTTCTTCTTCTTGTAATTTTTCCAACATGTTTCTGTCCGATATAGGAGAATTCTAGGGCCTCTCTATAATGCAAGTCTTTCTTTCATCTCCACATAGTATCAGAGCGACGGTTCTAGATCGGATCCCTGACCTATTTCCATATCCCACCGTTAGCTTGGGCTGTCATCACCGTCGCCCTCTGCGGTTGCGGCCTCTACGCTGCACCGCCGCCACCCTCCATAGCCGCAAGAGCAGAGCCACAACATCATCACTGTTGTCACAAAGTAGCAGCACGACGCCACAATACCGATACTGCTCTTCGAGCATCATCTCGGACCACCGCAAGCGATAGCACCACATCTGGCCCTTCGAATCACTATATAGGGGCTTTGCAAGCCACCAATGTCGCCGCCTGGCCCCCCTCCAGGTTGCTACGACGAGTCGAGGGCTCCACCAGCCATTCCTTCAGCTTCGTGCGCCTCCCAACAGTTTGATTTGACCTTTAAAAGGTCTGATTCTGATAGGAAAACATAATTTCTGACCTATAAATCACGTTTTCCGGCTCTCGCACGCATCAAGGATTGATGGTTGTAGGGGTCTACATACAACCAATCATTCATATGATTGTGTAGACTTACTCAGATCGGTCTATTTCCCAGTCGAGTTTCGTTTTCGGCCATTCTTCTATCATGTCAGAGAACAAGGGTGATTTTTTTTCAGCCGGTGCCTTTTTGGAAGGAAACAAATGACTTGCATTATGAGAGGCCTTAGGATTCTCTTATATATGAGAGGAACCTATTGGGCAAATTACATAAAGAAGAAAATAGAAATAGAAAATAAGAAAAACAATGATAAAGATAACTAATACCTCAACACTCCCCTCAAGCTGGAGCGTAGATATCAATTAGACTCAGCTTGGAACAACATCTCTGATAAGGTCCTCTCGCTAGGACCTTTGTAGGTACATCTGCTGTCTGGTTTCCGTAGCTGACATGCGTAGTGGCGACAATACCCTTATGTATCATGTCACGAGTATAGTGACAATCCACCTCTGTGTGCTTCGTCCTCTCATGAAAGGTTGGGTTGTTGGCAATGAAAAGGGCATCCTGATTATCATATTGGAGGTGCATGGGAAGATGCACCTATGTAGTCAAGTTAGTAAGAACAGATCTGACCCACATCATCTCTGTACTAGCCTATTCTATGGCTCTGTATTCTGACTCAACACTTGATCTGGTAACCACAATCCGCTTCTTACTCTTCCATGAAACAAGAGAATTCCCTGTGAATACAACAAAGCCTGATATATAGACTTTCTATCCTTTAAACACCCAACATAATCTACATATGCACATGTTGTAATTGAGAGAGAACCCATATTTTTCATACTTGATAACTGGATATGGGATTGTAAATCATCCAGAAAGTAGGATAGATAATGACCTCAATTGGCAGCCTTTTACACATAAAAAACTCTCCGTACACTTGAAGAAAATACGAACATCTTGAAAGCTTTACTACGGTTTGGAATTTGATGTTATTTAAACGTATCTCTGGAACAGTGGAACTTTATGCTGTTTAAACAAATCTCTTCATGGACAAAGGTTAATTCTTAGGACAAGATATAATGGATTATATCAACCTGTCATTCCAACAACATATTAAAGCCTGACGGGTCCAACTTTGGAATGGGAGAACGAGCATTCCTAAGCGGTGGTAACATTACCCACACGCTGACCTGTTTAACCCGTCTTGAGTTGAATGCTGAAATTTAATTGAAACTGGAGAAATTTTGTGGCTTACTGAAACAGAAAGAAATTTGATATTTAAAGCCTTGTTGGTACCTTATGCTGTTTAAACAAATCTCTTCGTGGACAAAACTTAATTCTTAGGAGAAGATATGATTATATCAACCGTCATTCCAACAACATATTAAAATCTGACGGGTCCAACTTTGGGATGGGAGAACGACTATTCCTCATCCGTGGTAATATTACCCACTTACTGACCTGTTTAATCCGTCTAGAGTTGAATGCTGGAATTTAATTGAAACTGGAGAAATTTCCCTGGGAGACATTCAAGACTTACTGACTTATGTACAATTATAATGTAATGGAATTATATGGCCCTAATCTCGGCCTGTCATCATGTATAATTACGATGTTTAATCTCTAATGTAATTTGGTGGTGATTCCCATTTCGGGTTATCTCCCTCTTATTAAAAAAGAAAGTTACTGACTTATTCACATGACCAGAAACAATGTCTGTTAGAGTATATGGTAGTGCGCCCATTGAGTTGTAGCATGGTAAATGGATCCTGGAGAAGATTCATTTACCCCATCCTGTGTTTAGTCCCATACCGCCTAGTGGTGGGACTTGGAGGCTCTGGAGAGGCTATATAAGGAGCCCCAGACCTCCTGTACTCATTGAGAAAAAGCAATGAAGCATATGCCCCTTTGAGGGCTTCTCCCGTGGTTTCATCCCGCTCCTCACGGAGTAGGGTTCCACGTTAAATCCCGCGTTCTTATTTTGTTCTTTATCTTTTTTTCATGTTCGCTTCCGCATGTTTATTTTATAACAATGTCCAATGAGAAATCTTAGTTCATGGTTGCAAGTCTGTACAAGGAAAAACAGCAAGGGTACTGATGGCAAGCCAAGTTCTGCTGCCAAATTAGAAGCATAAATATCAAGTATGCTGACATTGCATCCTGTTGAAATATCGAAGCAACATATCTGAATGCTTAATTCCGGATTACCAAATAGCCCTATGCTTATGGCTTAGCTATCAACAGGATAAAATATGAGCTGTTAACAGGATAAAATATGGGCTGTTACCATTTAGAAAAAGGGTTTTATGATTGGTATTAGCATCCATCCCATGCAGTTCTAAGGTTTTTCTGTATTGTATCACATTATGGAGATTTAGTAAATACTATGAACAGAGTTTGCCATAATCCTTGCGGGGTTCACCATCTTTTGTTATATATTATGCCAAGTTCGTGCTTCACATCAACTCCCAAATATACAGTGCCTTTGTCAAAACTATATTATATAGATACAAGTGGTAGCACATTTTGAATTTTTGATCAACATTATCAGGTTGATTTGACAGAGAGAAGGTATCTGCTGTCTGGCGCATCGGATGGATCAGCAGCTGTATATGATATCCAGCACACCACAGATTATGAAGCTGGTGGCATGATTGCAAAGCACAAGAGCGTGTTTGTCGTTGATAAGCAGTCCACAAATGGACATAAATTTGCTATTTCCTCGGCAAAGTGGTATCCAATCGACACTGGGCTCTTCATTACAGGTTCCTATGATCACTTCATCAAAGTGTGGGATACAAATGCAACTCAAGTATGATTAAATTTTCGGTATTGATTTGCTACTAAAACTAGATTTTTGAATTTAGAATGTTTTTTAGTTAATATCGCTCCTTTATTCCATTAGGTTGTGCTGGATTTTAAGATGCCAGGAAAAGTACATGGTGTGGCCATGTCTTCAATAGCCACAGCTCACATGCTTATTGCTGCGGGTAGTGCTGATGTTCAGGTTCGCTTATGTGATATTGCTTCTGGGGCATTCACCCATACATTGTCTGGTCACCGTGGTAAGTCCATCTCATCCATGTTTATACTTGTAATACAGAGCTGGCAAATTGGTATATGTTTATTTAAATGTTGTGCGCAAGAATAAAATGGAAAAAATGATGGGTATTTATAATTGTTTATGCATTTTGTGTAGGGCAGAGGTGACAATTTGATATATGCTTATTGAAGTGCGCAATGAACTGTTTCTTTTTCTATTTTCTTGAATCAGTATGAGTTGTTGGGATCTCATGTCACTATGTAAGATATCTATAAGCCAGTCAAAATAAAAAATTCTCTCATATTATTTTGGGATCGACACTTTGGTTTTTGACCTGTATTGTGATATATTTCTTGATCACATGGATTTTTTGAGTAAAAGGTAATTATATGATTTGAACCATGATCCTTTGGATGGTAAGTATTAGAGTATGCATCGTCTCGTAGTTGGGTAATTGGATCACCCCAGGGTCCAATTACCACATCCACTAGTTTAATCCCACATCTACAGTGAGTGGGACTCGTTCTTACTTGAGGGGCTATATAACAAGCCCCACATCCATTGTAACAGTTGAGAGGGACGTAGCAATATACAAATATATCCCTTGAGAGGTCTTCTCCCGTGGTTTAATCTCGCTCCTCACGTTGTAGATAGAATTCCATGTTAAATCCCTGTGTTCTTCCATATTCTTTTTTCTTTATTTCTGATATGCTCCCACATTATCATTTTCTACATGATATCAGAACGGGTTCGATTCTTGAGGATTTATAATTTTGATTTGATCAAGATTCGATTATCAGAGCATGTTCGAATTTGGTGATTTGTTCATAAAGATTCTTGTACCCACCTTAAATGGTTTGGTGGTAGTACAATGTGCCTACCACCCAAAAGACCAGGGTTCAAATCCCCCTTGTGGGTGTTGCATTAGGCAGTCGGCAACCAACGTAAAAAATAGTCGAATCTTTCAACATGGATTTGAGCAAGAATCCATGTAGCCGACCCTATTTATAGTGGGAAAAGGCTTCGCCATTTTAGCAGACCCTACTTAATGTGGGAAAAGGCTTTGTTGTTGTTGTTCATAAAGATTATTCTTATGTTCTTGATGATTATTTTTGAAGATTATTATATATTCATGGTTGTGATCCGTCTGAGATTTGAGAAATCTAGGCGTTCTTGAAACCCTAATTCTTCGTTGTCATCGACAACGTCGATCTGAAGATCGTCATTCAATGACAAGTTCTAGGGTTCAATTTTAGTTTCTTTATTGCTATCCATGCACAGAGTTCCCTCAACATTTCCAAGATTTGCAATCTTCCTGATGCATCAGTTCAAGATTATGTGAAGCAATACTGCGGCAATTTTAGGGTTCTTTCTGAAACCCTGAATTGGATTCCCCTATAGTTTTGAGGCATATCGAGGACCTCCCAGGTTTCGGGGTCCATTGTCGAGAAGAAGAAACCCTCCAGCTGATCCGACTCCAAGTCAGTTATGCATCAAGCCTACTTGAATATGCACGAATCCATGGAGATAGGGCTCCGGATTTTCCTCCACGCGAGTTGTAACCTCTATGCGGAGTCCCCGACGATCGTGAGCACTACTACAAGCGTGGTAGATATGATCGAAGATGGAGAAAATCCATCAGTGGTGGTGCGGATTCGACTCCAGCCACAACAACGATATCTCAGCAAGCGGTGAGCCTTCCACGCGTTGCCCTAATTAAATTCGCAACCTCCACGCGATTCTACTTGTGAGACTGTTGTATCCTTCTCCTTTCTTCGTGCGAGTACGAATCACTCTAGAGGGATCCACGATTATGGTGGAGATCCCAAGCGGCAACCCAACCTTGGTGGAGCCGACTTGGTCTCCAAGACTATATTCTAGCGACAACGACGGCTTTGATCTCAAGATGGGTTCCCAGTAGGGAACCCTAGATACCCCTGGCCCATATCATGCACTTGTTCTCTGTAGTTATTTAAAAAAATGATATGAAAGAGGGTCCCAATTTCTAATTGGTCCAATGTGGTTACAATGCCTAGTTGTCTATTCCTTAGCTCAAGGGGCTCAGTTTGAAAAAAATAGACTCACAAAAAAGGTGGGCTAGAGAAAATCTAAAAAATGAAGAAACAACTTAAAAATGGAAAGAGGATAAAATAACCGAAAAGAGGACGACTATTGAAAAAAAGAGGAAGAGTTTTTGGATTTTCCCCATCTTCAGTTCTTCTCCCAACTTGGATGATGTCATCTATTCTAACCATTATACGAGAAAGAGGAAGTATTATATAGAGTTCTACATGCCATATTCAGATTCTCCAGTTCTGATTCTAGGCTAGATTTCAGACTCGACAATTTAGATTCAGACTCTTCAAATTGTTTCAGAGTCTACAGTTTGTGTCGCACATGTACGTGTTCATTTGTTTGAGATGTTCTCGTGCCCATCTTGTTTTCTGCTTAGGGTTTTCATGTGATCCATAGGGACTTCAAAGTACAGATCCCATTCTCTAAGCCACTGTGAGCTTAGGTTTTTCTTGTGGTGTCATAGGGACTCCAGTGTAGAGATTCCATTCTCTGAGTCCGTATGGGAAGATCCAATTCTCAGACGAGGAGACTTTCAGACTCCATTTTCTTGCGATCGTAGACTCTGACAAGGATGCTTCCACAGCCTTTTCCAGTTTGGCCCTTCCAAGAGATGGAGCAGTTGCATACCAAAGTTCTTTAGGTGGTGTCTTATTCCAGTTTTAGTGACTCTGACAGACACAATACACAACACATGTTCTTCAACAAGGAGCCCCAATTAAGTTTACACTCCAACCATTTAGCTCCTCCTCACCAGTGCGGCATGAGAAGCCACATCCTCAATAGACAACTCATGGAGTTTGCATTGAGTTAATATTGTCGGTAATGTCTTGTATTGTGAGCGAGCGATTTCTTTTTATTTGTTCCAACTGAGCATTGCACGCACTATCTAGAAGGGGAGTGTTAGATTATGCTTCATCTCATAGATGGGTAATTGGACCCCTTCAGGGTCCAATTTCCACATCCATTGGTTTAGTCCCACATATACTGTAAGTGGGACTCAATCGTACTGGTTGGTCTATCTGAAAACCCCCAACAGTTGAGAGAGACAGAGCAATAGTTAGATACGATCCTTGAGAGGTCTTCTCACATGATTTCATCCCGCTCCTCACGGAGTAGGGTTCCACGTTAAATCCCTGTGTTTTTCCATGTTCTTTATTCTTTATCTCTGATATCCTTTCACATTATCGTTTTCTACAGTAAGCACATTGCTTATCCACCATACCTTCTAAGTATTTTTGATATAGAACTTTTGATTTGGGCAATGATGGAGTCCTATTAATGCGATCTCACGCCTGTGAAAAAGAAAGAAAGATCAACTTGGCCATTCTAAAGCCGGTGAATAATTTTTCATTACCTGAAAACAGAAAATAAAATAAAATGAAGGAATATACATATCAACAATCACATGTGCCATAGAGATCATCCTTTGTCTGGAAAAGTCTATAATAACTTCTGTCATCATTTTTGAGTGAAGAAGCGGTGGGTATCAACAGTGATGCACATCTTAAATTGTATATAAAATCTAATTAAGAGTTACAAAGATCAAAATGCAAATATTTCCTTGGCATGCTTGAGAACCTTCTCAATATAAAACCTCGTCAGATGGAACACCTTCTCATTTATAGCTGTTATAAAATATGAAGAATACGGAAGCGAATGATAAACATAGCATAAACAAGAAACATCAACGTGGGAACACCATGATTTTACGTGGAACCCTACTCCGTGAGGAGCGGGATGAAACCACGGGAGAAGCCCTCTAAGGGGCGTGTTTTGTATTGCACTTTCTCAAGAGATACAGGAGCTCTGGGGCTCCTTATATAGCCTCTCCAGAGCCTCCAAGTCCCATTGCTGGTCCATGTGGGACTAAACACTGGATGGGGGTAAATGGATCTTCTCCAGGATCCATTTACCCTGCTACAACTCAATAGGCGCACAAGCAAATACTCCAACACTCCCCCTCAAGCTGGAGCATGCAATGCTCAGCTTGGACAAACAGAAATAAACTCAACTCAACGCTACAGGACACTACGGACAATATCAACCCAACGCGCACATGCTGCAGTCGAGGGCGTTGCTTCTCATGCCGTGCAGGTGAGGAGGACGAACGGGCTGGAGTGTGAGTCAACTGAAGATTCGGAATCTGACCATCGAGTCTGAATTTGCGTCTGATGTCTCCTCGTCGGAGAACTGGGTCTCTCCCAATTGGCTCAAAGAATGGTGCACTGCTCTGGTGTACCTATGATACCACATGAAAACCCTTGCCCTCAAGGGAATGGTCCTCTGCTCTGGAGTCCCTATGGCTCACATGAAAACTCTGGCCTGACAACAAGAATGATGGGGACCTCGAACAATGATGGTAACATATGCTCATCTGACAATGACCGCACACTTGTGCGTGTCTGAAACTGGACTCGGAAGACAATCGTCGAGTCTGAAACTGCTGAATCTGTAGAGTCTGAAAATCTGAACTGGTCGGACGAATCTGATATCTCTGAAATCTGGAGAAGACCTGTGACTCTACACCATACTCCCCCTTTCTCCCATACTGGTCGGAAAATAGAGAAATCGACCAAGTTGGGAGAAGACAACACAATGGGGAAAACACCAAGAACATGAAACTTGCGGCTTTTCATTTTTTTAAGCCGTTTCACCTTTTTTTTCGGCTTTCAATCAATTTTTTTTAAATGCGTGCAGCTCTTTTTTTGCACGTGCCTCTTTTTCTGATTTTTTCTTCGAAAAAACATGCAACCTCCTACTACTTCCCTCTCCTTTTTTTTTAATACACGGCCAAATCAGGCCCAAAATAAAGCACCTCTCCTCTTTCTTTCTTTTCTTTTTTTTAAGGCTGGGCTCCCCCTTTTTCCAGCCCACGGTTGGGCTCTAAATAATACTCTTCCCCATTTTTATTTTACAAAGCAAGCCCACGTTTAATTTTTTTTATAAGGCGCACAAGGTCTGTTAGGGTTCCCATCCATTGGGAACTCCCTTTCGAAACGCCGCCCCCCGTGGGTTCCTTCTGCAGCGCCGCCTCCCTTGGGAGTTCTCTGCTCCGCTGCCTGGGATCGATGGGAGAGAGGCCACCTCCTGGGATCGGTGGGAGATCTGGGCATCGCGCGCGACTTGCGTGGAGAGGGACTCGCCTGAGGAGAGAGATCGCGCACGAAACAGAACATAAACAAACGATGGAGAGGGCCTCGCCGCCTGAAAGGGGGTTCCGCTGCACGATGATGTCTAGCACGGTGGGAAGGAGAAGCGCGACAGGGAGATGGCGATGGGGTCGCGCCCAGCGCGTGATCGCGCGAGAGGCTCGCTTCGTGTGGTTGGGAGGTGATGCCGCCTGGAGTCGATCTGAAGAGGGCTCGCCTTGGGGGCGCGCGTGGGAGCCGCACCTGGAGGAGA
The DNA here is from genome assembly GCA_037367405.1 of Ottelia alismoides. Lineage (NCBI taxonomy): Eukaryota > Viridiplantae > Streptophyta > Magnoliopsida > Alismatales > Hydrocharitaceae > Ottelia > Ottelia alismoides. Next base: position 110,603 of record JAZKJV010010799.1, on the reverse strand, counting down.
TCGCGTGCGTTGCATGCATGGGGTCTCGCTGGCGTTGAGGAGATCGCGTGCGTTGCCGCCTGGAGTTGAACGCGGGAGAACGTGTGTTCATGTCCCACTGTGCTCGCTTGGAAGAATGGGTGCAACGGTTGGAGATGGCACCGCCAGTGCTGCCTTCGGTCTGGAGATGCGGCAAGGGAGGGCTGCTGCCTGGAGCACGACGCCAGGGGCTATAAGCCTCCATTGATCGGAGCTGTGGCTCTGAGAGCCTGGGGCTCGATTAGAGATGCGCCAGCATGCAGGAAAGATGGCGGCGGCTAGGGTTCCAAGGTCTACATACTTGGACGATGGACATCTTGCAATATTTGGAAACCCTAGATCTTCTCAAGCCTGAACCGATACAGAACAATCTTCAAACAGAAATCTTCAAAAAAGACTCCTTCATCGAATCTCGAATAAACTTAAGAACATAAAAATCCCGAGAACTGAACCCGCTCTGATACCATGTTATAAAATATGAAGAATATGGAAGCGAATGATAAACATAGCATAAACAAGGAACATCAACATGGGATCACCATGATTTTACGTGGAACCCTACTCCGTGAGGATCGGGATGAAACAACGGGAGAAGCCTTCTAAGGGGCGTGTTTTGTATTGCACTTTCTCAATAGATACAGGAGGTCTGGGGCTCCTTATATAGCCTCTTCAGAGCCTCCAAGTCCCATTGCTGGTTCATGTGGGACTAAACACTGGATGGGGGTAAATGGATCTTCTCCAGGATCCATTTACCCTCCTACAACTCATTAGGCGCACAACCAAATACTCCAACACTGTTATAAAATATGAAGAATGCGGAAGCGAACATGGAAAAAGAATAAACATCCACGAAGAACGCGGGATTTAACGTGGAACTCTACTCCGTGAGGAGCGGGATGAAACCACGGGAGAAGCCCTCAAAGGGGCATGCTATGCATTGCTTTTTCTCAATGAGTACAAGAGGTCTGGGGCTCCTTATATAGCCTCTCCAGAGCCTCCAAGTCCCACCACTAGGCAGTATGGGACTAAACACAAATGGGGTAAATGGATCTTCTCCAGGATCCATTTGCCCTGCTACAACATAAAGGGCGCACAACCAAATACTCTAACACTCCCCCTCAAGCTGGAGCATGCAATGCTCAGCTTGGACAAATAGAAAGAAACTCAACTCAACGCTACAAGACACTACGGACAATATCAACCCAACACGCACATTCCTGCAGTCGAGGACGTTGCTTCTCATGCCGTGTAGGTGAGGAGGACGAACGGGCTGGAGTGTGAGTCAATTGAAGACTCGGAATCTGACCGTCGAGTCTGAACTTGCGCCTGATGTCTCCTCGTCGGAGAACTGGGTCTCTCCCATCTGGCTCAGAGAATGGTGCACTGCTCTGGTGTACCTATGATACCACATGAAAACCCTTGCCCTCAAGGGAATGGTCCTCTGCTCTGGAGTCCCTATGGCTCATATGAAAACTCTGGCCTGACAAAAAGAAGAATGATGGGGACCGTGAAACCAATGATGGCAACTTATGCTCATCTGAAAAATGACCGCAAACTTGTGCGTGTCTGAAACTGGAGACTCGAAAACAATGATCGTCGAGTCTGAAACCGAACTGTAGAGTCTGATCAACTGGCTGGTCTGACAAATCTGGAGAAATCCTGAGACCTGTGACTCTACATATATACTCCCCCTTTCTCCCATACTTGACGGAAAATGAACATCGACCAAGTTGGGAGAAGACAAGATAATATGGGGGTAAAACATGAACATTCACAAACATTTCTTGCGGCCCTTTTTCTTTTTTTTATAAGCCGCAATTTTTTTAAAGCCGTTTTAACCATTTTTTTTACGGCTTTTCTTGCTTTTTTTTAATAGAAAACTCTTGGCCCAAAGTTAGGCCCAATGCTTCTCTTCGTCTTCTTCTTCATTTTTTTTTAACAAAAACACTCGGACAATGTATCTCTCCCTCATTTTTTTCTCGGCCCACCTGGGCCCTTACTGTAGAGACATCCCCCCCTTTTCGTTAAAGGCACTATCCTTTGGTCCGTTTGGACCCGACATTCAACAGAGCAACCCCCAATAATTTTTTTTAAATAAAGGGCGATTGGGTCCTTTGCTACTGCAGACGCCCTAGGGTTCCCGTGGGAACCCATCACTAGAGCAGTTGCTGGAAAAAAAAGGGACGAGCGGCATTTGAGGAGGCTCCGCCAGGAGCTGGAGCGCCACCTGGGCGTGTGGAGGCACGCGCGCGGGTGCCTGGAGACTTGCTTGCGGGCGCGGGAGGGGGTGCGCGCTTGGGGCGCGGAATCGGTGAGCGGGGGTACGCCGCCTGCTGGGATTCGATGAGGGTGCCGCGCGGGGATGGAGGCACCGAAGGCACCGGAGGCGTGCAACCCAGGTGCTTGGACAGGAGGAGGGAAGCTTGCGCGCGATGGGGAGGCCTTCGTCCCACCGCAGGGGTCGGCTGAAGCGACCTGGAGGACTGGAGGGATCTGGGCGATCTTGGCGGTGCCGCGCGCCGCCTGCGCGCGGTTGAGGAGGAGGCGCATGGGCGATCTTGCGCCTGAAGAGGAGTCGCCGGAGGATATGTGGCTCTTCCTGGGATCTTGCCGTCGGGACTGGAGAAAAGGTAGGGCGCCTGGAGGCCGCCTGGAGGTTGCAAGGTGCCTGGAGGTTGCAAGGTGCGCCGCGGCGATCAGGAGGAAATGTAGGGCGCTGCGCCGCCTTGCGCCAGGGATCTCTTGAGGAGGAGAAGGCTGTTGGCGCTTTGCACTTGGACCGAAGCCGCATGAAGGGCTTGCTTCTGGAAGGGTGCTGCTCGATGCCTTCAGATGGTTGGCTGCGGCGATGAGCCATCGTGGCTTCGATTTGACGATCATCTTCGGCGGCAACATGGATTTGGGGTTTTACGAGAAAACCCTAGAACATCTTTGAACAAACTCCAGAATATATTATAATAATCAGACTAGAACAGCTCTTGAACAGGAGCACACAAATCTTCACCGAAAAAACGAATCTCGGAAAAAATATAAGAGACAAACTCCCCGAGAATCGACCCGCTCTGATACCATGTTATAAAATATGAAGAATGCGGAAGCGAACATGGAAAAAGAATAAACATCCACGAAGAACGCGGGATTTAATGTGGAACCCTACTCCGTGAGGAGCGGGATGAAACCACGGGAGAAGCCCTCAAAGGGGCATGCTATGCATTGCTTTTTCTCAATGAGTACAGGAGGTCTGGGGCTCCTTATATAGCCTCTCCAGAGCCTCCAAGTCCCACCACTAGGCGGTATGGGACTAAACACAAGATGAGGTAAATGGATCTTCTCCAGGATCCATTTACCCTGCTACAACATAAAGGGCGCACAACCAAATACTCTAACAATAGCCAACCGAAGAGCCCACTTAATAGCCAAAGCCTAGATCCTATTGTTGTGAGACCACTCCAATATTTGCTATGGATTTCTTAAAAGTCGTATAGCTACCAGATATATCTCAAGTCTCTCTGAAGCCATCACATGTAAAGAGAGGCCGTCCACAATCTTTGCAACAACATAGCATCAATGGAAATATAATACTTCAATTATGCAAATTTTAGTGTTAAGTCATTATAATTACTTTCGTCTTGAAATCTACCCTTGAAAAATTCTGTCTTCCTTGAATTGATGTTTACATGCTTCCATCTCGAAAGCAAAAAAAGATCTTGACCCATAATGGAACATTTTACCTCCAAATTCTCTTGTAATACTGCACTAAGATCTCATGATCAAAATTTAACGACGCTTAAATGGCCATATATGTTTTCTTGGTAGAGTAACTCCCACTAGGGCCACTACACCAAGTGTAACAATTGAACTCCATTGAAGGCCCTTTCATAGTAGCCAGAAATATGATAACTGCAATATTTCGTCACTAACTTTTGGGAGAAAACAATAACTTGTTTATTCATGAGGCTCTAGGGTTCTCTTTAATGGAGGAGAAATTTGTTGGGCAAATTACATAAAGAAGACATAAAGAATACATAATAGAATAAAAGGTTAAGTAATATCTCAGGAGTCCCCCTCAAGCTGGTGTGCAGATATCAGTCATGCTCTGCTTGGAACAATATCTATGGTAATGCCCTCTGGCTAGGACCTTGGTAAGTATCTTTATTGTCTGATCTCCTAAACTAACATGGGTAGTGGAGATGAGGCCCTTCCATATCATGTCTCGAGGATGGATAAGTTGTCTCCCATGATGATGCCATGGGTGATTGGGCTACAGCTTCACGATGTTTTTAGGAGTCTCAGGCATGTGTAAACTATGGTAAATTTATTTCAAATTTTTGTGTATAATGGGAACATGGGACTGCATGGTATATTGTAGTCAGGGCTGTACAGTATTTCAGTACTTCTACTTGAATGTTAATGAGGATGGATGACTAGTAACCTCCCATAGTCATCCTTGCATGTTACGAGGCTGTTTCCTGTTTTTTTGAGTACAAAAAACGTCACATAGCCATCATTTGGTATAAAAAATAAAATCTATATTTTTTAAAACAATCTTTATTGCTAAGTTGGAGTAATGCCCACCTTTCATCTAAATGATCAAAGATATTGCTTGAATTTTTTGTTTGCAGAATCATGTTTAATCTGGACTATATTTTTCTGCTTGTTTACAATTGATGCTTTTTCTTATGTCCATGGCAGATGACAGTATTCCTTATTTTTGGGCAAAATGCTACCTTATCAAGAATTTACTGTGGCTCATGCATTATTGGAAAATCACAATTCATTATACATGATTTTTTGATCAAGATTATTTATTATGTAAAAGTGACAGGAAGCAGGGCTTCCTAAGGATATATGAATTTGAATGTATGTTTATTTCATTTTTTGTTAAAATTCTCTGTTACTAAAAAAATCCGCTTTGCTCAATCAAGATGTTTTTTTATCACACTTTTAAATGCAGTTACTTTTATTTCAGATGGAATTATGGCCCTGGAGTGGTCTGTCTCTAGTGAATGGGTATTGATGACAGGAGGCTGTGATGGTGCGATACGTTTTTGGGACATTAGGCGTGCAGGGTGTTTTCGCGTCCTTGATCAGTCAAAGTCTCAGCTTGGGAGAAGACCACCTCTTTTGAACCCAACAAAAAGTGTATACTTCGATTGCTTTTGTCTGTCAGTTTTATATTTGCTTCCTATTATAAGTTTGTAGTTTTCATCTCTAGTTATTTTGTTTGATAATGTCTGAACTGAATCCTAGAAAAGGAACGTTTGTTATGTCCCTTTCATCTTGCTATGCTTCACTTCATTCCAAGTTACAAACGTGCACTTGGAAAACCTCATCATTCTCGTCTTTAGATACATCCGATAAAGATAAAGAAACCCTACTGCACCCTTTTAATGCTACAAACCACTTCACACTTTGTTCCTTTTTTCAATGCAGATTCTTGAAAAAACTATATTGTAAAAATGCTGCTTTGTTAAACTTTCCTTTGATTTTCAAAGGAATTTTCTTATTACTTAGAAGAGTAGAGGCTACTCTCCACGTTAGCCATCCTACATTTATTCTATGAGTGTAACATCTCCATCGATTTTCCTATCACGTTGCAAAATAAATCTCAAGTATTTAAAAGAGTCTTTCTTCTGAATGTTATCATCACTAATCTTCACCTCGATTCCCTCACCACTGCTTCCATCAAATGTGCACTCCATATATTCAAGTCTGAGCCCTATTTATACGAAATCCTTTAATCTCTGAGGCATGTCTCCAAACCTCAAGCTTTTTACTCCATCTCTAATCTTATCAATCAACACATTATCATCAGTGAATAACATACACCAATGTAACTCATCTTGAATGTGACTAGTTAACTCATCCATACTTAAAGTAAAAAGGAATGGACTTAAAGCTGAACCTTGATGCATACCAATACTAATGTCAAAATAGCCACTCTTCCCAGACTGGATACTTATTCAAGGCGAAACCCGAGTTTAGCATTGATAATTTTTTAACAGTATCTAGGTCTAATATTAATAAGAATATTTCTGTTCCTTGATAGTTCAATGGTATTTAAAAAATATAAGTTTATATGGAAATAAATTGTAGGCATCAACGAAACATTCGATCATTAGAAGTACCACGATATAAAAAAAGAAGGTATATCCATACAATGCAACATAATCCCATGAACTAAGCCACAAGTTGTGGCCATCCATCTATAATGCCAACCTCCATTATGTCCTTTTGAAAAATGGAATTTTCACATCTCGTTACTGATTTATATATGAAGCTAGAACAACTTGGATGGCCATTAGCCTCTAATTGCCATTCTTCCGTATTTCACATGAAAATCGGAGGCTTGAACAAATCAATATATTTTTTAGATTAAGTTCTAGAAGAATACCCTGAATACTTGGATGAATCATGGGAATGAATAAATTCCTGACATATTTGTTTTGCAAAGATCAATACCTGAAATTTCCATGGTTATATTTTTGTTAAACAAAATCCCATGTATTAACTGATTAGATGGGATGGCAGTTATGGTCTCCCCTCTCCTCTGTTTCAACTTCTCTAGTTCTCATTCCCCCCCCCCCCCCCCCCGCTTCTCTGCTACCAATACATTTCTTTTTCTTTTTTGTTGGCTTACATCTCCTTTTATTACCCTCCTATCCTTACCGTCCTTTTCTTATTGTCATCCTTATCATCATCATCTACGTCTTATTTATCATTGTTCATACCTATTCATTCCCAAGCGATGACATTCCAAGGGACCGTGTTTAAACATGAATATCAAAGGAGTTAAGAAAGGCATGCAATAAATTCACTTAACACAAAAAATGTTTGTTTATGGTTTTAGTTTGAACAAATCCCGAGAAATCTATCAAAAACCATAAAATACATCTCCATTAGACCTTGCGGATGGTGCTTCGGATGATTGCGGATGGTGCTTTGGAGGACGTTATATGGAGGACCTTGCGTTTTGCGGATGGAGTTTGGTCGAACATCGAGGTGTGTGTTGCGGAGGTGCGTGGAGTGCCGTTCCTTTCGCGGATTGTTCGTTGCCTCGACAGAGCTCTTAGGCGGTGGGGGGAAGTTCTGGCGGTCGTGGAGGATGGTACCAAGCCTAACTCGGACTGGAGGGTGACACGGGTCTTGATGGAGTGCAGCAAGAGGCTTCTTGATGACGCGGTGGGCAAGATCTTCTTTGAGGCTCTGAAGGTTGGTCGCTTCTGCTTACGTGTGGAGATCTCTTTCATCGAGCCTCCAGCTCCGCCGACGGAGGCTCCCTCTCCGGTTTCCCCGAATGTAAGAACGGAAACCCCGAGGGATGGTGACGTCCCCTCGTCTTCTGCGCGCCAGGTGGCAATGCATAGGGGCTCCTCCGAAGAGTCGCCTATTCTGTTGGGTTCTCCGAATCGCTTCGATGTGATTTCTCGGGTCTCGTGCCTTTCCTCGGTTAGGGATGTTTTGCCTCTTGGGTTGATGCCCGAGGTTGATTCGTTTCTCCACTGGCGTGCTTGGAAGATGGATCGTACCCTTCAAGTTCGGTGTGCGGGCCTTTGGGCGGGTCAGACCGCGAAGGACTTTGGCGGGTTTCTGGACTTCGGGTCTTGGAAAGGTGCCCGCCTGGGCTCGGATCCTGATCCGGTCTTCTTTGATCCTACGGAGGAGGCGGACCCTTGCTCGGATTCGGGTCGGTCTGTTGCTTGCGATCTTCCCTTTATAAAATCAAGTGCCCTACCAGATGGCTTTTCGAGCTCGGTGGGTGTTGTGTGCAACAAGCCTATTTGGAGCCCTCTTCTCCTCGACAAAGGCGGCTCGGATCTTCTGATTTCATCTCCAACTTCCTCGAGGGCTGTCCCAATCTTGGACACTGGTAGTGAGGTGGGGGGCCCCTCTGACAGAAGGTCGGGGAAAAGGTATAGAAGAAGGCCCAGTTCTCGGGTGGGATCCACGCAAGTGATTTCCTGTGCGACGTTGCGGGAAGCTGTGGCGGAGGCGGCTGGCCTCTCTTTCATTGGGGTTCGTCGTCACTTGTCTTAATGAAGATCCTCTCCTGGAATGTGAGGGGGTTAGGGGAGGCTGATAAGAGAAGGACGTTGGGCTCTAGAGCCTCTGAATGGGGTTGTGATATTATCCTAATTCAAGAATCGAAATTGAGGGGAATTGACAATTTGCTGTGGCGCTCCTTTGGGGCGGGCGCTCTGGATGAGTTTAGAGCGATGGATGCGGACGGGGCGGCCGGGGGATTGTTTATTGCATGGCGATCGGCGGTGTTTTCTTTTATCTCTTTGCTTGCAGGGAGACATGTGCTATCTGTTGTGTTGGTGCGCGAGTCCGATGCTTTGCCGATTGCCTTCTCCTGCGTGTACGGTCCCTGTTGTCACCTGAAGAGGAATGAACTTTGGGAGGATTTGCGTGCAGCTAGCTCTGTTTTTGAAGGGATTCCTTGGCTCATTGGGGGAGATTTCAACGTCACGCTTCATTTATCCGATCGTCCTCGCTCGAGAGGTGGTAGAGACCCGGGCTCTCTTTTGTTTGCGGAGTTGGTTGACTCTCTCGCCTTAGAGAATCTCGTGGCAAATGATACTATTTAAACTTGGAGGAGTAATTCTTCCCGCTCCAGGATTGATCGTTTTTTGGCCTCCGGGAAGATGATGGAGTTGGTCCCTTGCTGCTGGGTGTCCACGCGACCCCGATCTTTCTCGGACCACTCCCCTATCCTTTGGGATTCGGGCGAGATCCATTCGATGAGGGGTATTTTCAGGTATGAGAGGTGCTGGAATCTTGAGGTCAGCTTCAGGGCTATTGTGTAGGGGCACTAGGCCCAGCTCCTTTGCTTGGGATCCGCGACCTCTAGGTTGAACCAGAAGCTTATCTCCTTGCGGAAGAGACTGACTCTTTTCAAGAGGGAGTCAAGGCTGGAGCGGGTTGCGGTCAGAGCTGATGCTGAGGCTATTATTGCGCGTCTCGACCTGTTGGAGAATGACCGTGAACTTTTGGCTGACGAGCTTTGTGAGCGTGCTCTTGCGCAGAGGCGTGTTGCGGAGGAGGACAAGAAGAGGGCTTCAGAATGGAGGCAGCGTTCGAGGATGAAATGGATCAAAGAAGGAGACGCTAACACGACCTTCTTTCACCGTGTGGCTAGCGGAAGGAAGCGTAAGAATACGCTTCGGTCTATTTCCATTAATGGGACGTCATTGGTGGGGGACAAAGATATGGGGAAAGCAATTGCTGAGTACTTCAAGAGCTTCGTGGCGAGGCGATCCCCGAGGTCTTGGCGCTGGCAGGAGATTGGGGCTCCGACCGTCTCTGTGGCAGATTTGAGATGTTGACTAGGCCGATATTCATGGAAGAAACCAAAGCGACCGTGTAGGAGTTGAATGCCGATGGTTCCCCGGGCCCCGATGGCTTCTCCGTGGCGTTCTATCGCGACTTCTGGGAGATTGTGGGTGCGGATGTCTTCGAGGTCGTGACTGAGTTCTGCAGTGGGAATGAGGGATTCGACCGGATTAATAAGGCCATCTTGCTTCTTATCCCTAAGTTCCCCGCGACTGAGAATATTGGGGATTTTCGACCAATTTCGATTTCTAACACCATCTATCTTATTGTGACCAAGGTGTTGGCACAGAGGCTCGCTCTGGTCCTTCATTCGATTGTGTCTCCGTTTCAGGCTGCTTTTATTCGTGGGAGACAAATCTCTGATTGCGTTGCGATGGCTACTGAGTTGGTGGCGGATTGGAAGAGCTATGGGAAGCAGGGTGTACTTTGGAAGATCGATTTTGCCGAAGCATATGACAGCCTTGACTGGAGCTTTCTGTGGGCGGTCCTGAGAAGACGTGGTTTCCCTGAGCTTTGGATTTCTTGGGTGAGACGATGTGTCACCACTGTATCTTTCTCGGTCTTGATTAACAGTCGTTTGGAGGAGGGCTCCTTTCAGCCGAGGAGAGGGCTGCGCCAGGGGTGCCCCCTGGCCCCTCTCCTCTTTGTCCTGGCGGCTGACGTCTTGGCTCGTGTGGCCGTCCGTGTAATTGATAGCGGACTTTCGAAGGGCTTCTCTAAGGGGAACCTTTCTGTGCCCTTGATTCAATTTGCTGATGACACCATTTGCTTCATTGAGGGAGGCGTTTCTGAGGTTTCTGCCATGGCGATGACCCTTGATCTGTTTAGTGAGATGTCAGGCTTGACTGTGAATGGGGGCAAATCCAAAGTTATACCCTTTGGGATGCTGGAGATGATGGCGACCGAGTGTGATGGGATTCTGGGTACTCCTCCGGGCGATCTTCCTATTGATTACCTTGGTCTTCCGCTGGTGCTTGGGAGGGCCAGGCTTCGGGATTGACGACCGATCGTCGAAAGGGTGAAGGCACACCTTGCTGGGTGGCGTGCGACGCTTCTGTCGAAGGGGGGCCATCTTGTTCTTCTCAGAGCGGTGCTTTCCTCTATCCCAATTTTCTTCCTATCGAATCGTCGTTTGCCGGTTGGAATCCACAAGCGTATTGAGGGTGTATGCGTAGGTTTCTGTGGGGAAGAAGCGGGGAGATGGGGGGTGGCTTTCACCTTGTGGCGTGGGATGAGGTCTCCAGGGGGAAGCAGGAGGGGGGGTTGGGCGTGAGGCGCTTGGAGCTTGTTAATGATGCCTTCTTCCTAAAGGGGGCGAACAGGATCTGGGGCAAGTATGGGACCTTCTTCACGGTTGTGCTGCGGGAGATCCATGGGGTGGGCAGTGTGGGGGAGGAGGGGGCCGTTGGTGCTGATACCCAGTTTTGGCGTGGGGTGTGGGAGGTTTTTGTAAGGCATAGATCGCTATTTAAGCCGGTGCTGGGAAATGGGGACTCGTTTAGCTTCTGGAAGGACAAGTGGTTGGGAGGGGATCCTCTGTGTGTTCGTTTCCCGCGGTTGTTTGCGTTGGCGACTAATAAGGATGCCTCTGTCGCCTCTTGTTGGGCGGATGGGTGTTGGTGTCCGATTTTTGTGGCAAGCTTCTCGGACCAAAGGCGGGAGGACTTTCTTTCTCTTCTCGACGCCCTCGATGCTGCTGGTAGGCCTTCTGTTGGGCGGGACCACTGGGATTGGAGGGACGACAACTTCTCCACGCGCAAGGCCTATGATGCGTTGGCTCTCCCTCTGCGAGGGCGCTCGGACTTATTGGTGAGGGATTGCCGGTTCTTTTGGGGGTTAAGGCTTCCGGAGCGCCTTGGAATCTTCTTATGACTCTTTCGCAGGAGAAGAATTTTGACAAGGGATCGCTGCGCGAGGTTTATGGCCAATGTATCCAATCTCTGTGGCCTCTGCGTTTCAGCAGTGGAATCTTTAGAGCACTTATTCTTTGAATGCCCCACGGTAAGAGGGTTGTGGGAGGATTCTATCGTGATTTGGGTAAATACGGATGGCATGGAGGCCTTCTGTGACTCCTTGGTTCGTAACAGGAACATGGCGAGAAAAGATCTTTTGTTGCCAGTGGCGAGACTTTGGGCGATTTGGCTTAGGCGTAATGAGGCCGTCTTCTCAAACCAAAGATTCTACAAGGAGAACGTGATTATTCAAAGCACAAGACTGGTGGAGGAGTGGGGCGCGGTTTAAGACTTGGCGTTGTTTTTCATTTTGTTTAGGGCTTGGTGAAGGCGGTGTTGCCTCTTTGTACAGTTCTTTTCCCTTGCTTTGTACATTCGCTTTCTTTTCATTTTCTTTAATATATTGGGGTGAACACTGATGAGTGTATCCCCATTTTTTTGGACTTCAAAAAAAACAATGAAAAAAAATCGTAGCATAAACACTACTAAGTACCCGAGAACAAGCAATTAGACAACAAAATGGAGAAAATCCTGTATTGAAGCTATTTTGTTTATCTTCTCTTTATTTTATTTATTGTTTCATGTAATCCTTTGGGGTCTCTTATGTAATTGTGACCCTTTGGGCTCTCGGGTTTCATGCTATAAGAAGCCCCATACCCCTTGAATAAAGTATTCCATTGCATCCCATTATTTTCTCACATGGTATCCGAATGACGATCCTAGACTAGAGCACTGTGCCTCTTTTGGTTCAAACCTAGCCTTCACCGTCCATCCCATTCCATTCGCTGCTGTTGTTGTCGCGATCTCTGTGCTGTTGTTGTCACTTCCATGCATCGCTGGAGGAAGACCTAGGCTACAACATGCTATGACTACAGTAGCCACTACAATAGCATCACTTGTTCGAAATTCTGATGTAGCATCGTTTCGATGCTGTTTTGTTGTTAAATTTAATCAAAATTAAGAGTTCGGAATTGATTTGTGGATTCCGTACTAAAATTTGATTTGAAATCTGCCTTGGGATGCACTTACGGGCTGAATTGTGCGATTTCTGATATGAAGTGCACGAGTCTTGATGTAAATATGATCTGATTTTTGAATTTCAGACTGAGTTTCAATCTGAATTCTGATATGAAATGCCTTTGGTGCCTGAGAAGAAATCGTCTGTGTGGCAAAGTGAGGAGGGGAAAGCTTTTTAGCGCGATAGACATGGGTTGTGACAGATGCGAGGGGTTTATGGAAGACGCTGAGCATATCTTCTTCGATTGCCGGTTTTAGGAGCAGGTTTGGTGTTCATTGGGGTTGGCTTGGGTTCAGGCATCCAGCTTGGAGAATTTCTGGAGATCGATTCGGACGGTGGGTCTTGGGTCTTCGGACGACGTCTCAAGGCCTTTCGCTGTGCTTTGGGCTATTTGGACTGGCATGAATGATTGCATTTTCAAGGTCCAGCGCTTTTATTATGAGAACGTGGTCGTGCATTGTAATGCTTTATACAATTTCTGGATCTCGAACTGATGTACTTTTTTGGTATTAATGAAAGTGTTGGTGTGGTGACTCCCGCCTTGGGAGGGCTCCCCCTTTTTTTAGTAAAAAAAATGAAATGCACGAGCTCTGTTCTTTGTTTTCACTAGCTACACCATAACAATCCTAATCCACAACATTGATATCTCCAGAGATGGCTATAGGATCATTAACGATACCATTGTCTTTTGAAGACTATCGTCGTTCTATGCAACTTCGCAAGAATAGCCATAGTGCACAAACACAAACTAAGAATACTATTCATGCTTTTACTACTACATCTGTTGGACTCGCTATTGCTATGGCTAATGTGACATCCACACATACTCATTAATGGATTATTGATTCGGGGGCGTCAAACCATTTACCATTTGACTAGCGTTGGCAACTCTCTTTCTTCTACCCAACTAGTTGTTTTTTTGTGAGATCAGTTAAACTGGCCAATGAACTCTTCTCTCCAGTTCCTGCCATAAGCAAAGTAGATTTCTCCTCCAGATTAAAAGTTTCTTGCGTATATTGTGCTCCAGAATTTCCTCTAAGTTTGTTATTTGTTCATAAATTATGTAAGGAGCTAATTTGCCAGGGTTATTTTTAATCAACACCATTGCTACTTTTAGGACATTCATACTTCGTAGATTTTTGGTGTGGCTATGAGAAACACATACTTTATTATTTTTTGATGTAGTTGATAACTGTCTTTGCTGTGTTGAGAAGCATGGACTTTATGATCACTTTTTCCGGCCTTAGCGCTAATCGAGGAGGATGGTTGTATGAGTCTACACGTACAACCAATCCTTTCTATGATCATGTAGGTTTGTTCAGATCAGTCTATTACCCCAGTCTAGTTTCGTTTTGGTCTCCACCTCATAATGTTAGAAAATAAGGGTGACGTCTTCTCTTCATTCGGTGCCTTCAAGGGCCCAACTCCCATCGTGAAGATAGATGTGACCAAATATGAGTTGTGGTTCATGCAGTTCTTGATTCTTATGGAGTGCAATAACAAGGAGCACATTCTAAGAAAGCCAGAGCCAACAGATAAGATTGGGAAGAACGCTTCATGAAAGCAAGATGTCGCATATGCATGTGTTTGGCTCTCTGGGGCTCCTACCACAGAGATCGTCAACGGCATTGTGAACCATCCCATCGCCAAGGCGATGTGGGATATTCTGGCAACTATGTATGCCCAAGCGAAGAACGATGCCAAGATTCTTCAACTATAGTTCGATATCTACACGACCAATCAGAGTGGTCATCCTTTGCATATATTCTACTCTTTGCTTCATGGCCTGTTCAAGAAGCTTCACAGTTTCATGCCCGTTAGTTAGCACGTCTACTGAGAAGCAGATGGCATATATAAATTCCATGATGGTTGGACTTTTCTTGGCGATCATGGACTCGGAGTACAAGGCATCACACACACTTCTTACGGGCACAACTATACCTCCAAGGATGCCTGCAATCGCCTCAACAATGTACTTGTAGTACCACCTATCACCATATAGACCTCTTCAGATGTGGTTGCATCCCCGGTCGGGGAGGTTTGACACAATTCAAAGGGCGTCGTCCCCGTGGCAGAGGTAGTGGAAGTCAGCCTGACACCTGTACCTATTGTCATCGTCCACGTCATTCTAAGGAGACATGCTATTAGAAGCATGGATACCCTGCATCTGCTCGTGTGACCGAGCAGATTGAGCCTCCAGACAAATCGACACCTCACACAGATTCGTGCCTTAATGATATTGTACCCCGTCTAAGAGAGATAATGACTCATGTCGCCGGTACCACTACAGGTTATCTAGATATTGCAACTACTGCTAAAGCCTCTTTGAGCTCATCAGAAATAACCTATGCTTTTTCCAGTTGTAGCAGGGCATACATGACAGAGTGGATCTTGGACGCTGGTGATTCTTACCATTTGTGTGGAGACATAGCCCCTAGCCGTGGCAGAGGAGGGGGTGGTCAACCCCGTCAGACGTGCACCTATTGTCACATATCAGGCCATTATGAGGAAACCTGCTATTCTAAGCATGGGTTTCCTGCTTCAACTCGGGTTGCAGAACGGGCATAACAGGTTGGGAGTCCATCACCTATTTTTGATCAGAGACTTGACGAGTTTGTGGCGCGACTCAGGGAGATTATGCCGACTTCTATTTCAACCAGCTCTCCTTTGGGATCCTCAGAGGTAGCTTTCTCAGCATCTGCATCAGACAAGCTTGCAAAAGTCGGCCGACTTTTATAAGAAGCTTATATATATATATATATTAGTTTTTTGCTTTTTTTAAAAGCGGGGACCTTGTTATCTAGATTTATTATCCTCACTGGACGCCCCAGTTTTGACTTGTCGTCCATCTTGGCGATCTAGATAGCCCTTGCACAGATTGGAAAGCCCTGGTCATCCCAAGAGTCCAAAATAATACCCGATCCAATGCAAACATATTGCTGATAGAATGCAACAAATTGGCAAGCTGCCAAGCCTTGATCATCTTCAGACAGGTGAATAGTAGCATGCAAGGAAGGAAATATCGATATCGATATCGTTTCGATATAATGTCGATACCGATATATCGCCGATATATCGGTGATATATCGACGCATATCGCCGAAACCCGGTATCCATTAGGCATTTTCTCCTGTCGATACCCGATATTGTCCATATCGGCGATATATCGGTGACCTGTCGATACCGATATATCGCCGATATATCGACGATATATCGCGATATGTCGATCCCTGGTAGCATGTTGTTCACCATCATTCTTTGGTTCTATTGAGATGCTGCAGTCATAAAAAGCAGGAGCATGTCTAACCTGCAAAACATGTTTTCTTGGGTTAAACATATATCGATATGTTCTTCCACTGACTGAGAAGAAAGAGTAAGACCTCAATGAGAATGAAGAAATAACAATCGTGATATCTCCTAGAATAGAAAACATTGGCTCTTTTCTACTAGCCCATCATGTGGTATCTACTAGAATAAGAAAACAATGGCTCTTTTCTACAAGTCCATGTGGTTTATGGCCAACAAAATTAATTTCTCACCTTGCAGCGAAGTTGGGCATTTTGCTCAGGGGCACTTCCATTTACCCAGCTCAATGATCCAACATGGAATGTACGCCATTGTTTATCCCTTGAAAAGTTGTTTCTTGACACAAATACCACATTGTTATGAACATCTTTCTCAACAACATACCTAGTAAAAGACAGGCATTTAGGCACCAAAGCAAAAAATGGTGTTCCTAGCTTTCGTAGTTACTACCGGCATATATAGTAAACAGAGGAAAAGCCACAATTGACCGTAAAATAACAAACTTATTCTAATATGCTTAGTATTATATTTAAAGTCAATTACTTCTTTTGTTTCATTCTGAAAGTATAGAAAATGTACAAATCTATGTTAATATATAAGCAAACTTATTCTAATATGCAATAATGTTATATTTAAAGTCAATTACTTATTTTCTTTCATTACGAAAGTATAGAAAATGTACAAATCTATGTTAATATATAAGCAAACTTATTCTATTATGCAAGAATGTTATATTTAAAGTCAATTACTTCTTTTGCGTCATCATGAAAGTAAAGAAAATGTACAAATCTATGTATAAAAATGATTTATATATTTAAAATAATTAAAAAAAATCAAAACCGACTAATGTCCGACTAAATCCGATTAATCGCCCGACTGCCGATTTATCCTTAGTCAGTGACCCCGCCGATCGAGTACCGACTACCACTTTCTGCAACCTTGACATCATGTATAGAATATGCCTTTACTAGTTGTTACAGGATAGACTTGTCAGAATGAATGATGGATTCATGAGGATTCCATCATCTCTGTGGTGACAGAGGCCAGTTTGGTGATTTTTGTCCGACTCAGCCTGGACCATCTGTTGTGATAGCGGATGAGACACACTCTCCCATTACCGGTCAGGGGAGGTGTGGTTGTCTCCCGCAATGAGGTTTCAGAATGTCCTTTGTGCTCCTGAATTTTCTATGAATTTACTATTAATTAGTCAAATCATCAAAGATTTACATTGTTGTGCTATATTTGATCCATATGCTCTTGTGTTTCATGATATACTCACCGGTAGGATGATTGGATCTGGCCATGAGCAAAGGGGTATCTACAGATTGGTGCAATCTCCGTATGCTGGTGCCTCTTCTCTTTGCACTGGATCTGTTTCTCCATATATATGGCATCTTCGATTTGATCATCTTCCTCTGCAAAAGTTGTGTCACCTTCACAACCACCTCCACCGCCACCTCCACCGTCACCTACTTTCTTTCCGCAAATTTACCAGTGACGACCCCATGCTCATGTTCCTCCTCCATCATCCAGCATACCCAAGGTATGTTCAAAACATTTGAGTTCTTCTAATGGCTCTGGTGAATTGCATGTACAAACTGAGGTGTAGGATGTTTTGGATGATATATCTTCTGCGAGTAATGAGAATCTAGACGTACCTATTGCTCTACGGATGCAGAAGCGAGCTTGCACTATGCATTCTCTTGCTTCACATGTTTCCTTGGATCGTCTTTCCAAGGATTTTCAGAGATTGTTGTGGGACTATCTGCTGTGGAAATACCACGGACCTATCAGGAGACGTTGCAGAGTAGCCAGTGGCGTCTAGCTATGGAGGAGGAGATAACAGATTTACAGTCTCGTGGTATATGAAGTGTTGTACAGGCTCCACCAGGTACGTCTGTTGTTGGCGGCACGTGGATGTTTACTGTGAAACACGGAGTTGATGGTACTGTGGATAGATACAAGGCCAGGTTGGTTGCTTATGGGTTCACCCAAAAATATGGGGTGGATTACCAAGACAATTTTTCTCATGTTGCGGGTCACTCTACGCTACGGATTCTTGTTGCTGTTGTTGTGGTATGTGACTGACAGCTTTTCCAATTAGATATAAAGAATGCATTCTTGTATGGTGTCCTGCAGGAGGAAGTTTAGATGTGTCAGCCACTAGGGTTTGCTGCTGAGGGAGTCTGGTATGGTGTGCCGACTTCACAATGCCATATATGGCCTTAAGCAGAGTCCGAAGGTTTGGTTTCAGAAGATCTCAGATTTGATTGAACAGAAGGGGTTCGTCAGATCCATTGCAGATCATTCTCTTTTTGTTAAGAGAACTCAGAGAGGTACAATTGTTGTTCTGGTTTATGATGATGGCATTGTTTCTGGCAGCGATGAACATGGCATTCAGGCAGCTAGGATTTCTTGGACAACAATTTGTGACCAAGGACCTTGGTACACTACATTACTTCTTTGGCTTGGAGTTTGCATGAAATCAACAGGGTATGGTTATGACGCAAAGGAAGTATGTTACTGACCTTCTATCTGAGACAGGAATGACATGATGCAGACCTACCACTACACCAATGGATCCTAATGCTAGGCTCTATGGTGATGACTCTGAAGAGGTGGATAAGAGACGATACAGAGAGCTGGTAGGGAATTTGTTATATGTTACTATTACCGGACCTGATATATCATTTGCTGTCAGAAGAGTCAACCGGTTTATGGAGCAACCCAGAGGGGCTCACATGGATGCAATGTGCATGATTTTGAGATATTTGAAATCTTCTCCAAGTGCATGTCTTCTTTTCAGAAGAGACACATCTCTCATAGTTATTGGATGTGCAGATGCGGATTATGCTAGGTGTCCCAAGGACAGGAAGTCCACCTCAGGCTTCACTGTGTTTGTTGGTAGCTCACTGGTTTCATGGAGGAGTAAGAAATTGACAGTTGTTGCTCGATCCGGCATTGAATCAGAATATAGGGCTATGACCCAACAGGGTACGGAAATGATGCGGGTCAAGTAAGTCCTAACTGACCTAACTATTGAGGTGCCTCTTTCTATTCACCTCAAATGAGACAATCAAGCAGCACTGTTCATTGCTAACAATCCAACCTTTTATGAGAGAACAAAACACATACAAGTAGATTGTCACTACACTCGTGACTTGATCCAGAAAGGGCTGATCTCCACTACTCATGTTGCTTCAGGCGATTGGATTGCAGACATATTTACCGAAGTTCTAGCAAGGGGTCCTTTTCACCGTTGCTGTTCCAAATTGAGCATGATAGACGTATATGCTCCGGCTTGAGGGGGAGTGTTGAGATTCTTATATATCTTGGTCTTTATTTATATTTGTTTATTTTTCAGTCTATCTTATGTAATTTTTCCATAGTGCTTTTCTCCTATATAAGAGAGCTCTAGTGCTTTGTGGAATGCAACTTTCATTTTCCCTTTCACAGCTCCCATAGAGGTAGACACGCGCATATGCATCATCTTGCTTCCACGAAGTATTATCCCCAGTCTTGTCCATCGACTCAGGCTCTGTCAGAACGTGCTGCTTGTTAGTTGAAATTGCATTGCATAAGGGAATAAACTGCATGGATCACAAGTCGTAGTTGGTCCCATCCATCTTCACGATGGGAGACAGGCCCTCGAAGGCAGCGGACGAAGAGAAGACGTTGTCCTTATTTTTTGACATGATAAAAAATATCTATAACATGACTCGACTGGGGAGTAAATCGATCCGAGCAAGTCTACATGATCATATGGAGGATTGGTTGTACATGTAGACTCATACAACCATCTTCGTCAATCCTCGATCTGCGCTAGGGTCGGAAAAAGACTCATACACCTAACTCTTTTTGGATCCGTGAAATCTAGAGAGGTTTCACACCTGATTGCAATAGACAGACTTGCTAGTTACTACGGACGGGCTTCCAGTTTTTGGTCTTTGATTGGTTCAGGTTGCAGGGGCACATAGAGGTCATTGGCAAGACACGGGGTGATTTTACGTTACAAGAGATTTTATGTGGAGAACGTCGTCGTGCATGCCAAGTCTTTGGCGGAGTCTTGGTCTGTAAATTTTGCTGCCACTGTGGTAGTGCTGTACATGGAAGGCCGTATCCCGATATATCGACGATATATCGGTATCGACAGGTCACCGATATATCGCCGATATGTCCGATATCGGGTATCGACATGCAAAAAAGGCGAGCCGAATCCCGATCTTGGTGATATGGCGTCGATATATCGCCGATATATCGGCGATATATCAGTATCGACATGATACCGATATCGATACCGATATGTCCTTCCATGGTGCTGTACATTGAGTGATGTGAATACTGAAGTTTTTGAGTGCACACCCTCACAGGGAACACCCCTTTTCCTTAAGAATACAATGCAGAAAGAGCGAACAATAAATTTTCTAAACTCGTAAAGGAGTGCTCACCCATTATTAATTGATATCAAGAGAAGTAGGAGTCCTCGATGGATCAGTGTATCTTGCTCGTTCTTTAGCCCACCTTTGGTGTTCACCCAACCTGATCAACTCCCTATATTCATAGGAGAATTTGAGTACATAATTCTAAAATCTACCAGATTGCCTCTATTCATGGTTAGCAGACTCATCACACATGCAAAGGAGAATACTTGTCAGAATCATTAACGAAGCTCAAGGATAGCAACACCAATTAAGCGTCGTCGAAACAGGGAAACATGAAATTTCAGGCTGCATGAATGGATTTTGGGCAAGTAATGAAGAGATTCTCTAGTTTTTGTCTTTTCCTTAGCAGAATTTTGTGAGATTTTGGCGATATTTAGGGAGAGGTCCTCGAATGGTAAAGTATGTGGTTATCAAGAATTTCTGTCAGCCTTCACTGAAATTCAATGATATTTGAGACCATATATATCAGTATATCAATAATGCTTTCCTTTATAGACATCTTGTACATGAAGTCTTCGTGACTCAATCTTCTGGCTATGAGGTCGAGGAGTGTGTATGCAAACTGAGAAAGCTATTTATGGGACTATATACGAGGCATTCCTTGTACTTGGCTTGACAGAGTTAGCACTGAAGTTGTTAGGATTCATTTCTCCGGATCTACTGCATACCACTTCTTATTTTTCAAGAAAAAAAGTTTGCAAGTGTGAATTTTTGTTATTTAGGATGATATCCTGATTCTGAACGCTTATGATAACACCAACATTCAAAAGCCAAGGAAATCTTACAGAGCATATTTCTTACAGAAGATTTTTACTAGTTCCATCTTTTTTTGAGTAATACTAGTTTCACTATTTTCTAGGTATTGAGGGCAAAAGATTCCAATGACATGGTTTTTTTCTCTATGAAAATATGCTTTCAAATGCTGGAGAATGTAGGCATGCTGGGCTCCAACCCATCATCTGTTCCTATTAATTCCACTGAGATGTGAAGATTGTTGGGAAAAATCGAAGAGTTGTTTATTCCTAGGAACCCTAGGCTCTCTTATATAGAGAAGAGATCTATGGGTAAATTACATAAGATATATAAAGAAATAAAATAAAGAGGAGGTACACAGAGAACATAGAAATATCTCTACATTCCCCCTCAAGATGGAGCATAGATGTCAATCATGCTCAGCTTGGAAGAACACTTCTGAAATGATCCTTTGAGTTTGAGCAATGTCTTGATAAAGATACATGGCGTTTGCTCTCCTGAATTGACATGGGAGGTAGAAATCAAGCCCTTCTGAATCATATCTCTAGTATAATGACAATCTACCTCATATGCTTCGTTCTTTTATGGAATGCAAGATTGTTTGCAATGAATAAGGCAACATGATTATCACATTGTAACTGCATGGGTAGATGTAGATTTATATGCAAATCTGCTAGCACTACTCGAACCCACATCATTTCTATACTTGTTTGTGCCATAGCTCTATACTCATATTCGACACTTGATCTAGCCACAACCATTTGTTTCTTGCTTTTCCAAGAAATAAGGGAACTACCAACGAACACCGCGAAGCCCGAAGTAGACTTCCTGTCTTTAGGACACCCTACAAAGTCTGCATTAGCACATGCAGAAACAGAAAGAGTTGCTGCTTTCCTGAATAGTAATCCTGCACCTGGAGAAGATTTTATATATCCCAATATCATATATATATAGCATCCATATGTACTTGTTGGGACTTCTCAATGAACTGACTCACCCGACTCATTGCAAAAGAGATATCATATCTAGTAATAGTAACGTAGAGGAGCTTTCCCACCATCTCTCTATATCTGCTCTTGTCAACCTCATTTGTATCATCATCATATAACTTCATGCTGGGATCCATAGGAGTAGTAAGGGTCGACACTCAATCATATCCGTCTCAACAAGCATGTCTGTAATATATTTTCTTTGGGTCATCACAAGATCCTGCGCATTCCGAGTAATCTCTAACATTAAGAAATACCCTAGGATGCCTAGATCTTTAGTAACAAATTGACGGCCCAGAAATTCTTTTATCGTCTTTATCCCCTGTACATCATCTCCTGTAACATATTCTGTAGACGCATTGAAGGCATCTAATTGATCTTTCCTTCTCCGGAGATCGGGGAATGAGTCCTATCGGCTATCACGACAGTTCTCCCCAGAGGAACTTTTCCCTTAGAGGAACTGTTCTATATGCTGTAAGCTGATCTCTGTCCCCGAATAAATGATACATCGCCCCAGAGTCCATAATCCACTCTGTAATTTCAGATCCATGACAAGATGTAAAAGCATAAATACTACCCGAGGTGCTAACCGTAGCAGAAGTACCACAGAAGCGGAAGTTGCTACATCTGAGTGGCATCCTGGAGATGGTGGAGAAGCAGGGGGCATGATATCTCGCAGTCTGGCTACGAGGTCATCAAACCTCTGATCTGAAGTAGGAGCAGCTGGAGACTCAACCTGCTCCGATACGCGGGCTGTTGTCAGAAAACCATGCTTGGAGTAGCATGTATCATATTTATGACCTGGACGATGACAGCACGTGCAGGGCTGACAAATGCGACCTCCTTCTACACAGTCGCATGTGCCCCTGATTTCTTTATGACTTCATTATCTATTAGTCAGATTACGAATTATTTGCATTGTCGGACTGTCTTTGACCCATTATCTCTTGTTTTTCATGACATTCTTACATGCAGGGTAATTGACTATGGCCATGAGCAGGGTGGTGCCAAGGGAAGAGAGACCAACCCAACGACAAGTGTTGGTCGGCGACAACGGTGCCGACTGTCGAGAGGGGAACTGAACTGGCTTCTTGACGGCGGCGCGATAGGACGGTGGGAGATGAACCGGCTGGCTGCTCGGCGGCGACGCGGCGGGAAGGCGGGAGCAACAACAGACAACGACGTCGGCGACGGGGGAGGGGTGTGTGTGTGTGTTAGGTTTAGGGAGGGTACAGAGCTTTGGTGTAGGACCACGGCTCTGATATCATGTTTGGAAAAATCGAAGAGTTGTTTATTCCCGGGAACCTTAGGCTCTCTTATATAGAGGAGAGACCTATGGGTAAATTATATAAGATGGATATAAAGAAATAAAATAAATAAGTGTACACAAAGAATATAGAAATATCTCTACAAAAACCGACTGATGACCCATCTTTTGATGATACTAAGTGATGCAAGAGTGTAGTTGGAAAACTTTATACTTAGCCTCACCTGATCAAACATCAACTTCACAGTTAGTTGTACGACTCAATTTATGGACAAGCCTTATTATAGCCATTGGCCTGATATATGTCTAATACCAAAATATCTAGAAGGGTCTCATGAAAAGGTTATATTATGGCTTACTTTTATGCAAATTATGTTAGATCTTGAAAGTAGAAGATCTACCACTTGCTATGCTACCTTCCCAGGGGGAAACTTGGTCACATTGTGTAACAAAAAGTAATTTGTGGTTGAAATCTCTAACGTTGAGGTTGAATATTAATTATGGCTTACACTATATGTGAGGTGCCATGACCTGTCTCCCTCAACTTATCAATATTGGTATTTAGACTACTATTCATGTTCTTATGTAGTGTTATATACATATATTGCTTCCAATCTTGTATTTCATGAGAGAAAGAAGTGCCTTGAGATTGAAGGAAAGATTACCACTCCTTACTATTTCTTCTATGCTACAACTCGCGGAATGTTTTCAGCAAAGGGCTTCACATGAGTGTAATGGTTTTCAATGGAAAAAACTGGGCATGATGAACCGAGTGTTCATTATCTCTCTAATTTTATAACCTTTTTCATATTTATTATTTTTCTTAAATGCTTTTGTAAATTATCCAACACCCTTGTCTTGTAAAAGAAGGGTCGGGGGTTTCACTATTGAATGAGAGCAGTTTTATTGTTGATAAACAATCTCTCAACAGTTATACTTTTTCAGAAGCAAAGAGCCGTATCCTCTGCAGATGATCTGACAACTACCAATACCATGGTATACCCCGAGAAGACTTCTCTCGGTACCAAGAAATTGTCATCTTCTCATAGAGTTCACAGAAAAAAACTGCCCACAGGACAGCGGTTACATCCTGGTATGTCTTCAACTCATGACCGTGCAACTGCCCATTATGGTGCTGTGAGTGGACTAAAAGCCACCAGTGATGGCTTGTATCTTTTAAGTTCAGGTAATTCCTCAAGCTGCAACATAATTTCCTCCTTATGTAAGATATCTTTTTTTATATTAATTTTTTCGAGGACAATTAAACAACGGAGCCTTGTCCCACATTAAGTAGAGATATGAAAATTTGGATTATTAGTCTTACTTTTCAGTTTGTAACAATTTTTATCGAGGGAGTGGTAGATATTAAAAATTGATATCATGTATATGAAGATTGGAATATAAATTTTGAGTGATATCGAACAACGCCTCCTTTCAACTTGAAAGAGAACGAAAAAGGAGAGCGAGAGAAGATGTGATAGATCGGAAGGCGGCTCCCGTTAGATGAGCTAGTTCTTAGCGATGTCATTTCCCACCAGGTAGGAGGTTATTTATAAGTGTTAGAGTATTTGGTTGAGCGCCACATGAGTTGTAGGAGGGTAAATGGATCCTGGAGAAGATCCATTTACCCCATCCAGTGTTTAGTTCCACATCTACCGGTGGTGGGACTCGGAGGCTCTGGGGAGGCTATATAAGAAGCACCAGACCTCCTGTAACCATTGAGAAAGTGCAATACATGACATGCCCCTTTGAGGGCTTCTCCTGTGGTTTCATCCCGCTCCTCAGAGTAGGTTTCCACGTTAAATCCCGTTGTTCTTATTCTTCTTTATCATTTTTCCATGTTTCTCTTCTGCATATTTATTTTCTAACATGGTATCAGAGCGGGTCGATTCTCGAGGATTTCATATTCATTATTATGTTCGAGATTCGATTTTTTTATTGAAGATTATTGAGTTCGGATTCGTTCTAAGTTCTAGGATTTGTATGTTAAAACCATAAATCTGGGCCGCCGCGATTATCCAGGCTTTACAGCAACAATCACAATTCTCCTAGAGGCATCGTTAGATCTTCATCTCCGTTCATCCAGCACAGTCCAACGAGTGGCGGAGTTCCAAAATCACTTGCGCTCCAGGCCGCATCTCTCCTGCGGTCCCAAGCGTGCAACGACAACAGCAACAGAACGATCGTTCCCTTTATCAATTTTGATGCGGCTCCTGGCGGTGATCTTGCACTGTCTCCAGTTTCTAGGTGGCTCCTGACAGTCAGACCTTCTTCGCTTTTGGACCTTCAAGCCCCATCGCGACATCTTGGCGCACACGACTCTTCTTCAAAACCCTAGACAACACTTCTGCGGAGCCCAAAGCAGCTAGGTTCAGATCGCGGTATCGGGCGAAGTCGCCTCCCCGCCTCCTTATCTCAGAATCGCTAGTCGCCCTTCCAGGTAATAACCCCAGCCGCAACAGAACAAACAGCCACGCGAGCGGCGAGGCCTAGCCGCACCATCCAATCGCTCCTCATCGCTTTTGGACCTTCAAGCCCCATCGCGGCATCTTAGCGCGCACGACTCTTCTTCAAAGCCTTAGGCAGCACTTCTGCGGAGCCCAAAGCATCTCGGTTCAGATCGCGGCATCGGGCGAAGTCGCCTCCCCGCCTCCTTATCTCAGAATCGCTAGTCGCCCTTCCAGGTAATAACCCCAGCCGCAACAGAACAAACATCCACGCGAGCGGCGAGGCCTAGCCGCACCATCCAATCGCTCCTCATCTTCGGCGCCATCCACGACGCTCCAGAGCCTCCATCGAGATCCAGAGCCTCCTCGTCGTGCCTCGCACATGCGCGAGAACCCAAGGCGGCGAGCCCTCAAAAAAAGCCCCAGTCGGCGATCCAGATGCATCTCCAGGCCGCGCAACACGTTCCCCATGTACAAGGCGACGCGCCCTAATCTCCCTCGGGGGTGGCAGCATCCTCCCGAGTGAAGGAGGTGACGCCTGTTGTGAACAGGGTTCACGTGTGGGAACCCTAAGGTAGCTGGCGTGTATTTAATTTTTTTTTGATTTCATGCTCCATGCCCATGGGGGCCGAAGTAAAAAAAGGCGGGGGGATTCAGACGTCAGTTGAAAAAAAAAGAGAAGAAAAAGAAAAAAATCAGAAAAGACGCGTACAATAAAAAAACCGTACGCATACCAAAAAAATTGTGAGATGAAAAAGCTAAAAAAATCAAACGGCTTTAAAAAAATGTTAGGACGGCTTATAAAAAAATTGGACAAAAAGGCCTCAAGTTTCATGTTCTTGTTGTTTTCCCTATGTCATTGTCTTCTCCCAACTTTGTCGATGTTCATTTTCTGACAAGTAAGAGAGAAAGGGGGAGTATGGTGTAGAGTCACAGGTCTTCTTCCAGATTCAGAAGTCAGATTCAGATATTCCTCAGACCAGCCATATATTGTTCAGACTCTACAACGGATATTCAGACTCGACGATTGGTGTTCCGAGTCAGTTTCAGACACGCATATGTTTGTGGTCATTTTCAGATGAGCACATGTTTGCCATCTTTTGTTGTGATCCCCATCTTTTCTTGTTGTTTCGTCCAGAGTTTCCATGTGAGCCATAGGGACTCCAGAGTAGAGGACCATTCCCTATGCTATTTTGGAAAGGGTTTTCACGTGGTATTATAGATACTCCAGAGCAGTGTACCATTCTCTATGCTAGATGGGAAAGACCTAGTTTTCCGATGAGGAGACTTTTTTAGACTCCATTCTCCAGCGACCGTGGACTCCGACGAGGATTGCACTTCCACGGTCTTTTTCAGTTCTGCCCTTTTCATAGATGAAGCATTTGTCCACATGTTGTGGTGGGCCAGAGTACTCCGACGAGGAGACTCATTTCCAGTTGCAGTGACTCTGACAGGCGCAGTTCAGAGCACATGCTCTCCGATGAGGAGATTCAACAGACTCACACTCCAACCCGTTTGTCCTCCTCACCTGCACGGCATGAGAAGCAACGTCCTCGATAGCAGTAATTGTGCGCTTGAGTTGATGTTGTCTGTAGTGTCCTATAGCATTGAGTTGAGTTTCTTTCTGTGTGTCCAAAGGCCGAGCATTGCATGCTCCAGCTTGAGGGGGAGGGTTGGAGTATTTGGTTGAGCGTCATATGAGTTGTAGGAGGGTAAATGGATCCTGGATAAGATCCATTTACCCCATCCAGTGTTTAGTCCCAAACCTACCAGTGGTGGGGCTTCGAGGCTCTGGAGAGTCTATATAAGGAGCCCCAGACCTCCTGTAACCATTGAGAAAGTGTAATGCATAACATGCCCCTTTGAGGGCTTCTCCCGTGGTTTCATCCCGCTCCCTACGGAGTAGGGTTCCACGTTAAATCCCGTTGTTCTTATTCTTCTTTATCCTTTTTCCATGTTTCGCTTCAGGCATCTTAAACCCTTGCCACGTCCACCGCATCCTTCATGCCCCTAGCGGTTAGGGTAGGCCGTTTTACATCTCCCACTTGATCATAGTGGTTAAAACATTTACACTCCCACTATTTGTGTAGTGTATAGAGATGTCAACAGTGAGGTTCATAAATCCTCTTCCTTGACTCCTGCATTCCTGAGTCACATTAAATCAACATGTTTAATGTAGGTACTAGCTATTATTCCCTTGATAGGGAATCAAATAACATATCACTTGTAGGTATGTAGGTTATCGTAATTTCTTTTTTTTGCCACTATATCTTGTATATAGTGATATTGGATTTCAATGTGCTTTCCTCTAGAACTGTTAACCCTACCATTGATCAAGCTTATTACAACTTGATTTTCCAATACATTTCAATGGACCTTTAACTAATTCAAGGTTTAAGTTTTCCAGAAAACATTTGATCCAAACCACATGAGTGGTGGCCATGCTACATGCAATGTACTCAACGTCCTGTGTATTGCGAGATACACATCCTTTCTTGCCACCCCAAGAAACGACTGCACCACCAAACCTGAACAGGTAACCCGATGTGGATTTTCTATCATCCTTATCCCCTCTGAAATCGACATCGGAGTATCCTACCATTTCAAGCAATTCTGCTTGATACACAAGTTTCAGATGTACTATCCTTTTTAGATATCAAAGAATCTTCTTTACAACTTCCCAATGTATTGGATCGGGATTGCTTTGATATCTACTGAATAAGCTTACTAAATAGGCTAAGTCAGGTCAAGTACACATCATTGTATACATTAGACTTCCCATCGCTTGTGCATATGGTACATCTAAAGGTTTCTGCTCCTTTCCGGGATACTGACTCTTACTGAGTCTTTTTCCATCACAAGTAGTGTTGGAGCTGGAGTGCTATTCTGCATTCCAAATATCCTTAATATAGTATATGCTGGAGTATTGTTTATATGCATCTCTTATATGAGACATGGGTAAATTGATCTCTCCAGGATCCATTTACCCATCCAGAGTTTTGTCCCACATCTCCCAGTATGGAGATGTGGAGGCTCGGTGGGGGATATATATAGACCCCCACACCCTTATAATCAGACGAGAAAAAAGAATGAAATATCCGCCTCTTTGAGGGCTTCTCCCGTGGTATACATTAGACTTCCCATCGCTTGTGCATATGGTACATCTAAAGGTTTCTGCTCCTTTCCGGGATACTGACTCTTACTGAGTCTTTTTCCATCACAAGTAGTGTTGGAGCTGGAGTGCTATTCTGCATTCCAAATATCTTTAATATAGTATATGCTGGAGTATTGTTTATATGCATCTCTTATATGAGACATGGGTAAATTGATCTCTCCAGGATCCATTTACCCATCCAGAGTTTAGTCCCACATCTCCCAGTATGGAGATGTGGAGACTAGGTGGGGGATATATATAGACCCCCACACCCTTATAATCAGACGAGAAAAAGGAATGAAATATTCGCCTCTTTGAGGGCTTCTCCCGTGGTTTCATCCCGCTCCTTAGGGAGTAGGGTTCCATGTAAAAATCCTATCTTCGTTCCAAGTTTTATTTCTTTATTCTGATATGCTTCCGCATTCTCTATTTTCTAAACATGATATCAGAGCAAGTTCGATTCTCGGGGATTTTATGTTAGTTTTATTTTGAGATACGGTTCTTGATTATCATTGAAGATTTGTTTGAGAAGATTAGTGGTTCAAGATTGATGAAAAGTTCGAGAAGTTCTAGAGTGTTTTTAAACCCTAATCAAGTTCTAGGGTTCTTCGATTGGGGCTTCATTGCCTGCAGTGCCTCATCTCCAGGGAACCCTAGTGGCTCCTGCCGGCGAGACCTTTATCACGCACATGTGAAACCTTCATTCAGATCATCGCCGAAGAAGGCGCAACTTCCTTCAGATCCGCGAGATGCACGGGCGCCGCAAACACTCTCCGTAGGAAGAAGGATGAACATTTTATCACTTATAAGAGTGGCCTGACTAGATTACAGATAAACTACTTTACGTTAAGTAAAAGAGATCGATTGCGTTGCAAAGACTGCAAAGTAATCCCAAGAGAGAGTTTGACAACCCAACATCGCTTACTAGTCATGGATATGCAAATAAAAGGACTGGTAAAGAAATGGAGGGTTTCCAAGATCACTAGAACTAAATGGTGGAATCTTCAACTGAAGCAATGAAGCTTTAGGGAGAAGGTTTTAGAAGACTTATCTGGGGATTGTAGCAGAAGTGCAAACGAGATGTGGGTGGCGGTAGCATCTTGTATCTGAAGGGTAGCCAAAGAGATGCTAGGCGAGTCTAAGGGAGGAGCTTCAGGCCAAAATGAGGCTTGGTGATGGAGTAGAGGGGTGCAAGAGAAGCTCAAAATTAAAAGAGCATGCTTTAAAGCTATGCCTAAGGATAGAACATATGAAACTGTCACAAACTGCAAAATTGCGAAGAAGGAAGCAAAGAAGGCTATAAGCAAAGTTAAGTTAAAAGCTTATGAAGTTTTGTATAAAAATGTTAACTATAAGGAGGGTCAGAAGGATATATTTATGTTGGCCAAAGTAAGAGAAAGAAAGACCAAAGACATTTCTCAAGTGAGATGCATTAAGGATGAGTAAGGTCACATGCTTGTTACTCAGAAGGATATAGAAACTAGTTGGAAGCATTATTTCCATAAGATTTTCATTGGGGAAGGAAATAGAGAGATCACTTTGGGTGATCTAACTAGTAGTGAAAGTTACTTGAATCATGCAAGCTATATTTGAATACAAAGAACCAAAATAGATGAGACTTTGAAGGTTATGAGGCCTGGAAAGGTGTAGGACTGGATGACATTCCTATAGAAGTATGGAGAGTTTTAAGTGTGCGTGTTTTGACTTGGCTTACAATATTACTCAATGTTATTTGGCGTAGCAAGAAAATGCCTGAAGATTGGAGAAATATCTTGATGTCTCTTTATAAGAACAAAGGGGGCATTCAGAGTTGTTCAAATTATATAAGTATCTAGTTGATGAGTCACATTCTGAAAATTAGGGAATACGTGATCGAAAGAAGGTTGAGGCAAGTTTTCAAAGTAAAAGAAAATCAATTCGGATTTATGCCAGGTCGCGCAACTATTGAAGCCATCCATTTGCTAAGAACAATGGAGAATTATAGAGCTAAAAGGAAGAACCTCCATATGATTTTTATTGATTTGGAAAAGGCTTATGATTCTCTCACGTAAGATATTGTGGAGAGTTTTGGAGAAGAGACAAGTGCATGTCCTATACATTAACCTCATAAAGGATTTGTATGATATGACTTTCGCTTGTGTAAGGATACAATTTAGGAAGACTGACTATTTTGACATCAACACTGGTTTACATCAATGTTCAACTTTGAGTCCATTTCTTTTTACTATAATTATGGATGAGTTGACAAGTCACATTCAAGATGAGATACCTTGGCGTATGTTATATTATTTGTCGATTATATTGTGTTGATTGATGAGATTAGAAATGTAGTAAATGAGAAGCTTGAGGTTTGGAGACTTACATTGGAGACTAAAGGATTTCGTATAGGTAGCACTAAAATTTAATATATGGAGTGTACTTTTAATGGAAGTAATGATGAAGGAACCGAGGTGAAGTTTGGCGACGATAGCATTCAGAAGAGACATTCTTTTAGATACTTGAGATTTATTTTGCAACATGATGGGGAAATTGATGGAGATGTTACTAATAGAATAAATGCAGGCTGACTAAAGTGGGGAGGAGCCTATGCTATTCTCCGTGATAAGAAAAAATCTTTAAAAATTAAAGGAAAATTATACAAAGCAACCGTAAGACCTGCTATGCTTTATGGATCTGAATGTTGCCCTGTTAACGATGGACATGTGCAGGGAATGATTTTAGCAGAAATGAAAATGCTAAGGTGGATGTGTGGACACACATGTAAAGATCAGATTCATAATGATGCAATCAGAAGAAAAGTTGGTGTAACTCAAATCGAGGTTATGATGCGAGAAAAATGCTTAAGGTGGTTTGACCATTTGCAAAGGAGGTTAACTAATGCACCGTTTAGGATATGCGAATTTTGGGATGTTGAGTCGACTTAGAGAGGGCAGGAACGACCCAAGAAGTGTTGGAATAAGACTATACGAAGGGATCTTAGTTTTTTGGGATATAAGCTCGAGATTGACTCAAGATAAATTTGAATGGAGGCAAAGAATCCATGTAGCTGACCCTACTTAATTGTGGGAAAAGGCTTTGTTGTTGTTGTATTATGATTGATTTTGTAAGTTATAATTTCACTACATTATTTTTATAGTTCAAGAATTATTTAAAATGGCAAAGCCTTCTCCCACTATAAGTAGGGTCAGCTACATGGATTCTTGCTCAAATCCATGTTGAAAGATTCGACTATTTTTTACGATGATTGTCGACTACCTAACGCAATCCCACAAGGGGAGATTTGAGCCATGGTCTTTTGGGTGGTAGGTACACTGCACTACCACCAGAATATTTAAGTGGTTTACAAATTAAAATATAGTATATTTTACGAATTAAAAGTATATATGAATTACAATGGAAAGCAGGTTGTTTATATTTAATGAAGAAATGTCAAGTAGATTGAGAGGATCTCTTCATTTTCCATTAAATTGTTTGTGTTTATAGTTTTTACAAATATATCTTACCAGAGCTTGGATTTTGTACAATGTTAGATAATTTCACGTATAGCTAATCAAATAGTTATATAATATTTCTCAATTTTAGATGAAAATGTTGACGCATATAGAATAACTGTACCTCTTCGTTATTTTATTTTTTCTGTTGTCCTCTTTATGTAATTTACCCATAGGCTACTCTCCTATATAAGAGAGCCTAGGGCTTATGGAATAGATCATCTCATTCACTTTTCCCAACATGGTATCAGAGCGACGGTCCTAGACCGGAGTTCTCGAAACCCTAACCCTAACCCACCCCACTCGCCGGCCCTATCTCTCTCCTTCTCTCTCTCTCTCTCTCTCTCTCTCTCTCGATCGGCGCGCCTCCAACGCCGCCGCTTCTCCTCCTTCGCGCGTCGGTGCTCCTGCGCGTGAAGGGCATCATCTCCAGTGCGCCTGCGCGATCCTCCAGCGCGCCTGCGCACCATCTCCAGTGCGCGATTGCGTACCTGCGCGTGAAGGCCACCAGCGCACGTGAAGGGTACCAGACAGTGCGCAGACCGCTGTGCGCATACCGCGTGCATCTTCGTCATTCCTGTGCGTGTGCAGACCGTAGCACGCGCGCATTCATGGGGATAGTTGCTTGAGGTCTACACATGCAACTAATCCCGTCTATGTCATTGTAGACAAAGATTATCTTCTGTCATTCGCTCCAGTCTTCTGTCTCCAGTATGTCACAAAGCAAGGCAGATATCCCGTCTATTGGCGCATTTCGTGGTCCAGCGCCCATTGTCAAGATGGATGGTACGAACTATGAACTGTGGGCAATGCAGTTCATGAGTATGATGAAGTCTACAGGTAAGAAGCACATTCTTACCGAACCTGAGCCTGCGGAGAAGACTGGAGTCCATGCCTCATGGGAGGCCGATGATGCATATGCCAATGTGTGGCTATCTGGCACATTGGCTATTGAAATTGCCAGTGACATTCTACATCAACCCACAGCCAAAGACATGTGGGATATCCTGGCAGCGACATATTCTCAGGCGAAGAACGAAACGAAGATCCTGCAACTACAACATGATATATTCACAATAAAGCAGAACGACCGTCCTTTAGATTCTCTCTACACATCACTGAGAGGGATGTTCGAGAAGCTCTATAGCTTCATGCCTCTTACTGCCACGCCAGAACAGCAAAAGACATACAGGAATGCGACGATGGTGGGTGTGTTTCTCGCTGCACTTGATCCAGAGTATGAGGCAGCACGGTCTCAGATTTTGGCGGACTCGACTATTCCTCCCATGGAGGAAGCTTTTCACAGATTGAGTAGGATCACAGTGCCTTCAGCAGCTGTGAGTCAGAATTCCTCAGCTATGGCGGTAAACAGAGGCCGCGGTTTTCATCACCAGGGCCGTGGACGTGGACCTCGTGGAAGGGGTGGCCGCACTAGGCCAACATGCACATATTGTCACCGAGTCGGACATAATGAAGACACATGCTATTCGAAGCATGGATTCCCTGCATCTGCACGAGCCGCTGAGCAGATAGAGCCCCCATCTGCTGCTACCTTGGATCAACGATTTGATGATCTAGTTGCCCGCCTCAGGGGCATCATCCCACCATCTGGTCCAGCACCGACTACAGAGAGTCATACTGATGCTGCTGCTTCTGCCTCTGCATCTACTAGTACTTCTGGTAGTACACTTGCACT
Source organism: Ottelia alismoides (assembly GCA_037367405.1). Taxonomy (NCBI): domain Eukaryota; kingdom Viridiplantae; phylum Streptophyta; class Magnoliopsida; order Alismatales; family Hydrocharitaceae; genus Ottelia; species Ottelia alismoides. The sequence goes on along the minus strand of JAZKJV010010799.1, from coordinate 76,734 downwards.
TCACAGTAGTAGATCTGATACACTGCCATGGATCATGGACTCGGGCGCTACACATCATCTATGTGGCGACCAGAGTCTACTTACAGGATACACTCAGATCCCTCCAGGACGGACAGTAGTGATTGCTAATGGCACGCATTCCCCTATCACTGGTCAGGGGGAGATTAGATTGACACCTTCTATGCAGCTTAAGAATATCCTACATGCACCACATTTTTCTATGAATCTGTTGTCAATTAGTCAGATTACGAAGGATCTCCATTGTTGAGCTATTTTTGATCCATCTTCTTTGATTTTTCAGGACATCCGTATGGGCAACGTGATTGGTCATGGCTATGAGCAAGGAGGCTTTTATCGTCTGAACCAGACCCCATTTGCTGGAACCACATCCTCTCCTGCTGGACAAGTATCTCCTCTCCTGTGGCATCTGCGTTTTGGTCATTTACCGCTTCAGAAGTTGTGTCGAGTTCTACCCTATAGTCTCTCTCACGCACCTATCCAGTGTGAGGCATGTCAGTTGGGAAAGCATCACAGGTCGTCCTTTCCCAGTCGTCCAGGTCGGAGTAGTAACTCCAAATTTAAGTTGTTTCATATAGATGTCTGGGGTCCAAGTCGTGTTCCCGATCATCAGGGACACATGTTTTATATTGTATTTGTGGATGATTTCTCGAGAGTGTCATGGGTGTTTCTTATGAAAAATAAATCTGAAGCAGGAAATATTATTATCCATTTTCTAAATGAAATTCAGAATGTTTTCTCCACATCTGTCAAACTTGTGAGAAGTGATAATGCTTTAGAGTTATGCACCCACACTTTGGCCAATTACTACTCCTCAAAAGGGATTATTCACCAAACCTCTTGTGCTCATACATCTCAACAGAATGGGATTGCTGAAAGAAAACACCGTCACCTTCTTGATGTCACAAGGTCTCTTCTTATACAGAGTCATGCTCCCTACTCCTACTGGGGTGATGCAGTTCTTACTGCATGTTTCCTAATCAACTGTATGCCCTCGTCTGTCTTGAATGAACAGATTCCTTTTTCAATCATTTATCCAGACAAGGATTTGTTCGCTCTTACTCCTCGTGTGTTTGGATCAGTCGCATTCGTCCATCAGTTGTCGCCTGGTACTGACAAGCTCTCTCCTAGGGCTGTCAAGTGTGTCTTTGTGGGGTACTCCAGAACTCAAAAGGGGTACAAGTGTTTTGATCCAGTGCGTCGGCGGTATATGATCAGCGCAGATGTTACATTTTTTGAATCTGTTATGTATTTTTCAGCATCTGGAGACATGCAGCTACCACCTATACCTCCTGATGCCATATTAATGGCACCACCGCCACCACCGCCACCACTACCACCAAAGTCACCACCAGCGCCACCGCTAGTCTCTCCACTACCATTCCATTACACCCGCATGCCTCCTCCAGCTCATGGTCCTGACCCGTCAGCTAGCTCGCCTATGGTATGTAATGAAAATATTAATGTTGATGGATCTGACGACATTTCTCAGCAGGATGTATTGCAGGAGCATGGTGAGAATACAGATGATTTGGATGTTCCAATTGCTCTACGCAAGCCGAAGAGAAGCTGTGCCAAATATCCATTATCAGTAGCTGTGTCTTTTGAGAGGCTATCTGGAGACTTCAGGACGTTTGCATTGGCACTTTCAGCTACATACATTCCACAGAATCATCATGATGCTTTGCAGGATGCTAGATGACGGCTAGCAATGGAAGAGGAAATGGCGGCACTTCAATCCAGAGGAATCTGGAGCTTGGTTCCTATACCTCCAGATGTCAGCCCGGTGAGTTGCAAATGGGTGTTTACTGTGAAGCACAATGTAGATGGTTCCATTGACAGGTACAAGGCACGCCTTGTTGCACGTGGCTTCACACAGACATACGGGGTAGATTACCTTGACACATTCTCCCCTGTGGCGCATCATTCCACTCTACGGATCCTGTTATCAGTTGCAGTTGCTAGACACTGGCCGCTTTATCAACTGGACGTGAAGAATGCATTTCTGTATGACGACTTACAGGAGGAAGTCTATATGCAACAACCACCCGGTTTTGCTGTTGAGGGGGAGTGTTCCAAGGTATGCAGATTACATAAGGCCATCTATGGCCTTAAGCAGAGTCCCAGAGTATGGTTTCAGAAGCTTTCAGATCTTTTTGAGAAACAAGGATATAAACGCTCCAATGCTGATCATTCCTTGTTTGTACAGAAGACGGCTAGAGGTATCATTGTAATCATGGTTTATGTTGATGATATCTTGATTACAGGTGATGATGAGCAGGGCATTAAGCAGGCAAAGGAAAGGCTGGGGACCGAGTTTGTCACCAAGGACTTGGGAGTCCTTAGATATTTTCTGGGGGCTGGAGTTTGCTAGAAATCCATATGGATTAGTAATGTCACAGAGGAAGTATGTTACAGATCTATTGAGTGAGACAAGTATGCTAGGGTGTCGACCTGCTACGACACCAATGGATCCTAGCATGAAGCTCTATGATGATGACACAGAAGAGGTGGACAAGAGAAGGTACAGAGGACTGGTAGGCAAACTACAGTATGCCACGATCACTAGACCTGATATATCATTTGCAGTGAGTCGTGTGAGCCAGTTCATGGGGCAACCACGTCAGGTCCATATGGATGCAATACACATGATTCTGAGATATTTAAAATCATCTCCAGGTGCAGGCTTGCTATTTAAGAAAGGAAAGGAGATCTCTATCACGGCATGTGCTGATGCAGACTATGCAGGATTCCCCAAGGACAGGAAGTCCACATCAGGATTTGCAGTCTATGTTGGAGATGCTCTAGTTTCGTGGAGAAGCAAGAAACAGACAGTGGTAGCTAGATCCAGTGCTGAATCCGAATACAGGGCTATGGCCCAGGCTAGCACAGAAATGATGTGGGTGAAATCTTTACTTGCAGATCTATGTCTTGATATACCTCTTCCTATGGTGTTGGAATGTGACAATCAGGCCGCCCTGTTCATTGCAAATAATCCAGCCTTTCATGAGAGGACCAAGCACATTGAGGTTGACTGTCACTACATACGTGACATGGTTCAGAAGGGGTTCATTGCTACATCTCACGTCACATCAGAAAATCAGACTGCTGATATTTTCACCAAGGCATTACTTCGAGGTCCATTCCAGAAGTGTGCGTCCAAGCTGAGCATGATTGATATCTATGCTCCATCTTGAGGGGGAGTGTTGACGCATATAGAATAACTGTACCTCTTCGTTATTTTATTTTTTCTGTTGTCCTCTTTATGTAATTTACCCATAGGCTACTCTCCTATATAAGAGAGCCTAGGGCTTATGGAATAGATCATCTCATTCACTTTTCCCAACAGAAAAGTATTGTGCTTTTCAAATTTTCATTTGTTTAGAACCTCGTATCAATTGTCCTTTAAATTATAAGAGATGAATCCAAGATATTAGGGTGTGAAAGTGTAATTTGTAAGATACGTAATGAATGAAAGGAATATAAAAATAACAATTAGATAAGAGAGATGAAGAGCATAAGAGAGAATGCACATAGAGAATATTTAACATGTTAATTACAACATTCTTTCTATATTCTATTACGTAAATAAATAACCGAGAATTTATTAGCACATGTATTATTTATAATATAAAAATAAGCAGAGAGATTGAGTTACATTTGTCGGTGTATGTAGATAGAGAGAGAGATTAAAGTTGGGGATGACATCTATTGACAGTAGAGATAGAGAGAGCTTGTGTGTTATGCAAGCACGGGGGAGAGAGTGATGAGGTGGGAGGGAGAGTGTGTTGAGAGAGAACTGGAGAAAGACGAGGAGAGAGTGCCACATGCCTGGTTTTGGAATGAAGGGAGGGGCGTGGCTGAAGCTGAAGTTGGGTGAGGACATGACGTGTATCGGCCTAAGACCACAGTTTTGGCTGACATGGCAAAAGATGGTAAACGGGGAGATCGATCGTCTGCTGTAAAGGGCAATTGCAGCAGGTGCAGTAATGGGTGGGAAGCGTCGGATGAGAATCGAACGGCCCTCCTAAGAGGCCGGGGATAGTGGGCACGCATCTCAAGGCTGGAAATAGGTGATTGGATGGCTGTAGGGTCTGCAGCAGAGTCTTCTGCAGCAGACCCTACAGCAGACGATCCTTTCTAGGTAAAAGGAACTCAGTTTTAGTTATATAGATAGATGATTTGTTTTGCTTTAGCTTCTTTTAATATCTTGGATGCTTTTACAAGTTTTTTTTTTAAATTTTCACACATCTCATGATATTATATTAACCATCAAAATTATTGGGGTGGCTATTTTTTGCAGGATCTGATTCAAGATTAAGGCTGTGGGATATCGAGTCTAGCTGCAACACATTAGTAAATTTTGAAGCAATGCGACTGCAGACGAGCAAATCATTGCAACTTTCTGTTTCTCCTGATTCATCTCTGGTGTTTGTTCCGTGCATGACATCTATTAAGGTGTTGTATGCCTCACCTTCTATCAAATATTGAATTGTTTTAGCGTTATAAAAGCATAACTCGTACTTTTTCAGGCATTTGATATGTGGTCAGGCATCACTGTTCAAACATTCAAGGGCCACTATGAATCTGTGAATTGTTGCTACTATAATCCACAAGATCAGGTACCAGACCATTTTCTAGCCAATTTTTGTACATTGAATTGAATATAAACCTGCAGAGGTGGCTGTTTCGGCATTTTCCAGGAATTGTATACAGGAGGCAATGACAGAAAAATACTAATTTGGTCTCCACCTAGCTTGATCATTGCGGAATGGGTAAGCTTTCTGTGCTATCACCTTTTGTGGTTATTGATGTAACGTGACTTCATTATAGATATTTTCGAACTTTAAAATCTTATCATTGTCGGCTAAATAGGATATGATTTTTTTGGCATAAAACCTGAAATGTCCAAAAAACCTCTATGATTCTGTCCTGTAACTTCATGTACATCCATAGATTTAGATGATGCGGCATGCCAACAACCCATGCCATTTCTCCAGCATTTCTTTATAGATATGAATGGAGTGTCCCCGTTCCCAAATGTCGCGATGAATATCCATGGGTGAAATTTTTATTTTCAGAATCCAGCAATGCAAAAGATAGATTAGATTAAACATGATGAAACAGAACAGCGAGAGGCTATCCGTCACCTTTTTTCTGGCAGCCGGTGCCACCATTTACGAATCCGTCACCGACAAACCTGTCAGGACAGCCGCAAGCTACGTGAACCTTACCTCCAACAAGCGACGCCACCTTGTGGTACACGACATCGGGGTGGCACCATCCTCGACAACTCCTCTCCACCCACTACCTGACCTCCAGAGTCTGGAACTTGAAGGACAATATCTGCACGGTGAGGTTGGCATGCACGATGAATGAGTATAAGAATGTGCACCCACTTTTCTTCAAACTCTCCCACCTCAAGAACCCCTTCCCCTCAACACCGACGTAGAATCAGGAGACGTTGTCCAGCATGGGGTTGCACTGAGGGGTACCACATGCTCGCTGAGGATGATGGTGGGTATGGAGCAATTGGAGCTGCGGATGGTGCATTTTCGGACAAGGAGGGCATTGTTGGAGGTGAGGGAGAAGTTTGGTTCAAAGAGGGGTGCAAGAGAAGAGGTGCGATTATTTTAGAAGGGAAGTACGTCGAGGAGGCGGGTGCCAAGAAAGGAGTGTATGAGAAACATGCCTAGATGAACTGTGGCCTTGACACGGATTAGGCAAGAGAGAACCCAACGGAGGACCCAAGTGGTGGGATTTTATGAGGTCAGTGTTAAGACGGACGAGGAGATTCATTTTCAGTTGCAGTGACTCTGACATGCGCAGTACAGAGCACATGCTCTCCGACGAGGAGATTCAATTGACTCACACTCCAGCCCGTTCTTCCTCCTCACCTGCACAACATGAGAAGCAATGTCCTCGACAGCAACCGACAGTTGTGCGCGTTGAGTTGATATTGTCTGTACTGTCATGTAGCGTGAGTTGAGTTTCTTTCTGTTTGTCCAAGTTGAGCATTGCATGCTCCAGCTTGAGGGGGAGTGTTGGAATATTTGGTTGTGCTCTTTTTATGCAGATGGGTAAATGTATACCTCAAAGATCCATTTACCCCATCCATGTGTTTAGTCCCACATCTATCAGTAGTGGGACTTGGAGACTCTGTGGAGGCCCAGACCTCCTGTATCCAGTGAGAAAGTTCAATAGAATATCAACCATCTGAGGAGTTCTCCCGTGGTTTCATCCCGCTCCTTAAGGAGTAAGGTTCCACGTAAAATCACGTATGTTCTTCATATGTTTATCTTTTATTTCGATACGCTTCAACATTCCTATTTTCTAACATGGTATCGGAGCGGGTCATTCTTGGTTGTTTTTTTAAGGTTGTTCCTGAAGATTTTTTTATTGTTCAAGATCATCTCAAGTTTGAGTTTTAATTTCAGGGTTTTCTTAAACCTTGATTTTTTTGGAGTTCATGGACTGATTAAAATTCCTGTTCAAGTTCTAGGGTTCCTGATGGAACCCTAATTCCACCAAAGAGTGCCACACTTTCAGCACTCTAGATGGCTGCTTCCATGACTGAAGATGACGCTCCAAGTCCCACTGTCATCGGCGAGCATCAGAGGCTACAGACACTTCAAGGGCCATCTCCATATGCCAACAACCATCCTTTGGTTAATCTCTAGGCAGATAGCCTTCTCCTTTGGCGGTGCCTCTCTCTCGGGCGCAACCCACAGAGGCTCCCAAGAGGAGCCCCCTGCTCCTCCAGGTGAAGGTCTCCTTCCCAGTGATCCTCTGATCACACCAACGAGCTCCAGACGAGCCCTCAGAACCAGATCCAACTGCAACAAGTGGTGCAACATACTCTCTCGCGTAAACGGCACGAGAGCACCTCAATCGACGACGCACCTCCATCTTCAGCAACGCGCCTCCCACGCTCCAGCCGATGCACCTTCCCCAGGGCGTACGACAATAGGCGGCATCTCCCAGGTGGCTCCAGGCGATTCCCAACCAGGCGGCGCCCTCGTGCATGTGGCCCCCATCGCCGCCCAATTCTCCCCCTCCTTCATGTGTGGTGCACACCCCCTTGATGAAGCTCCAGGCAGAGCGGCGAGCCCCCATCCGATCATCTTCCAGGCGCAGGCGGCGTGCGGTCCCAGCCTAGCAACGCCTCCTCGAAGCCCTCCAGCTGAAACCCCTGTGGCGGCGCACCCTCTCGTGACGAGGGTTCCCAGACGGGCAACCCTAAATAAGGTTGCATTGCGTAGGTTTTGGCCCAAATGGCTTGCTATATAAAACAAAAAAATCTCTGTGTGAAAGAAAAAAGGAGAGTGGGCTGAAATTTAAAAAAAAGAAGGGGAGAAGGAGGCGTACATGAAAAAAAAGTTGTACGCAAGTATTTAAAGAAAAGTAAAAGCCATAAAAAATTAACGGCTTAAAAAAATGTTTCAACAAAATTATTTCAAACAAATATTTTGTGCAACGACGATTAAAAAATGGGAATAGCCGGGAAAAAAAGAACTTTTTGAGAGAAAAAGCCAGAAAAAATTGTAAGTTTGGCTTATTGGATTCATGTTGTTTTCTCCATGTTATTGTCTTCTCCCAACATTGTCGATGTTCATTTTCCGACAAGTATGGGAGAAAGGGGAAGTATTGTGTAGAGTCACAGACAAGTTTATTCTAGATTTAGATGACAGATTCCTGACCAGCCAGAATTACCAGACTACAGATTTTGTCAGACTCGACGTTTAGATATCTTTCGAGTCATTTGTTTCAAACATGCACATGTATGTAACCTTTTCATAAGTGCACATGTGTGCCATAATTTGTTCGTGGTCCGTATCTTCTTCTTGTTTTGTTGGTCAGAGTTTTTATGTGAGCCATAGGGACTCCAGAATAGAGGGTCATTCCCTATGCCATGTTGGCAAGGGTTTTCATGTGGTATCATAGAGACTCCAGAATAGAGTACCACTCTCTGTGCCAGATGGGAGAGACCCAGTTCTCAGATGAGGAGACTATTTCAGATTCCATTCTCCAGGGATCGTGGACTTCAACGAGGATTGCACTTCCACGACCTTTTCAGTTCGACCCTTTTCAGAGATGGAGCAGTTGTCCACATGTTGTGGTGGTTCAGAGTAATTCGACGAGGAGACTCATGGGCCATTCCCTATGCCATGTTGGCAAGGGTTTTCATGTGGTATCATAGAGACTCCAGAATAGAGTACCACTCTCTGTGCCAGATGGGAGAGACCCGGTTCTCAGATGAGGAGACTATTTCAGATTCCATTCTCCAGGGATCGTGGACTTCAACGAGGATTGCACTTCCACGACCTTTTCAGTTCGACCCTTTTCAGAGATGGAGCAGTTGTCCACATGTTGTGGTGGTTCAGAGTAATTCGACGAGGAGACTCATTTTCAGTTGCAATGACTCTGACAGGCACAGTACAGTGCACATGCTCTCCAACGAGGAGATTCAATTGACTCACACTCCAGCTCGTTCATCCTCACGTGTACGACATGAGAAGCAACATCCTCGACAGCAGCCGACAGTTGTGCACGTTGAGTTGATATTGTCTATAGTGTCATGTAGCGTGAGTTGAGTTTCTTTCTGTTTGTCCAAGCTGAGCATTGCATGCTCCAGCTTGAGAGGGACTGTTGGAGTATTTGGTTGTGCGTCTCTTATTATGTAGATGGGTAAATGGATACCTCCAGGATCCATATACCCTTTCCATGTTTTTAGTCCCACATTTACCAGTTGTGGGACTTGGAGGCGCTGTGGAGGCTATATAAGGAGCCCTAGACTTCTTGTATCTAGTGAGAAAGTTCAATAGACTACCAGCCCTCTGAGACATTCTGCCGTGATTTCATCCTCCTCCTTAGGGAGTATGGTTCCACGTAAAAATCTTGTTCTTCTATATTTCATATTTCTTTACTCTTATGCTCTGTTTATCATTCTGCCTCCGCATTCTCTATATTCTAACAAGGACTTCATGGTGTTTTATGATTCCCAAGGAAAGATTGGTGGTAGTGATCGATTATGATGGTCCATGCCTATTGTGGATCAACGAGTTGGATTTGTGGAGGATGTTTGAACGAATCAAATGTGCTGACCTCTTGCTCAAAACCACTACCGGTGGCTGCGCACGCCAGCCGTTGCACGAACCAGGTCTCACGAGGCATGGAGGGGCGAGAGGCTATATACACCTATATTTGTGAGACTCCTTCAGGAGAGGAAAGCCAACTCAATCAAACGAGTTACCTTGCATAGGGTGCCTTCTCCCGACCCAAACCTATCTCTCTTGTTCTCTTTCTCAAGCTAGACGTTGACATACCTTTTTCCTTCTGAGAAGAGGTGGTGATGGGTCGTGAAGTTCATCGGTATATTTGGTCTTTGTTTGGGTATTGGAAAGGAATGGAGAGGAAGGTCGGAGGATGAACACATCCGAGACAAAGGAATTGCTGCGGTGGGATGGTTTTCATTGATAAATTCGATCAACATTAAGGGTAAATTTGATATTTTCTTAACATAGTCGGGTTCTTTTTAATGATCAGATGGATGTGAGTTAATCACAAGAACCGTAGTGATGGGGCCGTGAGATAAATATGAGGTATACTGGGACAAGCGGCTAACTTGCAAAGTTTATAGGGTTTGTGGTGTAAGAATCCCAAAACAAAAACAAAGAAGAAATTTAACTTCTGGATTACTATCAAGCAGTCATCCATTGGGTTTTAATTTTTTTTGAAGTATCTTCTTCCTAGTGTTCCACCTTGGACTCCCATGTCAGTGGCATTGCCAAGAAAACTCAGGCAATTAGAATTTTCTTAATGCATATCATAACTAGTTGTATGCTGCCAGAAGGCAGACATGATGTGAATTATGATTATTAACTACATCGTTATCGTTTGTATTGTTGCATTTGCAGGATGATGGTGCTAAATCAAGTCACATGCATTCTGATCAGGACTGTTGGAGTGACTAAGGCCTACTGTTAACCACTGGAGCTCTTGTTATCTATCCGCAGTCTCGAAATCCTGCGTCATTTTGAATGTCAGCTGGTAACTCCTGATGATTGCTGACATTTAGGTCCCAACTTATCTGAAGTAGGTTGAAGATCATCTCTGGTATTTTTCCTTTGTACTTCTGTTTACAAGAATTTGATAATCTCTTATGAAAACTTCCAACTTTGTGCAGATCTATTGTCGTAATATCTGTAATTCACATCGTGCTGATTTGTAACTTCCTGGTTTTTTCTTGAGATTGTGTTCTCCAGGTCCACCATGTCTTCCAAATTGACATTTTTTCAGCATGCGTGTTCGATACACGTACATTTGTAATTCAAAAAAAATGCGCTTCTTAAATGACGCAATCCCCACATTAGTTGAATCGGGGGGTGTTAAGATTTGTTTGAAGAGGACAACAACTTCGAGGCGCGATTATTTGGAGATCATATGGCGTAATAAACGTTAAATAGTTTAATAGTTTGATCAAATGATTCAAATGCGACGCGGGGAGGGACGGAGGGAACAACCAAACAGAGAGGAAGATGACATGGTTTGTGCAAATGGCTACCACATGCTAATTTAGCACTTGGTGTTGCTTGTAGGTTTTGAGGTCCTTGTGCTATCAAAAAATATATATTATGAATGAGGGAAGAATGGAAAAACCAACCAATGGAGATGCCATGAACCAGGTGGCCTGGCTTGCGCAAATGCCTACATATGAAGATGGTGTGGATCCTCTTATGTCACAATAAAAAAATAAAAAAAACGGACGAAATGGTGCAGGAGGAGCTAAGTTAGCTACCCCAAAGGGGCAGCTCCATTTTACCTATATATATATCCTCTAGTGAATATTGTAATAAACTCTTATATCCCCTAGTGAAATTATTAATCTAACGAATCCTGCATGCATGATTAAAATGAAGTATCTAGAAATCATAAGTATAAATAATCGTAGATGCACATTATTTTGCAACGTAGAAAAATATTTCAACTTGAGGAAAAAGCATGAGATACACGTTTTTCTTGAAGTGTTAAGATGTAATTATTGTGCTACAAATGGAAAGTTAGTAACTTAGCCATGATCAGTCCCTAACTCGGATAAATTAAGGAGGGTTGCTCGTTAGGTAGTCGACAACCAGCTCAAAAGAGACAAATTTTTAAATAGTATTTTTTCAAGAACCCTATTTAGGAATTTGTCTCAAAACAGTTTGGATCTTTTCAAGATGGATTTAAACAAATATTTAGATTTCGTTGTGGTGTTTCCTACTACTCTTGCATCGTCTGCTTGGATGTAGATCAAAATTTGCAAGGGTTCTCACATTAAGAATGCATGCGAGTAAATAAGATAGTTCTATTGCATCGTCACCTGGATGTAGGTTAAAATTTGCAAGGGTTCTCGCATGATGAACACATGTAGGTAAATAAGCTAGTCCAAAAGAGGTTGCAAAGGAAGTTGTGGATAGATATTTGGAATATCGGTACTTTGACTGACAAATCGATGGAGATAGTGTATATAATGGGAAGAAGGAAGATTCGGATACTGTCTCCTAGAGACAATGGGTTGGAGAGAAAGCTATGGAATTGAGAAGTCGTACTTTAAACTTTGGTACTCGGGTAAAGAAAAGGGCAGAAATGGTATTGGAGTGGTTGTTCATAATGATTTGAAGGATTGTGTGGTTGAGGTGCAAAGATTCAGGTATTGGATTATTTTGCTAAAAGTGGTGCTTGAAGAAGAAGTTCCGAATATCATCTCAGTTTATGTACCGCAAATTGGTTTAGATGAAATTATTAAACAAGCTTTCTGGGAGGATTTGGATAAGATTATGCAAAGAATCCCACAAAGAGAGATGATTTGCCTGGATGGAGATCTTAATTGATATGTGGGAAAGGATGCTTTAATGTATGCTAGTGTTCATGGAGGACATGGCTTCGGGGATAGAAATAAAGGGGGAAAGGCATTCTGGATTTTGTAATAGCTTACGATCTTTTCATAGCAAACACTCTCTTCAAGAAGATGAAGGAGTATTTTATTACTTATAAGAGTGGCTCGAGTAGAACAGATGAAAACTATATCTAAGGATAGAACAAATGAAATTGTCTCAAACTACAAAATCGCGAAGAAGGATGCAAAGAAGGTTGTAAGCGAAGCCAAGTCAAAAACTTATGAAGTTTTGTACGAAAAATCTCAACTCTAAGGAGGGTCAAGAGGATATATTCTGGTTGGCTAAAGCAACAGAAAGAAAGACCAAAGACCTTTTCAAGTGAGATACATTAAGGATTAAACTCGATTGACTTGAGGACTGATTAGAGAGAATTTTGAGATCTCCTTCTTTATTTGAAGATTATTTTTATCTCCTTAAATTGCATGATTATTCATAGATTTATTTGGACTCTTACCTGCATATGGATTTAAACTGATCTGTGGTTTCACTTCGAGGACATTGATTAACATTATTGGACTTAAAAATCATCATCACAGATCTTGTGTTTCACATTTATTCTCTCTATTTATTTGCATTGTCATCATTTCATTTTCGCTTTATAATCTAACATGGAAATTAATCGAACATTTAATTAATTATTTAACTTAACTTAAAACAACGTAAGTAAAAATCACACTTCCCTGTGTTCGTCCTTGGTAGATTTACCAAGTAAAAATTGTTCCACAACATTCAAAGATTGTAATTTTTGATCAAACGAATTTCGTCTCCTATACTATAATTTTCGACAATTAAAGAGGCAAAATTCGAGCTCATCACCTATATACTCACACATGCATAGCCACCGGTAAAAACCCACGCATGCCCTAATATACTCACATGCGCATAGCCAGCTATATATTCCCACTCTTGCCCATATATCTATAGCCTAGCTCAACTACAACTCTGGCATAGACACCGGCATACATTAGATCCATATATACACACACTTACTTACAAACCTTGACCCACATATATACTTACATCGCCACCCTCCCACACATACCCAAACACAAATCCATATCCCTACATGCACAAACAGGGACCCAAATAACTTATTCATTATTTATTTGCTCGAGGATGAGAAAAGTTTAAGTATAGGAGGGTGATAAATCCCTGATTTATCATCATTATATTGGTTTATTATCCATCTATCTTAAACCATTCAAATAAATTAATTAACTATTGATTCAAACTAACAATTAACCTCCTCTAAATAATTAACACTAATTATATAGAGATAAATAAATGCCTTATTGCGCCCTTTATTTTATGTAATTCTTATTATCAAAAATCAAATAAAAGTATATGAATATTGTATATATTTTATTTAACATTAAACATAAATCATAGAAAAAATAACAAAATAAATTAAAATAAGTACTTTTATTTAATTAAAAATACTTACAAAATTATAACTATATAAATATGATGTATTTTTCTTTTGAGTTCTACATGAAAGTTGTAGGCTTAAAAGGATCTAAAACTTTCATGTTGAATACTTTTTGCTTTGAAACCTCTAACTATTTCTTTTTTGTTTGATTCGATTTATTTCATTTTCTTTAATTCTGATTGGGCCATGTGGCCCAATCCTTGAGCTCCCCCTGGACCGGCTCTTTACTCAACCTGCATCATCCTCAGACCGTTTGATCATCTCATCAGACAGTTGAGAGCCCTCCATCATTTGCTCACTTATGAGCCCTCTGATCAGTTTGAACATAGTGATCAGTATCACCCACTCCCACTTCATCCTTAACCCTTGGATGATCTCCATAAGACGAAGCAGGGTCGTCGTCAACGTCCACCCCCTCTACTCCGAAATCCTACTTTTTGTGGGTCAGGATCAAGGGATTTCGTGAGAACCGCTCGATCGTGATCGAACGGCCTCAAAGGGTGCTGCAACCCTCGGTACAACAGACAATCCGCGACGAGCTTGGAGCCACATGTGCCTCACGCATGTCTCTAAGAAATTTGCATCACCATCCCATCAATTCTTCAATATTGCATTTGAGTCCAGACTGTCGCGTGTATATTTGACGTGCTTGGGAATATTTATACTGGAGTCCTACCGGGTTATTTATAGTATAGATAAGTCCCTGTGTGAGTGTATAATTTGGATTTTTAGCATGACGGCTTTTAGTTATTTATTATTCATCTTTATGTGGACTAGAATGTGGTTGTTTTATTTATATTTCTAGACATTTTTGTCCATGGATCATTTATGTAATATCTTGAGCACCATAACTCCGATTAATGTGATTTTAATTTGATTGGGAAGCTTATTATGTATTCTCTTATTTGATGCTAAAAGTTATACAAAATAACTAGAGTTATAATTTCTTTCTTCTTTTTATCATATGTGTTATTCAATGAACTTATCTTTACCTAAATGAATTGAATGAACCACGCAATCTTTTATATACATTGTTTGAGTTATTATATTGAATCAGGAGCATATATGTCTTGTATTAAATTCATGTTGGGTCATTTTGTCTGCATTTAACTAGCATGAAAGCAAATAAAAAATGCATGCATTTATTATGTTTTATGCATTGCATAGTGTTGTCAATCTTAACCTAGACAATATTATAATTAACTTAACCTAGATATCTAGGACTTAATTAATTTCATTGAGTGTTGTGTCCTTGTGTTTGATTCTGAATTTATTCATGATATATATTAAACTAAGTTCTCTTCATAGAGATAGCTTGACTTAGTTCTGATAAATTTAGGTTTGGTCATACACCATTTGATGAACTTAGTCAAATAGCGATTCGTCAGCAGTGAACCATATTTTTTTTGCACGAAAAGTATATGTGATTACTAGATGTGATACTATATTTGGGGTACTACAACATACCCCATCACTTAATGGACAACACCTACTTCTATTAAAAAAATATCACGTTGTGACCGGAACAATACATTAGGTACCACTTTATGAATTTTTTTCCCAATAAATATCAGTTTAATCATATCTAAAAATAATTACAAATATTATTTTAAAAAAATATGGCTCATTAGGTGTCAAAATGAAAGGTTGATGGATCAATCTCAGCAAGTGTTGAAAGATTCAAGGAAAACATAGTTGACTCATTCGAGATAGTCGAAATTAAACTCCATTAAAATCCGTACTACGTTAAATTGAAGAAAGGGAACAATAATATTAACTAAAAAGATTGAAATGGCCAATAAAATCAAACAATTGCGAACGTGCATGGATGGATTATAAATCCTCGTTGAATGAGTAGGGATGCGACTATTGTACATTACAACATATATTATAAATCCTAAAAATTCAAAATATAAAATCATATTTCCACATTGAGTTCGGATATATATAAAATATATTATTTATTTTATAGGACGGATCTCAATGGGGTTAATTTAGGGATCCTCAGAGAGGCTAAGTGCATGTATAAGATTGACATTAAATTATATGCATATCTACAAATAATAATGGGTGTTTGATTAACACCATTACTGATTAACTGTGCAATGCAAACGGATGTCAACTCTATTTTTTAAGTCTTTGTTTCTCAAATACAAAATTTAGTTATGAACTCGAGAAATGTCGGCATCGAAACAACTGTGGCTAGGGGTGGGCACTATATGGGTCCACCCATATAACCCAACCAAATCGTTCAAAATAAGTCAGAATGATTTGGATTATTTGGGTTTTGGGTCGGGTTGGATCCAAGCCATATTTCTTCGATGGGTATTGGATCGGTTGGTGGGTCTACTGTCTTCCACACAACCCATCCAAATAACCCAAACTATTTCTTTGGATGACAAAAGATTTATCCACCCAACCCAATTGATATGTACTTAATATATAATATCAATAATTCTAACTTATATATATATATTTCTAATGTACAAATCGAACTCTCCAATCCAAGTTATCAACTTATTAATAACCTTGTCTCATTAAAAATCATTTCAGGTGTTATTATGTCTTGTACTCAATATATCTTTTCTCTATCATCCTTAATATTATCATTACATACTATAAACAACTGAGAGATTGCGTTATTACCACACATCTATGTTCCAATCCCTATCCACTTCAGGTGATGTAAATTATTCTTGAAAATCCCATAATCTTAACTGAACAACTCCATATCAACTTGAACATATCTCAACCTTCTTCATCCATGTTGAATATATACCTCCAACCTTCTTCTTCCATATTGAACTTAATACATGCTTACTTTGACATTTTTTTTCATACATCAATGGCCCCATCATTACTTGACCTTCAATTCACAACATTTTTCATATGGGTAATTTGGTTGTCACCCAACTTAATCGACCCAAACCGGTCATCCAAACATCTCAACCCAATCTAATTTGGTTGGGTGATGGGTGTCATTTTTGCAACCCAAATCGAACAACCCATATCCACCCAAACCAGTCAAATACCCACCCCTAACTATGGCGCAGGAGTTGGAGTAACCACATTCTTGCAGAACGAGAGCATGTAGTACCTTAGGCTCATGATCTCGGATTCTACATCGAATCGAACACCAGTGTGACCATGTAATATATATCTTCATCCGACTTGAGTTCTGGCTTGGCAAATCACGCTATCAAATAAACTCATGTTGAAATACGAACAAAATGATCCAGACAACTGCTGCAAGAAGGTTGGGATGGATTAAAATAGAAAATGCATGTGTCCCACATAATCTACGATGAAGAGCTAGGACTTCATCGAACACTTGCAAGATTATATGGAAACAAGAGTGCTTGAATTCTAACCAAAGCTTGTCATTAGCGACGAGCTTTAGACGAGATCGATGCCTTTTGATTCAACCAGTTAGGATCCATGCATATTAGGCCTCTAAAACCCATCAAGGATGATAAAGACCATGGGTAGCTCCAGATTGATCATCAGCCCAGTCAAAAAGGGTTACATGGGAAACGTAAAAGAAGAGATTAAATGTTTACCCATAAAGATAAAACAAGGAAACAAGAGAAGTGATCCACAAGGTGTCTCCCTTCTCCTTTTCAGTGCATATCCCAAAAGAACACAAACCTCATGACTCGGAGAGAAGGTTAAACTCAACAGCCCTTGCTTCCTTCTTACAAATCCTCTCTAGCTGTCTTTTACATAAAAAAAAGAATTTTTACCCAGTAGACCCTATAAACTTTTCATATTACCTATACGACCTTTCAAATTTACATTGAGTGTCACTCCCCCTCACCCTCCTCCTGATCTCCCTTTTCCCACCCAACACCCACCCACCTCCTCAACATCCTCCGCCCTCATCCCCCTCCAGGTCTGCCGCCCTCACCCTCCTGGGTGCCATCACAGATGCTAGAAACAACATGGATGACTAAGTACCTAGTTCCACTTCGATCAACATCGCATATAAACCATTCACATGGTGATGTTGGCAACAACTTCCTTCACCTCCTCCTTTGCATCGACAACAGCCGTGACCGATTCCGAGGTAACAACAAAAGAAGCCTTTTCCAAACATGCAATGCCATCTTGATGTATATTCAAGTCACCTCATTCCGGGGAATCGGTCCTTTCTAAAGGGATTGATCTCCTTGATCCGAGACTGGACATAGGATGCAGTCGAAGCTGCAATATGGTAAACCCCTGAAGCACTCAAAGGATCTCTCCGAAGTCTCTCAGACATGTACTCTATTTTTGGTTCCCTTTATACTACCTTCTCATGAACACTCTATCGATCTGTTTCTACACGAGAAGCATTCAACTTCTTATCCAGAGACGAAGTTACGAAGTTCATTATGTAACCTACAAGGAAGCCCTCCTGAGTAGTCTCGAGAACGACTCCCTATCGATCTCCTCGGCCATGTCCCCCTCCACGCAGCATCTAACGCACATGTCCCCTTCATCTAGCAACCCATTCACAGCCTCTTTTTCCTCCACCTCTACCTCATCCTCGTCATCTCTCTTCTTCCTCTCCCATATCGACCTCTTCTTCCTCTCCCATATCGACCTCACCCATGAGATCTTCATCACCCAACTCCCCCTCCACGTCCTCCTCGACTCCTCCTCGTCTTCATCTTCCCACCTCGGCCACAACCACAGATGGAGTAGTCAGGTGGGTGTTACGTAGGAAGGGGGAGCAGAGGCAAATGCATTGTCGTCAATAGGGGGGCAGCGGAGGTAGGAGGTGGGTGGAGGTTGTGCGGACGGGCGTCCAGGAAGGAGTGGTGCCTGAATACGGTGGAAGACAACGACCAAAATCGGATGGTATCCATTATTATGGGATTTCTTTGTTTTCCGACTATTCGTGGGTTCTCTCTTGTGTTGTTGGGGACGATCGAGGATCTTGAAACGTTCAAGGCGGGACAAGGGGACTGTCGACAGCGGCAGGGGTGGCACTATTCGACACATGCTACGACCTCTCTGGGAGGACGACAATGGAGGTGCCAACGACAGCCGGAAGAAATGGCGATGGAACGCCAAGGCATAGAGAGAGGGAAGAAGAGAGGTTTGTAAATTGGGAAGAAGAGAAAGGAGGTGGAAGATCTACGGTTAATTCACATCCAGTTAGATTAACCCACACTATTGACTCAAGTAAAAGTACAACTAACAACAAGGTCTGTGGGGTACGGCGGAGCAAGTTTACAAAGTCAAGGAGGAATTAGATTATTTTAAAGGTTGTAGAGGTATGAAAAGTTTATAGGGCCTGCCGGATAAAAATCCCTAAAAAATCAGCATTTACCCTCCATCTGTAAATTCAAAAGCAGCGTTAGTTCCCACAGAGCACGTCACGGAAAAAAGTGAACTTCAAATAAATGTTCAATGTACTAAAAAACACAGATCCATTTAAGATGCATATGCATATGCATTAGGCATACCTACTATACAGCAAGAATGACTATTAAATATTCACTGTCAGCAGATAGATGAATTATATCCATTCGCAACCATGGAGAAGATGCGTAACTTGAAATACCCCAAAAAAAAATGAAGGCCTTCAACTCTTAACTCTGGGAGCAAAAATTATACAGAAACCTATCTCGCAGAACAGATTGTACAATTCCAATAGAACAAAACGAACTCTTTAACTGGGATAGGGTAAAAATTAGAAGAAACCTGACGAACAAGAAGCAAAATAAACTAATGTTTCTCACAATTATTTATAGTAACAAAGTTGGGCAAATCCATAGGAAAATCTAAGTATTGTAGGCTAAGAGGGCATGTCGTGATGTCCAACTTTGTTGGGCTTGTTGGCATGACCTTGGAGATACAGGGCATTGAGCTATCCAAATAGTTTTGATAATTTGAAGCCATGGAAGCTCGAGGGCCCAAAAGACTTTGCGCCAAGCCATCAAGTTGAGATAGTGCCATATTATAATGTCTCTTCTTTCTTGCTCGCCATGGTTCTCTGAATGCTGCTCTCAAGCTCAGATGGTCTGCTGGTTTCTGGGGATAGAAGACCAAACTTGCCGAGATTGGAAATTCCACATCCTGAGTGGTTAAGAACTTGTTTCCTTGCAAAGGAGGGAGTTTGGTCAATTCAGACTGCTTTGCAGTCTTCCATGCTGAGAATGAGTTCTTCAGCTTTGTTGGAACCTTATAAACATTCATAGCATAAAATTAAGGTGAGTTAGAAAGATGAGAAATAATATAACCTAAAATTAAGCAACCTACCAACATGCAAGTTTAAAAAACCATTTCAGGTGAGGAAAACGGCACAAAAACGATAATAGTACAAGGGGGATAACTGCAGGTGAAGGTTCTGTGGCAGCAAGATTAAAACTTTCCAAGTAGAAAACCAATAGCCAATTATGCGGGCTGTGAGTATAACGAGGAGGCTATCCTTTTCCGGAAAAATTCTCTATCATTTAGGACTTTATATAGTATATTATTGAGAGATGCTTCTCATTTACAAAAGATTTAAGCTAATTTTTGCAACTACTGCTTTATTCTAGAAAAAAATGCATATCATGATAATTTCAGCGCCAAAAATATTGGGCATTTGCATACCATCTATTGCAGATAGGCAAGTAAATTTCAGATTTATTCCCTATTTATAACAAACTTTACTAAATCGAATGAATAAAGTAATTGTTCTTTGCATTTCAACCTATAATAAAATAACATACCAAATTATCCATAGTGTTCCAATATTTTAATCTTCACCCATACGTTACAGAGTAAAATTTGCTCAAATATATAGACATGAGCATCTGTCACATTACTCATGCCTACGGGGTTTCTGCAGAAGATTGATCCCAAATGAACGCTGCACTACCACCGCTTGATGCCCTATGACCAATATACGAATGGGCTATTTCCCAAAACAAACGCCAAGTCAACCTAATTGCATAGTATTTTTTCCTGAGGAAGACTCCATCTCGCAAAAATTGAAGAGTTCACGATAAATAGATAATAAATAAAAATGAGCTAAAATAGCCATGCATTTTCATTTTGTATCAAAAGCAAGTGTATTCCCATGGATCTTCTCGTAATAGAAGCAAGAAAACTCACCAGCATAGGAAGTTTATACACGCTGAAGGACAATGACAATGTTGAAAAGGGTGATGATCTACTGTTTTTTCCCTTTTTATCATCGGCAGGTTCTCTATCTTTGTCAATTGTGAAAGCTGCACCAAAGCTGGATGGTGCCTGATAATCTTCATCTTCCTCTTCTCCTTCATCAAATTCAACTTCATCTTTACCCATTGGCGTAGAAACCTCCGTCTCATCCAGTACTGATACCCTTTTCTCCTCTTCTTTCTGCTTCATCTTGAGTTCTGATTCTAGGTCTTCCATTTCTTCATCCAGGCATATCTCAGCTTCAACTAACTCAAGCTCTTGATCTATCAGCTTGAGATTCATCTCACTAGCTTTCTTCTTTTCTTCAGTCCACTTCTCAAGTTTCTCAAGCAGTGGATTTATTGTATGCTCAACGGATGCCATCAAACGAACAAGCCAACCTTCCTTCTTAACCTCTGGCTTGGCTTGACCATAAAATTCATCAAATCCAAGAGGGAGAAACTCTGCTTTCTCAGGATCTACATCCTCGCCTTCTTTCAATGGAGGCTGCCAGAACAGGCGAACACCATATTTTTCATCTTCCACATAATTAATAATCCTTCCTGTCCGAGTATGATAAATGAGAGGGTCTTCTTTGTATATGAGCTTTGATGGATCTTCAGGGTCAGGCTCAGGTTCCTTATTAATGAGAACGAACTCAGGACTTTCATCTGGTATTGTAAATAGAAAAAATAACAAGACATTATATTTTTCAGTAATGGAAAAATGCTAGAGCATTATTTACCACACTATCAGGTTAGTCTTTTCAGCAAAATGGGAAAGCTTGTTTGAAACTCAGAATCAACCATTGATTCATTGCCACTTGACCAGTTAATTCCAACATTCTTCCGTTAGAAAATAGAAGTGCTAAAATAAAAGCAAATGGCATTCAACCTTTGTGACATCTATGGTCAGCCAAACCAACCTGGGGATCAGAAAAGCATTTACAAAGTCGCAATCTATGTGCTACATGTATACAAAGAAAGCTTCTGCAAACCAAGAAAGACATTCTGATTAAAGATCCAGCCTGATGAACAGCATTAACTGCCTGAGCCAGGCTACTACATTGCACACCACTTAGCTTTAGTATAGCTGTATAATACCCAAAATATGAATAAAAACTTCAGGATAGGACACGGTGTAAAGAATATTTTAAAAAGCATATACCCGTCCATGAAGTTGTTTAGGATGTGGACAAAGATCTTTATAACACAACGGATAATTCAAGTTGTTTCCAGTTAGGCCTTAGCCCTGGTCTCTTAGGGGTTGTGATTGCTTCAATACATAGAAGATTGCATGCTTTTATTTATTATCATTGCAATTCCCTCATGTGAGGCTTATCCTTGTTTGGAGACACTAAAAACAAAAAGTCTTGAACACCTAGATCAAGTTCACCCTTTCCACCACTTTTGTGGGATGGGCAATTACTTGCCTCACTTAAAGAAAGCAATATGGAAAATTTGCCATTTGGCAATCATGATGCAATCCTAGATGGAGAGAGAAATTTGGGGTGAGAGGGAAAAATGTAAAGAGAGGGTGTGAAGGTTGCACGAGGTTTAGGAGCAGAATGCGTGTGAATGCACAAGTGGATCACACCATGCGGGATGAGATAGGAGATATTGTTTTAAGGTGATCAGGGAATATGCTAAGAAAAGAAAACAAGATCATGAACCTAACTACTCAAATTTTCTTCTTTATTTTCTATCTTGTTTTATAAACCTTCACTGTCTATCTTTTAATGTGTAATGCATCGCTTTTAAGGCATTTTTGTGACTTTTCCAAATCCTCACAATGAAGAAAACAAGAGCGACTAATCACTCTTAGTAAAAGACAAGTATAACTCCTATTACAAGAATATAAAGTCTTCTAATGAAGGAAAGACCTTATAGATGACCTAAATGCATCAACTGACCACTTATATTATTGTTTTATTTTATGTTATTTGAAAATCAACTTACCAATTTATAACTCTATCAACTCAGCAATTACCAATGCAACCAATGATCAAATCAAGTAATCCAGCAACTTTCCTAAAAGGTAGCACAAATAAGGTGTGTTCCGTTCGTAATGTGGCAGTGACAAGTAAACCCTTTCATAATAACATGAATCTACGTGCATGACAGAATCTCCTCTTTCCATGTTTCTAACGAGGACAGAGTTTCCTCTTTCCATGTTTCTAATGAGGAAATAACTTGTACCAAAAATCATATTTTGTTATAGGCCCATCTACAAAAGGGACTCATTTGTATATCTTCCATAAGCAAGTGCTTCAACGCCCTTAACATAATTTCTAGCCAATTTCACCATGTTACACGAGTGGCTACAGACAAAGGAGTATGGCCGAAGAGGAGCTTCGTACGGAGGAGAATAGTCAGAAAAACAAGCTGCAAGAAGAGAACAGCTGGTAAGGTTTGAGAGGCCACCGCCAAAGTGCAATGGTTGGTGCAGGGCATGGCTGCAAGGGTAATGAAAAACCACCGACAACCCGGAATGAAAGCATGCCAAGAATAGATGAGTTTGATGACCATGGTTTGAAAGGTACGCCGTGGGAGCAAAGGCGTTCGAGGCGAAGTGAGGCCAAAGGACCTCAAGGAAACCACTTTGACCCTTTGGCTGAGGCGAGGCCTCACATGCATGAGGCATGCAAGACGGTCCCCAGGTTATAAGGATTTCCGGAGCATTGTCTTAAGAAAAACATGTCTTATTTAATGATTTAGTTGTTCATGATATACTTATACAAGATGAATGATTAATTTGGCCTCTTTCGTATTCATATTTACCATTAACATGCCAAATTATTTCAGTAAATTTATTTCAGGACCCCCAAGGCCCGTTGATCAGGGGGTCATCATAAGGTTCTTTAACTACTTTCAACGAAACAGACGATTAGGTTTCAAGGCATATCAACATCTCGGATACTCTAATGACAACTATAGCCAATGGCTCTCTCTTTGATAGGATGGAAATTTAGTAAAAAGGTATATAGAGTTGTTTATCTTTTCTTTTGGTGTTTCTATCTCTATAATTTCATCATATATTATAGTGTTGAATATTATATATTAGTCAAATAATATACATATCCATTAATATATATTTTATTGTAGTTTCATGGGTAGTTTCCTTTATAAATTGAGTTTGCGCCTCAAGGCTACGCCTCGCTTCCAAGGAAAACACATCTTCCGCTTTTCATTTTTCCAAATCTTGTTAATGACAAGATAGTGATGGATTATGTTTTCTAAAACATGCATATTTTGAGATAATGGGTATGTAAATGGGTAAACGGATCTATGGATGAGGACCGTTTACCCTAATCCCTATATATTGTTCTCATCCCCTTATTATCAAAGACATAGTGAAGAGAGACCCCTAATCTCTAGCGAGGGAGATTAGGTTTTGTGTGTGCCTCCATGGTTTTTCCCTCTTTGTAGGGTTTTCCACGTAAATCATTGTGTCATTCCTCTATTGGGTTCTCCTTCGATCTTAACAGCACCTACATTCAATGAGGACGAATCGAAAATGGCATTTCCTTGTAAACATTTCTCCCTCTTTAAGATCCTACTTCTATGATTAATGGGCCACCAAGGAATTGAAATGAGTTGCGTTTTCCATGGTTCCCAGTGTTACAATTTCCATACCAAATCATTGATCAAAAATGGATTGGTTATACATTCCACTAACAAGGACAGTCTTGTTTCTCTTGTGTGGTACATTCAACTCAGAGAATCACAACCAAGGGTGGTTGAAGCAGCCTGAAAATCCAACCACTTCACCAACTTCATTGCCCCCAACACTTCCATGCTTGGATAGTTATTTGATGTGTACCCCCAACTAGTTTACCGGCCCTATTAAACATAATAGTTCCTTATTCCTTTGCTTGATTAGTTATTTTATTTGTACCTCCTCCAGGTTAGCATGGATTAGTTCAAAAGATTGAATGCATTTTCTTTAGTTCAGAAATATCATTTTTGTGTGAAAATCCAACCACTTCACCAACTTCATTACCCCCAACACTTCCATGCTTGAATAGTTATTTGATGTGCACCCTCAACTAGTTTACCGACCCTATTGAAACCTAATAGTTGCTTATTCCTTTGATTGATTAGTTATCTGATTTGCACCTCCTCCCAGGTTAGCATGGATCATGGCCTCAAATTTCAGCGAAATTCTGTCGAATATCAATATCCAGTCGACATCGAAATTCGACCGAAATGATAGAAATATGGGGGTCCTAGTACAAAAAATGACCGAAATGATCGAAATTCCGATCGAAATTCCACCGAAATTCCGTTTTGGTCGATACCGAAATGATGACCGCAACCGACATTTAGAGCCTTGGCATGGATTAGTTCAAAAAAAATAATGCATTTTCTTTAGTTCAGGAAATATCAATTTTGTGACATGAGGAAGTTGCATTATTCTGTTGTTTAATTGTAAAAACCATGTTTTAATGTTCACAAATCATGTAATTAAGCATACATTCAACAACAACAAAGCCTTTTTCCAAAATTAAGTAGGGTCCGCTACATGAATTTTTGTCTCCACTCAGAGCTATTTTAGGTCATTCTCTTACTTAAATCCAAATAACTAAGATCCCTTCAGATAGTCTCATTCCAACACTTTTTGGGCCTTCCTCGCCCTTTCTTCATCGCCTAAACACCACAAATCGCGTATCTTCTAACCGGTGCCTCAACCAACCTCCTTTGCAAATGAACAAACCATCTTAAGTGGTTTCTCTCATCTTATCCGCTATCAGTGCTACACCAACTTTCCTTCTGATCGCAGCATTCTGAATCCTATCTTTTCGTGTATGACCACACATCCACTTTAGCATTTTCATTTCTGCAACTGTCATTTTCTTCACATGTCAATGATTCACAGACCAATATTCTGATCCATAGAGCAAAACAGATTTCACGGCTGCTTTGTAACACTTTCCTCTTACTTTCAAAGTGATTTTCTTATTGTCACAAAGAACAATAGAGACTCTTCTCCACTTTAGTCAACCTGTATTTATTTTATGAGTAACATCTACATCAATTTCCCCATCCTATTGCAAAATAGATCCCAAGTATCTAAAAGAGTCTTTCTTCTTAATGTTATCGTCTCCAATATTCACATCGAGTCCTTCACCATTGTTTCCATAAAACGTGCACTCCATATATTCAATCTTAGCCCTATTTATAGGGAATCCTTTTACCCTCTAAGGCATGTCTCCAAACCTCCAGCTTCTTATTTACTCCATCTCCGATCTCATCGATCAATACAATATCATCGATAAACAACATGCACCAAGCTATCTCATCCTGAATGTGACTAGTCAACTCATCCATAATCAAAGTGAAAAAGAATTGACTCAAAAGTTGAACCTTGATGCAGACCGATGCTGATGTTAAAATAATCAGTCTTCCCAGACTCAATCCACATACAAGATGAGGCCCCATCATCATACATATCATTGATAAGGTTAATGTATAGGACAAGTACTCGTGTCTTCTCCAAAAGTCTCTACAATATCTTTGGGACTGAATCATAAGCCTTCTCCAAAGTCCAAATCAATAAAAATCGTATGGAGGTTCTTCTTTTTAGCTCTATAAATCTCAATTATTCTCCTCAATAAGTGGATAGCTTAAATAATTGAGCGACCTAGCATGAATCCGAATTGATTTTCAGTTACTTTTGAAAATTATCTCAACATTCTTTCGATCATGCATTCCCAAATATCCATAATATGACTCATCAGTTTGATAACTCTGTAATTCGAACAATTTTGACCGTTTCCTTTATTCTTATAAAGAGGCACCACAATGCTTCTCCTTCATTCTTCAGGTATTTTCTTGGTTCTCCAAATAACATTAAATAAATTTGTGAGCCAAGTCAAACCTCTTTCACGTAGAACTCTATAAACTTCTATATGAATGTCATCATGTCCTACTCCTTTTCCCAGTTTCACAACCTTTAAAGCCTCGTCTACTTCTTTCCTTTGTATCCATCTATAACTTGCACGATTCATGTAACATTCACTACTAGCAAGATCTCCGAAAGTAATCTCTTTATTTCCCTCCCCAATGAAAGGCTTATGGAAATACTATTTCCATCTAGTCTTTATAACCTTCCCCGTCCTTGATGCATCTCACTTGAGATTTTATTGTAATTATTGTATTTCACTACTAAAACATGTGCATAATCTTATACTAATATTTTACAATTCAAAAACCATTGATAGCTTTTATTGATACGTGTCGCTAAATATTAAGGAAATTCATGGGATAAAATATAAGATCTACGCTATTTGATGAAGCTTCCAAACAAAAACAAAAGAAGACGTCAAACAAGAAAGATAAGGGTCAAGAAGCAAAAGAATACCATAAACAAAGAAATTACACATATAAAAGTTCACGAAAAAGAAGAGACAAGGGATGAAAATGCATTTTGAAATAAAAAAACATGCAATATTCATCGAGAAACTTTGTTACACACTATTATACTCCCCTAATACTTCAAAACAACAACATCAACATGCATAAATAATCCATCTTGAATGCTTGCTAAAAACTTGACCCATGTTAGTATTTTTATAAAAATATTGTCATCGCAACTCCAAAACTAGTTATTTAATTGTAATTGTGATGCAAGCTAAAATTTGGGGTGGAGAGAATAATAGTGAGGGTGAGAGAAAGAAGTAGAAGCACATCAAAATGTGGTGTTGTGGAAGAAGAAATCTCAAAGATGTTTATGGGAGGAAGAAGACGAGAAACTCCATATTTTATAATCCAAAACATGGCCTACCAACTCCTATATATAAAGATGAGTGGTTTTACAAAATAAATAAAGGAAAATAAACAAACCCCACAAACTCTAATTAGGCTCCTAAAATTACTTGACTCAAGACCAAATTAGAGACCACATGTAATTTCATGTGTAAAATAAAATTGTGAAGATGCAAATCGGACGAAAAAAAGAGTATGATAACCTGAGATTTTGCTTTACTCCCTTATTTCATGCATAATCAATTTGATAGCTGGTTTCAAACAATACAACTTCAACCTTTACGTTAATTTCCGGCTCAACCTAGAAAGGGTCGCAAATAGCATTGTATTGGAGATCACCATTCTATCTCCGTCCTTTTGAGGGAGATAATTTCCCCCACCTCCTTCACTTCCTCCATGATCCATGGTACTTCTCTCCTCCTCGGTAATAGTGTCAAATGTGCTCTATGTGCAAGCCTAGGCACTAAAATGAGGTGGGGCGAGGCTCCAAACACCTCACCATGCATTGTCTCAACGAGACATTTTACCCAAGGTTCAGGAAAACAGTATGCGTATGGGTTCGGACAAGTCACTGAATAGCGATTAAGCGGTATGTGGGGGCATATGCGGGATATATACGATTCTAAGCAGTTTTCTAATTTTTATTTAAAAATAAATAAATACCTACAAAAGTGACTACAAGTAAACTGAATTTACGAGTAAATGTGGTCCAACAGAAGATCTAAGAAAAATGATTTTCATGTAGAGCTCAAAATAGTACAACTAAATATCAAAATCATCAAAGATAGTATTACATAATCCAATTTAATATATAGAATCAAAATAATACAAGATCTAGATCTTAAGATCATGATTCGATTACCCAGCTGGAACTTAAGCGGGCGCACGGAGCGTATATGCGCCCTTACAACCTGCACATGCGGGCCATATATGCGCAAAGGGCGTATAAAACAGGGTTTCAGGTAATTGATGCACTGAGGAGGCCGCTCAGGCATATGCGGCCGCATATACGGCCGTAGGGACCTCTTTCATGAACAGAGATTTTACCTCAAGCACCACCCAAATGTGTGCCTAAGTTAAGGTGTCATGCACTCAAGGCAAGTGCATGAAGCAAAATGGGGTTTTTGCCCGCTTTTGTATTTTTTCTATTTTTTTATTTTCGACTTGGTTAAGTATTAATTTTGAGTACTATGAGTAAGCATGTCTATACATACACACAGGCGTACACATACATTATGTGTACACACTTGCGTTACACATATGTACATTTGTAAGGAGGTTGTGAGGATCGAAATGGATTGTTAGGTTGCATGAGATAATAGATGGATTGGAGATTAATGGTTGATGAGATTTGTGTTGCAAGAGATGGGAAAGGAGTATTGCTATATAGATTAATATTGACCTTAGAAGAAGTGTGTAAGTGTGTATATTTGGAAAGCTTTTCTTGGTCAGGCAACTACGCAACTTACCTAACGCCTCAAGTATTTTGGACCCCAAACGCCGAAGAGCATCTCATGTCTTCACCAATACTGGACAAACTGGAATAAATCATTAAAACAGTATTGCTCGATAGATTGGAATAAATTATTAAAAACCTTCATCCCTTCCATGGTGCTCGTCTTTGGTCTTCTGAAAGGTGCTAGATTCAGCACTTCCGATGAAGACGGCCCAACTCTTTTTTAATTTCTAACTGTAATTTTTTCTAGTTTATTTATTCATCAAGTTTAAATTCTTATAAATGGTTCTTTTGAAATAGGTCAAAGTTGTGTATTGGAACTTGCTTTATTTAAGTTAATGCATATACTCCAAAAATGGCAAAGCCTTCTCCCACTATAAGTATGGTTGGCTATATGGATTCTTGCTTAAATCCATGTTGAAAGATTCGACTATTTTTTACGTTGGATGTCGACTACCTAACACAACCCCCACAAGGGAGGATTTGAACCCTGATCTTTTAGGTGGTAGGCAACCTACACTACCATCAAACCATTTAATGCAAATACTCCACATTTTAAATATTTAAAATCATAATTCAAGTAACTGTAGGTTGTAGATAAAATTATGATGCGGATAGAGATTTAGGGGGAAGCAAAGAAATCTGGAGGGGGGAGACAAATCTGTTGCATGGGATTTTAGTAGAGCATTAGGTTGATGTGTGGGATGGGGAAAGAGAAATGTAGAGAGGAAAGAGAAAACACCCATTTTTATAAAATGTAGGGTCGTGGTGATGGATATCATCAATTAGGCCACATTGATGCTCATGGTGGCACCACTTCTTGAGGAGTAGGCGACAATGACAGTGGTGGAAGCCTGGTGTTGCATGTGATAAGTCTTCTGTTTGGCAACATAAACTATTGTTGGGTTGGACCTTCCTAGTATGAGGGCGATATAGCATCGCATTTGACCTGGGCTATTTGATTGCGTGATTGAGGATTCGATAGATCTCCAGGAGTTCAAGAGACGTCGATCTCAGCCTTTGGTGGCGACAATATTTGAGGTGAAGGTGGAGCCAAGGCTAATTACAGGTTTGGATGCTCCCCTAAGAAGCCTCAATAGTGTACATAGATAGAGGAAACCAAAGTTAGAGCACGTGCGATGGATGATAGGGTTATTGTAGTGGGACGATAACCACTAAAGAAACAAGTGGTGGATGATAGAGTTGCAACAGTAGGGTGATAACCACTGAAGAGACATGCGGTGAGGGCTTTGAAACCACCTGCACAATCATCTGGGAGTAGGACATTGCCAGAACGTTGATAATCGCATCATCTTCAATATTAACTTCTTTATTATTGTCGATAGCATCTTGTATGAACATTATATCATGTTATAATTTTGCGTAGATGAATGCGTCATCTTCAAACCATGATTCAAGCCACAGTTGTACACTCAAACAAGATTTGTAGAGAATCATCCTCTTTTGTTTCGAATGTGAATATGCATCGTAATGATTCATATTCTGATAGCTAATACTCAATAGGATCGTCAAATCAAAATGATGATTTGTAAGCCATGCTCGATACCAATTGATGCAGAAAAGAACTTGGGTGGAGAGAAATTTGGAGAGGGTAAGAGAAAGAAGAAGAGTGTCTGGAATGCGGAGTTTCAGGGAACAAAACAGGAAGATGTATGAGGGGAGACAGAGAAGAAGAAAATGGGAGAGAGGTAGGGCTGGCTATTGAGTCACGGCTCGATGAGCCAAGCTCGGACTCAGCTCAATAAGGGCTCGTGAGCCTGGCTCATTAGGCTATTGAGCCGAGCCCGAGCTAGAATTTTGGGCTCGATAGTTTAACGAATCGAGCCCAAGCCAAGCCTATCTCAGCTCGATAACTCAATAAGGGAATCGATAAGAAATATATATACATATATTATGTATATATTTATATATAATACAAACAAACTAAAATTAGCCCTTTGCAATTTTCCCTCCACTAACTTTGACCCTCCACGAGTCACGAGTCATGACCCAATTCTCATATCATATTCCCGTCCACACATTTGCCCGTTGCCCACGTATTAGAAAATTAGTAATTTTTTTATAAGCAAATATAATGTTACAATATATATTATAATTAAGTTTTTATACACAACTTGAATAGTGGCCTACTGGTAAGGAACATAGTCTTTGATAGATTAGGTCTCGAGTTCGAACCTACACAAAACACTTTTCCACCAAAAAGTACCCATTTTCCTTAACGAGCTCGACTTGGGCTCGAGCCCAGATCGGGCTCGATAAGGGGCTCGACTCAAGCCTTATTGAGCCCGAGCCAACTCGATAAGGGCTCGAGTTCATCGAGCCCGAGCTCGAGCCATCTAGGTTGGGCTCGAACGAGCCCGAGCTCGAGCTCGAGCCCAGCTGGGCTTATCGAGCCCGAGCCCGAGCCAGGGGCTAGCTCTGCTCGTTTGGCTCGCCTAGAGAGAGGTAGAGAAAACTCCAATTTTTATAAAACTTGAATTATCCCTTTACAAAGGCCAACACCCTCTTCATATAGGAAGAGATGAAATTACAAATAAATAGAAAAGAAAAGAAAACAAACCCTAATTGAACCCATAAAATACTCAATCTAACAATTAATTAGAAATTGCAAGCGACCTCATTTATTCAAATAAAAATACAGACTTGAATTGAAGAAAATAAAGATGAGAAAACGAAATTTTAGTTTACAACTCTAAAGCAAACCCTGACTTTGCCCTACTTCCCGATTTCGTGTTGCATCAAATTAGCTTCAAAAAAAGCAATTTAGATCTGACTCAAGAACACCTCCTTCTTGTTCAACCCTAACTCTTAGAAAATATGATTTCATTTTATTCGGTCAAAAATCCAAAATTCATTTGTTCATGACAACAGCAATCACATTAATAAATAATGCTTGGGCCAATTCAGAACAATTGGTCTTGCAATTGCATAAATCAAGGTTACACTTTCAATGAAGGGGATGCTCAAATTTATGCATGACCATATATTTATTCATAACTTAACCCGATTCTAACAGCCTCATGACCAATGTCAGCACCTAAACGGTATTCCCATTAAACAGGCTACCAAAGTTTGATCACCAATTTATAAACATATAATGAATTCTAGTTTGCAGCCTGCCAGGTTTTGGAGCATAAAGAATATTCTTTTCAGCCATGCTCAGAAGGATACATTCTAGTCATCAGGCACTTGACTAGGAAAACAACACTCAACTCCTTATTTGCAAGAAGAGTGGATAATAGAAAAGTAATGGGTAAAAATAAGCAAAAGATGGTCTTATATATTAACTGTTTAGAGTTATGCATTTAAGTTAGACAAGAATCATGTGGCTCATTCTCCCATGGAATAAGACTGCAACAGGCTAAGCAAACCATGCAAATTTCTCTTCAGACATAACAAGGTGGGATTAAACTCAAAACCTAGAACATAAATGGATCCTAGGTAGGGTCCAAAAACCAATACAACCAATATGCACAATTATGAACAATTGCCTGTAAAAATCATTATGGTAATAAATGACCAAAGATTTTGACTCTCTTAAAAAATAGAATTTGCACCTGTTTCCCACCAGTACTCAAGTTCTGCTGGCATGGGAATCCTTAGTGGTGCTTTATAGAAAGAATTCAGCCACATCTCCCTCTCTTGATCTACTTCCTCCACATATGTCTTCCAATAATCTGGAGTCTGGTAAATTTCCATATCATTAATGCTTAGAGAAGTGGTTCATTTGATGATGACAATAGCTAAAAGATGGAAAAGCTACCTCGTAAAACTGATTGACGAAGCCAGGTGCCATCCATACATCTTCTTCCTCATAGAAATAAGGATGTTGAGGATCACCATATGGACCTCTCTCCTCTCGCACCACTGCAATGCATAGCAAACATCAATGCAATCATCCAGATTGTGCAATATTAACTAATATAAAATATCATGTAACTACATTTTATGAATAACCCATGGAAATTGGTACCGATACTTGATGAGAAAAAAGAACCATCAGAGAACAGTGAACATCCTCGCTTTTGAAAGCTCAGCCAGTTTCTCCTTATTCTAATATTTTTTTTTCAGAATGTATTCGAAGGAGTAAACCAAAAGCAGTTCCATCCTACGACACACTGCCTTGTCAAGGACACCACTTCGATGCATGACATAAAGACATGCAGCAACAAGCCTGTTTGCGCATGCAATGCATGCATATGAGTAAGCTTGCATTAGCATACATTATCTATATTGGCACACACACACAACACATAATTGTACACCTGCTTTGTGAACCCCTTGCCTCGTCAATATCAAGAAGATGTTTTTCAAAGAAATTAGAATCGTGATACTACCATGTTACATGAACAACCAAGTTACTACTGGTTCCAAATGAAACATGATTTACTCAATGATGACATCTAAAACATGTTAATATCCGTGAATACAAACTAAGCACCAAGTAAGAAGACTAACTTCCATCAGGTTTGTTTACAAACATTCGTGCTTTTGCAGCTGCTATTTCCGCAATACCTGCATGCAGCTGGGAAAGAAAGTTCATGAAAACAAAATAGTAAGAACAGAGATATAGCATGAATCAAAATAGTACCGCAGACACATCAGCATCGCAACCAGTAGAATCATCCAAATGTTCACCAAAGTAAAATCTGCCCTGCATCAGCAAACATTTATTACAATTGGAATATAATGATAGTGCCAAATAGCCGGCCTTGATTATGGGAACAGTATCAGTATTGGATATGGGACAATGGTTGTATTTGATATTGACATGAAGTGATGAGCAGGATCTTTCGCATCAATGGTGGCATAGGGTTTGGTAGATCGGAAAAAAAACTACACAGGTAAGAAACAGCTGGAGTGCCCAAGGAGAGAATTAAGACAGCATTGATTCATACTACAATTAACAGTATTCATCACTTGGTTGTCATGGATATTAATCTTTTGCAAATGAATTATTTATAAAGATAATAGGACAAATGAGAATGGAGTTTATATTATAATAGGCCGCATTCTAGTGCTCACGTCCCACAGATATATTAATCATGACATGCAACTTCTTGTCTCGTATTCATATTTCATTGGTCACGCACTTTTGATGATGATGAAAACAGCTACACACTTAGGACAGAGAATAGAAAAGGAATGTTGAACATACATAAATGATGCGCTCGTTGACTTCATATACACCACAACCGTGCATCCTTCCATGCTTCCATTGCCCAGCATACTTGTACCTTCCCTTCTCCCTATAAATGTTATCTTATGATCAATAAATAGTGATCTCAAAAAATATACATTTGATCAAACACTGGTTCGAAAAAAAAACTATCAAAGTTTGCGGGTAGCCAAACAACTCACGGCTTCTCGCCGAAAACTTGAACCCAAGCATCGCTTTCATAGAAAGGAGTCTCCGAATGACCAGCTGTCACACGAAGACTGTCCTCTATATCCATATCTAACCATTTCTGGTCTTCTGGGCTCATATAATCCCTTTTTATTATTTTGCCTTCAGCTCGCATCTTTTCTTCAAGCCTAAATGCAATGGCATTAGAGATAACATGGATATACTGTAGAAAAGCTGAAACTAACTCCAATTATTATAACAGTTAACTAATGCCGCATACTTTGAACCGGGTACAGGCTGATTTTCTGGAATTTCAACTTCAACCACTCCATGACCATCCATAGCATTCTGAAGCCACTCGCCTTCATATCTACAAAGAGAGCGTATCAATCAGCATACGGATGTTGACAACGACTAAGAGAATCTGCATGCTATATCAGCAAAAGGAGGATGTGTTGTTCGCTGCTGTTTGCACAAAAAGATAAAACAATTAGAGCTTTAAGAAGAAAAAACAAATAGAAATCAGGAATATCCTCTCTAGTCCACTGATGGCATCCATTGAATGATTAATAATTATAAACAGAATAATGAGATTCCAGTTCTTGCAAAAGAAAATGATGTCAATCTAACATCCCATATAATTTACTGCTTGTGGATGCACAACCATATATTTGATTTTTCCCATAGTAAATTCCATCAAGATATGTTGAAAGACAGGAAGCGGCATAAATGGAAAACAATTGCATAGAGATATCATTTTAGAAGAGCATAACAAAAACAAAAGCATGATCTACCTAGCATATTATGCAATAGTAAAAAAACACGATTTGATATGTCGTATTAATTCAAATAAGAGGAATATGTCAATGTATCATCCAAAGTGAAAGAGCCTTAATATAACGCAGAAATATGTTCACAACAACTTTCTGAACATGTGGACTTCTTTAGATAATATCAGACATACTCGGGCAAAATAAGGGGAGGGTGCAGGAAATAACCTGACAAGCCCCTGATCAGCTACATAAACTCCTTTACCATGAGCAAGATCATCCCAAACAGTCCCTTCATACCTTCACATGAAAGCAAAGTATTAGTTGATCATCCTCACAACAAGCCAAGATACAAGGTTTATAAACAAGTATAAATGTAATTGAATTCTCTAAACTCCCAAGTCGGAACAAGCAAGGTGAAAGCAATGCATAACAGACAACTACGGAGAGCATTTCTCAGCTATCACGATCAAGAATATTCTCGCAATGTAATAGGTACTCAACTATCCATTTCAATGATTCCTAAAAACCGAAAAATCATCAGTTTCCCGCTCTCGATGCGTCTACGTATAGCGATTCGCAATAGGTATTCACGCAACCACATTTTCTCCTTCACCAGCGCAATGGTCCCAAACAAGAAAGCTGCATTCTTGCAAGACAAATGCTACTCACGAGCTGCCATCGGGGAAGATGTAGCTGACCCAGTTGAGGAACTCTTCGATCCGATCAAGCTCCTCGACGACAGACTTGGGGTTGGAGATGTCATAGTGGTTGTCGGGGATGGCGGGGTAATTCTTGTGGTAGGGGACATAGTAAGGCGCAATGGGCGGGTCCCTGCCGGCCTCGGCCTCATTGCGCACGACCCTCCAGTCGTCGTCGTCAGCCCAGACGGGGTCCCAGCCGGGCTTGGTCATCTCGAGGGGAGCGTCCTCCCAGTGCTCCTGGAGGTCCTTCTCAGTCCAGCGCTCGCGGTCCTTGGGGGAAGTCGAAGAGGTCCTCGTGGAAGACGTAGCTGCGGTCGTCCTCCTCCTCGCGGCGCTTAACCCTGCGGCCCTCGAGGACACGGGAGAACTTGCGGATGTTGGTCTCCGGGGTGTTGTCGTCGGGCTCTCCTCCTCGTCTTCGGCTCGCGGGAGGGGCTTCGGCGGGAGATCGCCATGGTCGGAGTCGGAGTCGGAGTCCGACTCGGAGTCCTCTTCATCTTCGGGCTCTTCTTCTTCCTCGTCGGGGAAGGTGTCTAGGTCGGAATCGGAGTCGAGGTGGAGCTCCTTGGCGAGGTCGGAGGTGGCGGTGGGGTCCGAGGGGGTTGGTATTGGGGAGACGACGTCGTCCATGGGGGGCGGGAGGAACGGGGACTGGGAGAGAGAGTGATGATGGATAAGGGGATGGGGTTTAGCAAGAGGCTTTGATGATCGATTTGAGATTGGGATGCTGGATAGTGAAGTGGGGGTGGGATTATCAAAGGTAAACTAAATGGTAGCATTCGAGTGATGCATGATGCATGTAAGTCTCTTATATCCCCTATAACTAGCAGGTACTAAGTATACTTTAAATAATTTAGAGTGAATGCTTACTTCTATGAAATGATTTCACGGGATTCAGCTAATTATTTCGATGATATCGTTGAGAAATAAGAATTCATGTTATCAAAGGATACTTATGTTTATTTCTAGTATGAAATGAATTAACCATCCACTTTCATATCTTATTAAATAAAAATAGTAATATTGTTCCGCCATTGATCAAGAATTTCGATCTTTGGGAAGTATCATGATCATCCAATAATAAAGATTTCAATTTATTCCAACGAATAATTTGAATGTCTATTGATTCTAATAATTGCTTGTGGAGTTGATCTATTGGGTCTTTCAATTCATAGATGTGGATCTCATACCTGTGAATAGGGATATTTCTGATACCCACAAAGAAAAAAGAAAGTGACTTGAACAAAAAGAACTTAACCATTTTTCAATTCGTTATTTCACAAAAAAAAATATAATTTGACCAATTAACCTAAATTTTTATTTGTGGGCATTTGCAGTTTAACTTCTCTTGAAACAAACGCATGCATGATTTACAGAGAAAATAAGCCGATGAAATATAGATGATCGTTATTCGTTCCACAGAATTTGATTGGTTATATTTTTGCAAGTGCAAATGTATACAAGGTACATAGTGTTGGACGTGTGCAATGTTCGAGAAAATATATGAAACATTTACCATGTATATATGCTAGGGATGAAAGTGCATATAGACTATGTGTGCCCTTGATATATAAAGATAATAACAAATTTAATTATTTATGCTTGTATGTAGTGTAATTGTATATATACTCGTTCGTCATTTTCGACATACTTGTGATGAAATACATGCATTTGATATATGTAAATCATCGTGTGTGTGCGAATTTAGCTAAATTATAAAGTTTTTTGTTATTATTCATAAATGATTAATATCTAATTTATATCCATATCAATTTTGACTTATGATGACATTTTTTAATATTCTCAAAATTTATGATTGCATTGGTATCCTATTTTAAAATGATTAAAGAGATGGTTAAATTTGTATTTATATGCAGCCTTGTGCTCCTCTAATGTAGATTCCAAGAAAATATTGTTAAGGACGTGCTGCAAAGATCTATTGAAATCACACGCATAATTTTTTATCATAAGCATTTTCAGATAATCTTTATTGAAACCATCGGATTAATAACCTAACCATTTTTTAAAAAATTGATGTTAAAAATCAATAATGAAATTATATTCCATCGACTTTAATTATGGCAACTAACCATTTTGTAATTGGTAGAAAATTGATACATCGTAATAATAATTAATTTTTTTAAGATCTCTTGAAAAAGCAATGGCATACTTCGTTGTATACTTTATTAAGTTAAAATTTCAAATAAAGAAATAAAACTATAATATGCACAATGCTAAGAAGTGGATTTCGATCATGCCTCAATTAGTGTACTAGAACCTGAATCAAATATGGGAGGAAGGTTGAAATGACTCAAGAGTTTCAAAGGAACGTCTCAAGAAATTAAAAATATACTCCTCTCAGTTGGTAACCTATTATGTGCGTAAGCATTCTTTCTAACATGGTCATATCTCTCCTTGGACCTAGTTGAAGGAAGGTTTAACCTTGTACATCACGAAAAACATTGAATAGATGGATCAAACCAAATAAAACACAAGTGCTCATCATATGGGTGATTTAGCAATCACAAAAAAATTTTCTATTGCAATGTGAAACTACATGGATACGGAAACTATTTGCACACCATTTTGCAAACTACTAGAGGCCGAGATTTATTTGATCTGCACAGAATCTAGGATAAGAGACCTCATGAATCAAGTCTGACTTATCGAAGAAGTACACGTGAACACGAGGATGAATCGCATGATTCTCTCCTTATTCTTCTCCATGTAGATAATGAATATGATGACCTCGATCTCCTCTACGTAGACCTCATCTAAAAAAGTTGTTTTTTCCTAACTTGCACAGAGAAGATGTATGCTCTTCTTCTATTCAGCATGCCAACAAGGAGTTGGAGTAGCATGAGGGGACGACCATGGAGATGGAGAGGGAGATGCATATGGTGGACTGCCCTGGAGAGGATGGAGATAGGAATTGTGAGTTTCCTCTTAGGGTTTCTTCTCTTGAGAAGAGAAGAGAATTATGCTTTGGAACAGAGAGGCCATACCCTTTATTTATATTATTTCTTGAATGTATTATTGCTTATTCTCTTCCATAATATGAAATCTATTCATATTATACAAACACATAAATGTAAATCCCACTCACATTTAATTAATGGTGAATGTGAATCTTATTCACAGTAGCATTAATGTGTGTGTGAATCATATTCACATAATTTCTACTATAAATATGAGAATCCTATTCCTATTATTTCCGATATTATTATGAGAATTATATTCTTAATATTATTATAAAAATCGTACTCTTAATATGACCAATGGTATAATGATAATCTTTATATTCCTTGAGTTAAATGTAAATCATATTTACATTAATTCAAGTAATTATGAATCATGTTCACACTAATTCCAACAAACGTGAATCATATTCATATTATTTTGTATCCATACATAAAAATTAAATTCACATGTTAATATTATCAATTTCTCATATTCGTGACTACAATCTAATTAGGGTATATGTACTTCATTCATGCATACTTGAAGATAATTGCATGGAGATTGTATATATCAAATATAATGACTTGATATTTAAAGTATCTAATATCAAGGTTTGAACCAGTTCGGGCTATTTCATCGAGTTAGATATTGAACCAATTCTCTAATTGAATATAAATAATTTCCAACTCTTTAGATCTATAATTTGGTTATATGGATTAATATTTAATCCAACTAAATCTCGTTCATTAAATCTTAAAAAAGAGTCACTAAAATCTATCGAGTTTCGGCATTTCCACTGAATGAAAGCATCATAGTTTGCAATCTATTACGAAACTGACTTGATATTTAAACTAAATCTAATGTCAAGGTTTGAAACAGTTTGAGTTACATGATTGAGTCAGAATAATTTTATATCAATTTACAATTCGTTGATTTAGAATTTGGTTCTATGAACTGAGATTTAGTACAAACAAATCTCATTCAATAAGTTTTTAAATAGAGTCACTAAATCTATTTGGTTTTTCATTCCCTCGAAATGTAAATGTCATGGTATAAAATCTATTACGATTGCATCAACCTTAAACATTTCCAAGACTCATACATTCAACATACCGGAAGACTTGTCTAAACCCAAAGAGTATATCCACATTACATTATCTCCTTCTAGGGTTTATTAGTAGATATATCAATTGATCATAATGTGACTATATTTATCATATACTTTACAAAAGTATATAGAAACATTCATGAATTCGTATCATCTTTCTAAAATAAAATGAACATTGGTGGAATTCGTTGCGACCCCAAATATTGCATGAGTAAGCTTTTATCATGCACTTCAAAAACTATGGGCAGGTATGATTCCCTTAAGAGATCATATATCTCATATATCTTGTATGCACACCCAATCATCAGTATATAAACTTGTTTGGGTATTAATCTAATGGCCTGGAAAATCTACACTATTAGATATATTAATGATTTCTCTTTCAGGTCAAAGAATATGTATCCATTTTCTACCATATACGATACATGCCTTAGTATTTCGATTCAGCAAGTAAACTCTTTAATTTGACTCATCTGACATCTCTGAGTCTCTATTCCTATGTAGAGGACATGCATCAAGAGTGTTATTCAAATATCAGACTTTGAAGAACATTGCCATATTTTTCAAATCGAAGATCCTCTTGGCATATCATTTAAGATGGCAGTTGTGTCCTACATAGAACTCTTTAGATCTACAACTCTGCATCATCTTCTATGATCTAACTATTAAAATCAACCGTTGTATGACATCCAGATGGCCAACGTACATATCCTAATTCATATTGACGAACCTTAACATTAATACAAAGCTAATAGTATTTTATTTCATACATGTAATGATATAATTCGTAATAACTTTTACTGTATAACGATTCGTCATGGCTTATATGTCTAACACCAATACTCTTGGATGATATCTATGGTAGTCCATTAGTTGTTTGAGTGGAGGCTATGTAATCATATCACTAAAGATGTCAAGAAAACTATATAGGGTAAATTACTAAAAAGGGACTGACCTTTACTTGGATTACTAATTTAAGGATTAATTTTTAATTTGTAACAAACATGGGACTACTTTAAGTTAACGGTCCGGTCCCCAATGCCGTTAATGGAGGGCCCAATCCATAATTTTACTGGACGAAAATACCCCTCCGACCTCTTCTCCTTCAAAATTCGAATGCTTCGTCCTCCTCTCGTACTCCGCCGCCTCCTCTCGTACTCCGCCGCCTCGAACACCAGCTCCAGCTTCATCCTCCTCCTCTCGTACTCCGCCGCCTCGAACATGCTCGACCCTCGGGGCTTGCTAGAAGGGGTTGCACGTGCAGGTACATGCACGGGGGGATTAGGGGCACGCGAGGGGGCGGTGGAGGTGAGGTTGCAGTTGCATGCGGCGTGGGGGAGGGGTGTCGCAGGTGCAGGCAGCGCGGGGGTGTCGCATGTGTAGGCGCGTGCGGGGAGGGGGCATGCGAGGGAGCCGGGGCAGCAGGAGCTTGCCGGAGCCGGAACGGAGGCGCGGGGCGGGGGAGGCGCGGGAGAGGAGGGTGCGACTGGCGGTGGAGTTGGTGTTGGAATTAACGGTATTGGGATAGTTTGATGCAATTTGATGGTCAATATCAAGTTGTATTGATGTATCTCAATTCCTGGAATTCAATGTTTCAACCCTGTGGGGTGTTGTTTAGTCCCACATCGTGGAGAGAGAAAACTGGGACTTGGTTTCTATGTGGGAAGTCCTGAGACTAGTCTGGAAACAGACTAGAGAGGATTTTAGACCACAACACACACACGCACGCACGCGCGCGCGCGCCGCGCCGGGCCGGGCTCGGGCGTGGGCGCGGCTGCGGCGTGGCAAAGACCGAGTCGGTTTTGTAACCGCGTGTTTTGAATTCCGAGCGTTACGCCCCATTATCTTCTCACGAAAACGTAACCGTCCGGACGCCTTTAAGTATCTCTTAAAGGGCGTGGGTGTGGGTTACGAACATCCATCCCATTTTCATTCTCTGCGCCCTTCTCTCTTTCGAGGACGGACGCTTCTTTTTCTCTCTCGATCTCGGGTTTCGTCTACTGAGGTGGCTTTCGAGGACGCTCAAGCACGGTGCGCACCGTCAACGAGCGTGGACCGTCGGACCCTGGGAGCGGCACATCAAGGCCCTGTGCGCCGGTAAAGTGGGGGGCGCTGTCTCTCTAAGGGGAGTCCTACAACAGGACGCTTCGGTTGTGATCTCTAACTCTACTTTTCTTTGTCGCATTGTTTGTCATGATTTTGGTTTCCGGATTTCTCCCTTGCGCGAATATGCATATGTTATTTAATCGGATGTTTCTCTTATCACTGTTAACCTGGGTTCATACATATGATAATCTGTTCTGTAAATCTGTGGTCGTATGGATTTTTGTATGTATGCAATGGACGTTTTTCTCAACAATCTTAGAGAGACAGCGTTATAACGTGATAAGAAAAATGTCGGATTTGAGGTTTCGGTCTCGTGTGGATTTCACTGGTATGCCAGAGAAATTCGGGGGTCAGAATTTCAAGCGTTGGCAACAACGCATGAAAATCTGACTGACCACAATTGGCCTGATTTCGGTTCTGGAAACCGAGTGCCCTAAATTATCTGAACAAAATCCGGATCCTGAGACGGTTAAGATGGCGGACGCGTGGAAAGAACATGACTGTCTGTGTCATGGGTGCATTCTCACTGCACTATCGAATGTTCTGTTCGATGTCTATGGCGCATCTACCAAAACCGCTAAGGATCTGCGGGAGGAACTGGATAAGAAATATAACACGGAGGATCTGGGTATTGAAAAATACTCAGTATCCAAGTTCCTGAAATTTCAGATGATTGAGAGCAAATCGGTTTCGAAACAGGCTCATGAGTTTTTGTTATTACTCCATGGGTTAGCCGAGGCAGAAATGAAACTTCCTGAAAAGTTTCAAGTTATGTCGATCATTGAGAAATTTCCCAAGTCCTGGGAAGATTTTGGGATGTCCTTAAAGCACAGGAAGGGGAAAATTTCTCTGGATGATCTGATGGTCTCGATAGCCATTGAAGAGGAGCATAGGAAACAAAAACCTGTGATGCCTGTAGACGTGAACCCTAAGGTCAATGTCATAACCTCAAAAGGAAACATTGCTAAAGGGAAAAATAAGAAACTGAAAGCCAAGGGAAAAATCCAGAAAAAACCAAAGAACAAACCTTGCTGGCAGTGTGGACAGGTTGGACATTGGAAGAAGGATTGCCCTTCTTTGAAGACCCAACAGAAATCTACGGATGTCGTTCCTCAGGCTCTTGTGCTGACTGAGGGAGGCGGGTCCGGTGAGGGGTATGTCTCAGTGAACCCTGAACTCTATTTTGTAAACGAGCCTAATGAGTGGCTTGTTGATACAGGTGCAAATGTACACATTTGTACTGATAGAACATTCTTTGTGTCTTATCAGGCTTCAGCCGGTAGTACAGTAATGATGGAAAACAGATCTGCAGCCAAGGTGCTTGGGTCCGGACAAGTCGAGCTGAGATTCTCAACTGGACGAGTTTGGACTTTGAGCAGGGTGCTGCACGTTCCTGAGATTAAGAAGAATGTTTTGTTTGGTTCTTTATTAGTTAGAGAGGGTTTTCAGTTAGACTTTAAATGTAATAAAGTATTTTTCTGAGACATGGTATTTTCTTTGAAAAGGATATTTGGCTGATCATGATCTTTTATTTAGAATAAGATGTGACATTGATAGTTCAGTTAATAATATTTCTGGTTTTGATTCTTCTACTTATGTTGTTTCAAATATTGAATCTACTGATTTATGGCATGCTAGGCTAGGACATGTAAATTTCAATTCTATGAAAAGAATGATGAAACTTGACATGATTCCTAATCATGCTACAGACAAACTCAACAAATGTGAAATGTGTGCTCAAGCTAAGTTGCCTAGAAAGCCTTTTCATTCTGTGAACAGGGAAACTGAAATTCTAGACTTAGTACATTCTGATATTTGTGAGTTTGGTGGTGTGATGACTAGAGATAACAAAAGATATTTTATCACCTTCATAGATGATAGCAGTAGATACTGTTATATTTATCTGCTTAAAACTAAGGATGAAGCCTTAGAAAAATTTCTTATTTTTAAGAATGAAGCAGAAACACAAGTCGGGAAAGTAATTAAACGTCTAAGGTCAGATAGGGGTGGTGAATAC
This sequence comes from Ottelia alismoides, assembly GCA_037367405.1. Taxonomy (NCBI): domain Eukaryota; kingdom Viridiplantae; phylum Streptophyta; class Magnoliopsida; order Alismatales; family Hydrocharitaceae; genus Ottelia; species Ottelia alismoides. The sequence goes on along the minus strand of JAZKJV010010799.1, from coordinate 32,954 downwards.
ACATCTAAGATATTTGATGAACAGTGCAAACTATTTGGCATAGTTCATGAGGTCACTGCACCTTATTCACCACAGTCCAATGGAATAGCAGAACGAAAGAATAGGACCCTAACTGATATGGTCAATGTATTTTTACAAAGTTCTGGGCTACCATCTTACATGTGGGGGGAAGCTTTGAAAACGGCCTGCCATATTCTGAATAGAGTTCCCTTAAGGCATAAAGATAAGAGTCCTTTTGAACTTTGGAGAAATAGGAAGCCAAGCCTAAAATATCTTAAGGTGTGGGGATGCCTGGCGAAGGTCTTAGTCCCAGAACACAGGAGAAAGAAGCTTGGACCTAAAACAGTTGACGCGGTCTTCTTGGGGTATCTAGAAAATAGTTATGCCTATCGATTCTTAGTAATTCGGTCTGAGATCACAGGCATAGATACTAATACTATTGTTGAACTTCGTGATGCTACGTTTTTCGAGGATATTTTTCTAATGAAAAAAGCGATTCCTGAAAATCTGACCAGTGACGTAGCCTCAACATCTGGTTCTATTCCACAACAAATAGAAAAGATGTCAAATGTGGGGGCTAGCTCTTCTGAACCCAATGAATTTTTGGAGGATGTTGAACCTAGACGAAGTAAGAGACCTAGGATTGCTAAGGATTTAGGTAGCGACTTTGTCTCCTACCAAATCGAGGGTGATCCTCCCACATATAAGGATGCGATGGCTTCTACTGAAGCAAGGCATTGGAAGGACGCTATTAAATCTGAAATGGATTCGATCATTTCAAATGGCACGTGGGAATTGGTCGATCTACCTCCTGGGTGTTCCACCATAGGAAGCAAATGGGTATTCAGAAGAAAACTTAGACCGAACGGATCTATAGAAAAATATAAGGCAAGACTTGTAGCCAAAGGTTTTAAACAGAAAGAGGGTATTGATTATTTTGATACCTATTCTCCTGTTACTAGAATGACTACGGTTCGGATGCTCATTGCGTTGGCCTCCATACATGATCTCACAACTCATCAAATGGATGTGAAGACCGCTTTCTTATATGGCGATCTTGAGGAGGAGATCTATATGGACCAACCTGAGGGATTCATAGCATCTGGTAATGAAAGAAAGGTCTGTAAGCTTGTAAAATCTCTTTATGGATTAAAACAAGCTCCGAAACAATGGCATGACAAGTTTGATAAGACTATCCAGTCTTATGGCTTTATTATTCATGAATCCGATAAATGTGTGTACTCTATGATTAAAGGTGATATGTTTGTTGTCTTATGCCTATATGTAGATGACATTTTGATATTTGGATCAAACATAAGGATAGTGGAAGAAATCAAGAGGTTCTTGAGCAGTAAGTTTGAGATGAAGGACTTAGGAGATGTCAATATGATTTTGGGGCTCAAACTGATTAGATCTGCTAATGGGATAGCTGTGTCTCAGTCACATTATACTGAGAAGGTTCTTGAAAAATTTGGCTATCAGAGCTGTAAATCTGTATGCACTCCTTATGATTCATCTAAACCCCTCTGCAAGAACAAAAGTGGAGTACCTGTAGCACAGCTACGATATTCCCAGATTATATGAAGCTTGATGTATCTTGCGAACTGTACTCGACCTGATATTTCATTCACGGTCGCAAAGTTAAGTAGATACACGAGCTGTCCTGACCGTACTCATTGGGAGGCCTTGGATCGAGTGTTGAAGTACCTTAAGGGTACTACACTTCTTGGACTGCATTATAGTAAATATCCTCCTGTCTTAGAAGGATATAGTGATGCAAGTTGGATAGGTCAAATGGAGGACACCGGGAGTAACGGTGTAACTGGGTATGTATTTACCCTTGGAGGCGGTGCAGTCTCCTGGAGGTCTGTGAAACAGACCATTTTGGCTCGGTCTACTTTTGAGGCAGAGCTGTGTGCTTTGGACACAACAAGTATTGAGGCTGAATGGCTTAGGGAGCTTCTCTCTGAGATGCCCATGGTGGGTAAGCCGATACCGGCAATTTCTTTACATTGTGATAGCATGACTATTATTGCAAAGGTAAAGAGTTCAAAGTACAATCAGAAAACAAAAAGACATATCCAAGTTAGACTTAAGTCTATTAGGGATTTGGTGTCTTCTGGAGTGATTGCTGTGGAATTTGTTGGTACCAAAGATAACACGGCAAATCTACTTACAAAGGGACTTGATAGATCTTTAGTCCAAAAATCCAGACTTGGGATGGGGCTGAAACCCACTGAGAGTTTACCCGCAGTAGCAACCCAACCTAAATGAGTGGAGATCCCACAAAATAGGTTCAATGGGAAAACAAGCTGTAAGGGGAACTGGTTGGCACTCAATATGCAATACTTTGCATGTAAGTCCTATCCCTGGAAAGTCGAGTGCCTGAAAGCTGCAGGAAAAGGTTGAGCATTATGCTCTTAATGGATTCAAGCTTTTATAAGCAGGATGTGAGCAGTGCATCCTTGGAGAATGCCACCTATATGAGTATTTCTGTGGGCCGCAGATAAAGGATGAGGGTTTATCCTTAATATACTCATGAAACAGGGAAGGGTGCAAGGCCATTAATAGCACCAAAACCAGAAGATTGTCACCATAGACTTCACTCTATTGTTACCTCTCGATACCATTACATCAAAGGATTAAAGTTCAAGACATAGTTCACTTTATTCCTGTGATGGTGAAAGGGGATAACTCAGGTAAAGGTTCAAACCGGAAGGTACCTTTACTGAAAGCAGAGCGTGGAAACCCGAGATTCTTGGCTCTTCGTGTTTCAACAGTGAATTCGTGGGGGATTGTTGGAATTAACGGTATTGGGATAGTTTGATGCAATTTGATGGTCAATATCAAGTTGTATTGATGTATCTCAATTCCTGGAATTCAATGTTTCAACCCTGTGGGGTGTTGTTTAGTCCCACATCGTGGAGAGAGAAAACTGGGACTTGGTTTATATGTGGGAAGTCCTGAGACTAGTCTGGAAACAGACTAGAGAGGATTTTAGACCACAACACACACACACGCACGCACGCGCGCGCGCCGCGCCGGGCCGGGCCGGGCGTGGGCGCGGCGCGGCTGCGGCTACGGCTGCGGCGTGGCAAAGACCGAGTCGGACGTGGCAAATTCCAAGCGTTACGCCCCATTATCTTCTCACAAAAACGTAACCGTCCGGACGTCTTTAAGTATCTCTTAAAGGGCGTGGGTGTGTGTTACGAACATCCATCCCATTTTCATTCTCTGCGCCCTTCTCTCTTTCGAGGACGGACGCTTCTTTTTCTCTCTCGATCTCGGGTTTCGTCTACTGAGGTGGCTTTCGAGGACGCTCAAGCACGGTGCGCACCGTCAACGAGCGTGGACCGTCGGACCCTGGGAGCGGCACGTCAAGGCCCTGTGCGCCGGTAAAGTGGGGGGCGCTGTCTCTCTAAGGGGAGTCCTACAACAGGACGCTTCGGTTGTGATCTCTAACTCTACTTTTCTTTGTCGCATTGTTTGTCATGATTTTGGTTTCCGGATTTCTCCCTTGCGCAAATATGCATATGTTATTTAATCGGATGTTTCTCTTATCACTGTTAACCTGGATTCATACATATGATAATATGTTCTGTAAATCTGTGGTCGTATGGATTTTTGTATGTATGCCATGGACGTTTTTCTCAACAGTTGGCTTGCAGGGGGAGGGGGCACTGGAGCTCGTGGGGAGGCGCGGGGGAGAGGGGGTGTCCCAGGTGCAAGCGCATGCGGGGACGGAGGCGGAGGCGTGGGGGAGGGGGCATGCGGGGGAGCTGGAGCTTGCGAGAGCCGAGACGGAGGCGTAGGGGGTGGGGGTGGGACATGGGTAATTTTGTCAAGTAAAATTATGGATTGAGTTGCATGTTGACGGCGTCGAGGACCGGACCGTTAACTTAAACTTTAGTCCCCTGTTTGTTACAAATTAAAAATTAGTTCCTAAATTGGGAATCCATGTAAAGGTCAGTCCCTTTTTAGTAATTTACCCAACTATATATGACCTCATCTGATTCCGGGTAAGTCATCCACAGATGCACTTGCCATGATAGCAGAGCAAGAAATAGATGATATTGCCACATGATCCTTAATGCTATAAGAAATTTTCATCAACGGTATAATGTAGTTGGAATTTGTGATTATTATTTCACCTGATAGTTGCAATGATTCAATGGCTTGGTAATACTCAAGATTACAAATCGGTTTAATACTGTCATCAGGTATAAGGTCATGTTTGAAGAGAGCAATGGCATCTTCTAACGAGTCCTTAATAAGAAAGGCATGAACAAAAGAGGCATTGAGGCAACTGTCAACAATGTTAGCCTCAGCAAAATCATGTTCATCAGAATCATAGTATGTGATTCTATAGTTAGATACATCATCAGGTATTAATGAGTCTATATTTACCATTGTCCTAAAACTTGAACGCCCTTGCTCCACAATCAAGGAGATCCTCAACATAGGCTAAGAATACTTTCCCAAAGATTATGGACGACTGGGACAACGCTTTGGGGACTCAATGTCTAGGACAATAAAGTCTGCTTGGTATTGCAAATCTTGGAAGGCAATCAATGTTACTTAACATCCCTCTCAACATGTAGTCTGATCAATCAGATAAATGAATGATCGTATTAATCTCTTGAAGCAGTCTAATCTCGAGTTCGTCGAGAATACAAGGTCAGACGATGTTATTGGAGTAATCACCATCCAAAAGAGTGCAGTGAAATGTCTTCTCAGCGACGATGCACTCAAACTTAGGCATCCATTTTAGTTTCTTATTCTAAGTGTTGGCATCCTTCAAAACCAAAGAACTGGACGTGCCGATCGGAGATCGATTGTATTAGGAACCGATTTTGACTAGGTTAGTTAAGAATGTTCCATGTAATTATAAAAAATAGATAAAATAAAATAAAAACAGGTCTAGTTGGTCCAATCAGGTTAAACCGAGCCGATGAAATCCACAGCTAATGATACAAGTGGATGTAATCAATGATAGTCTCCCAAATCCAATCTACCCAAATCCAATCAATAATAGAGGGCACCAACAAGTGAGAATTCTCATGTATAATGGAATTGGATTTTAGTTGTAATCATCATTCCTATTTGATTATGCTGCAAATAAAGGAATGATATTCCATTTCTGCCCCTGTTCATGTATAACAATCGAGGCCTTGGTCGTTACTATGTAGCGATCTAGGGAACATGATTTTATAAGATTGTCCAATGAGAGATCCTGGTAAGATGGACCATATATGCAGAGATCTAGGGAACATGATTTTATAAGATTGTCCAATGAGACATCCTAGTAAGATGGACCAGGTAAAAGATAACATCCGAAATCTAAGAACACCATGTGCACATCTTGCAGTGCAAGAGGTAATCAAATCTTAAAAACAGCCGCATATATTCACAGAATACAACATTAATGGAGTAATGATTTATGGATTTCAAAATAGTTGACTTCATCACTTTTAAGTTCCAGTAAGAGGCTGGTGACTAATTTCAGCTAATAAAAGGGAAAAGGAATCGATACAACACCAAGCTTATGAAGCTGTTGCAGATGGGGAGCTGTGCCTGGATGCAACTTTTGCTCGCAACCTCTCCATGAAGGGTTCGTTTGCTCGGAGTCGGCTTTTCACATAAGCAGTTTGAGTACTTTCCACTAGCTTGTCAGCTTTCAAGGCCTCCTCAATCAGGGCATAAAGGGTCCTCAAACAATCCTTTCTGTTCTCTTCACGGTGCTCAAACCTGAAGCAGATGTGTGCATTTAGCAATTAGCATGAAGTAAAAAAATCAAACTATCACATTTGCAGAGAAATGGAGATCATTTTCCTGATCATTGAAAGCAAGAGATAAATAAAAAATGGGGAAATGATAGGAATAACCACACGCTCGCACCATTTGTCATCAAATCATGATTGCTAAGTATCACTAATAGTATGTTCGAAGTACTAAAAAAAGAGTTTCTCTCATGCGGACTAATGAATCAGAACACACTTCATCGGCACTGATGAAATTGAACCACAATATCAACAGACAAAAACGAGTGAGGGAAATGCACGTAGAAGCAAACTAGTAAGATGTTCACACTAAAGTAGCCATAAAGATAGAACCCACGTAATGGTCTGATGGTAGTGCAGTGTGCCTACTATAATACCCCCAAGTCCCGAGGCATGGGAAGAGCGTGCGATATCGATTATCGCAAGCCTGTGTGGTTCGGTAACCACACAACAAAGTTCTGGAGTAATTTGCCTTAGTGTACGGATAGCTAAGGATGTGGTTTACCGCATGAAGGTTTGGAGACCGTGGGATCCCCTTAACACAACACAAGTGTTCAACGACACTTGACATATCAGAGCTGCAACATCCTACGTAGGAGCGAGGGGTCCACTAATGAGGAGGTGGGATGACATGACGTGAGAACGGGTGACATAACATCAGTTGCAGAAGACGAAGGAATTGCACGGAAGATGAAGGGCCAAGACAAGCGAAGAGTCACCTCGAAAGACGACGGATCTCTGTGGGAGACGAAGATTCCTTGTATTCATTGTACATGTAATATTGGCGTCCATTCGTATAACTCAGACTTGTGTATATAAAGAGGGATAGAGCTCATTTGTAAACAACACACTTGAGAGAGTCTCTTACTAATAACCAAAAAAGTTTAGTGCCATTGCTCTTGTGTCCTTATGTGCTTGAGTGCTTGCATGTTCGAAGTATTCAAGCGGCGTAGTTACTCAACATGCCAGAGTACATCTACATGAATAAGGAAAGGATGGTTAGCTAGCGAGAAGCTAATGTCACACATGTTAGTCTTAAGATCGATGTTGAGACTTTACACTTGTGATAAGTGGTATCAGAGCTTGCGAGATGGCGTCCAACAACGTTGATCTTATTACTGCCTCGGAGGGAGTCATGGTGGACATTCAGTCCACAATGGGTACTCAATGCTTGGCTCGTCTGGAGGACGAGGCAGGCATGGGATCGTCAGGCATCGACAACTGGAGTCCGTGTTCAGCTGACGTGATGAAGGCACTTACAGAGAAGCTAAAGGAGCTTGAGACTAGGGCTGCTAATCGAACTGAACATGTTCGCATTCGATAAGAGTTCGTTCGATAATAGTTCGAAAAATGTTCGTTCGTTTCTAAACGAACTGAACATGAACTTCGAAATTTAATTCCATAGCTTAACGAACAGAACATGAACATAACATATGTTCGTTCGATAAAAGTTCTAGTTCGATAGATGTATGTGTGTGTATCTGTATGTGTAACTTAGTATTTATATACTTAACAAATTTCGAGGTTAAAGAAATTGTGGTATTTATTGGACTTTGTATCACTTTGATTTGAATATTTTTTTATTTTTACTGCTTATCGAACCTTGTTATCGAACTCCAATTTTGAACTTGTTCATAAAAATAAGTTTTAGTTAAGTTAAATTGTTATCAAACTGTTATCGAACTGAACTTGAACGTTCGTTTTCTAAACAAACTCGAACTCAAATATATCCTATCGAACATTTATCGAACCGAACTCGAACTCTAACATTCGAACTTCCTTATCGAACCGAACTCGAACATAACTCCGTTCGTTACAATTCGGTTTGATTAACAGCCCTACTTGAGACATGCGTGCATGAGCTACATGAGGAGATCTTCATTGTCAAAAAGGCAGTACAAACAGCGACAGAGCCAACGATGCACGAAGGGGCCCTAGAACCCAAGTCCTCAGGCACGCAGTGTGTCAAGACTTGCAAAACAATTTATAGAACATGGAGGTGTATTTCAAAACTATCAAGACTCCTGAGGCGGAGAAAGTATCCTTGATGGCGATGTACTTGTCCGACCATGCAAAGCTATGGTAGAGGAGTCGTGCATCCGAAGGAAGACTAGACATCTCGTCTTGGGATGAGTTGATGAAGGAGTTGAAGGAGCAGTTTCTACCCACCAGCACTGCTTGGGCAGCGTGGGAAGCACTTCGAAGGCTGAAGCAGACGGGAACCATATGGGAGTATGTGAGGTAGTTCTCATCACTGTTGTTGGACATCAAAGGTATGTTTGAAGAAGACAAACTCTTTAACTTTATGGTGGGTCTCCAGAACTGGGCTCAGACGGAGCTTAAGAGGTAAGGGGTGATGACCTTCAAATGACCATCGTCGTGGCAGATGTGTTTGTCCACTATAAAGTCCAACCACCGTTGAGAATAAGGAGACTGAGAAGGTGAAGAGCATGCATAAAGAAAAGAGTAGGGAAAAGTTCAAGAAGTTTGGTAAGATCGAGACTTTAAGGAAGGGAGCAGAATCCTCCAAGAAGGTTGAGCAACATAAGGAGAAGGGTTGCTTCATCTGTGACGGCACTGACGAGCCACATCGAGCGCGGGAATGCCCAAAGCGAGAGAAGTTTAACTCCATGACGATGGAGGAGAACTTCGAAGAAGAGACGTGTATGACGAATCTCAAGTTGTTGTGCAATGCTTGCTTGTGAACACTGAAGTCAGGCAAAGACGCGAAGACGGAGGTGGCGTGCGAGGATTCAGGGTTGGTGTACCCCAATGCTATGGTACATAAAAAGACCCTTTCTACTATGCTAGATACTAGAGCAACGCACAACTTTCTCTCGAGCAAAGAGTTCGGGAGCTTGAGAATTCCCATAGAGAAGAGCCAGTGTCGTGCGAAGCTTCCAACTCCGAATCACTGCAGATCGAAGGTATGACAAATTGTAACATTTAGTTGGGTGATTGGCAGGGAAAGGTACAGTTTCTCGTGGTACCTCTTGATAACTTCCAAGTCATTCTGGGAATCGAGTTCTTGAAGGCAAATGCATTTGTGACTTCTTATCTGGGAGGAGTCTTCTTTGCGGTTGGAGATAACCCATGCTTCATAAGGGTTATTAAGAAGAAGGAACATGCGGTAGCCATGTCCGCGATGCAAGTCTGCAATGGGCTAAAGAAAGAAGAGACGGTGTACTTGGTTACGGTTCGTGTTGAAGAAGATGGCGTAGTGATTCGGCCATGCCCCAAGGCAATACAAAAGATATTGGGCGAGTGCAAGGACGTGATGTCGGAGGAGCTGCCTAAGGAGCTTCCACTAAAGCGAGACGTGGATCCCACCATCTAATTGTTGTCATGTACAATGCCTCATGAACTTGCACCATACAAGATGCCCTCTTCACATCTGGAGGAGTTACGGAGACAACTCAAGGAGCTGGTGGACATTGGTCTAATGCGTCTAAGCAAAGCCCATATAGAGCAGCGGTGTTGTTCTAGAAGAAGAAAAATGGGAGCATGTGAATGTGCGTGAACTACCGCGCACTGAATAAGGTGACAGTGAAGAACAATTACCTCATCCCCAGTGTTGAAGACCAATTTGATTGCTTGGGCCAGGCCGACTACTTTTCGAAGATGAATCTTAGGTCGGGATACTAGCAGGTCGGCATCAAGAAGGAGACGAACCGAAGACAGCGGGTGTGGCGTGCTATGGTTCCATTAGGTTCCTTGTTATGTTGTTTAGGTTGAATAATGAACTGATATTTTATGTAACCTGATGTATGTTGTCTTTCGTGAGTATATCAACTCTTTTGTTGTGGTTTACTTGAATGACATAGTAGTGTACAACTGAATCCTGGAAAAATATGCCAAGCATCTACGGATGGTGCTTGAGAAACTGAGGCAAAACCGGTTGTACTTGAAATCAGAGAAGTGTGTCTTTGGTCAGGAGACCATCCCTTCCTCGGACATATCGTCGACAGAGGCAAGATATGCATGGAGCTCAGGAAGACTCATGCGTCTGAAGAGTGGGTGATAACCACAAAAGCTACGGAGTTGCGGTCCTTCCTTAGAGTGGGGAACTAATACATGAAGTTCATCAAGAGATATTCCCCAAAAAACGGCATCTTTGACAAACTTACTTCGAAAGGATCAGTTTTGGAAATAGACGTGTGAATGCCATGAGACACTCCAAAAGCTGAAAAGGGTGGTAATGGAAGAACTGATTCTACGGTTCCCAGATTTCGAGAAGTCATTCAAAGGCCACATCGACGTATCCGACTATGCACTTGGAGGTGTATGGTGCAAGATGGGCACTTTGTGGTGTATGAAAGCCGCAAGATGAAGATGAATCCAACAAAGAGGAGATACTCGGTACATGAGAAGAAGATGACAGCAATTGCCTATTTTCTGAGGACATGACACCATTATCTCTTCGGATCGAAGTTCGTGGCGCAAACGAACAACGTGACAATGAGTTGTTTTGCCACACAGAAGAAGCTGGCTCCCAAGCACACACGATGGCAAGACTTTATTGTCGAATTCGACTTCGAACTTCGCTACAAGCATGAGCGAACCAATCAGGTAGCAGACGCTTTCTCAAGAAAAGTTGAACCAGAAGAGCTGAAGGTCGCGATGATCGCATTGTGCACCCAAGTGTCTGCAGACATGCTCGAGTGCATCCGAGGGCAGACACAGGAGGATCCAGTCACATCGCACTTGGTGCAGCACGTGAACAATGGAGAAGTTCGGAGATTCTAGGTAGAGGAAGGTATCCTCTATGCGAAGGGCAATAAGCCATATCTTCCCTCGAGCGGTAGCTTGAGGAAGATGTTGCTGAAGGAGGCACATGACACACAGTGGGCAAGTCATCCAAGGATGGAGTGTACGTTGGCACTCCTCATCTCGAGCTACTTCTGGTCGAAGATGGAGGAAAATGTGGAAGTATATGTGTGTGTGTGTGTTGTATGTTAACAAGACAAGATAAAGAGGAAGAAGACGACAAAACTACTAGAGACCTTGTCAATCCCTTCATGTCTATGGGAGAGCGTCTCCATGGACTTCATTACTGGGTTCCCGAAGATGAATGGGAATAATGCAGTGATGGCAGTAGTTGGTCGCTTCTCCAAATACGTGATCTTTGTACTAGCACCCTAGGAGTGCACGACAGAGACCACAACGAATCTATTCTTCCATAACGTGGTGAAGCACGTGGGCATACTGATAGATATCGTGAGTGACCACGACGCGTTGTCACATCGATTTTAGACGGCCTTAGTTGAGATGCTAGGATCCGACCTCAAGTTCTCTACCAACAACCACCTGTAGATGGATGGACAGATGAAGTGGATCAATACCTTCTTGAAAGAATACCTGAGGCATTATACGACGGTCAATCAACATAATTGGGTGAGCTTACTGAACACTGCTCAATTCTGATACAACCTGCAACAGACTTCCGCCAGAGGTCAAAGTCCATTCGAGATTGTGATGGGCAGACAACCCGTAACACCTTACAAAGTGGCGAAACAAGACAGCCAAAGATGGTGTCCTGTGGCATATTGTTTCGTACAGGAGATGCGAGAACGATGGGAGGAAGTGAATGATGCATTTGTTCACAACTCAATGCAGGATAAGGAAGGCGACTGACAAGAGCTATATGCCGGTCGAGTTCCAAGTTGGGGAGAAGGCCGGCGACATGAGATTTGTAAAAAAATATATATAATATGTGCTCTAAGATTTGTAACTTATATCAGATCCTTCTTGTACGTCGATCACAGAGCCATCCACTATCAACGACTATTTTTTACTATTCTCTATTCAATAGGAGGGAAAGGATAAGGATGGATAAAGAGGGTATGTTAGATAAGATTGTTAGATAAGAGATAATTATTTGTTTTTTTTATGATTGAGGGAAACCTTATTCCTCATTTTGACTCCACAACCAAAACGTTGACTGTCTATGGAGATAGAGGAATAAGGAGGGATATCCCTCTTTATTCTGCAAACGAACAACCCCTTGCTGAAAACTGTCCCAACTAGTATATCTGGAAAGCAAATATCCCAATTAAGACCAAAAATGCCTTATAAATGCCACAAAGCTCAGACCGCCTTGCCCAAGAAAGGCAAGCACCTTAGCAGTAGAGCTTGAGACGAGGCGTATGCCTCGTCTCCATTCGTATGACTCAAGCATCTCAAGGCTACTTTTTAATACATTTGTAAAATGCAGAGTGTATTCATTTTATAACCAACTCCAGTGCATGTTGCATATGAATCAAGGACAATCACCTTTAATCCAAAGGAATTAAATTCCAAAAAAACAATCAGAGAAGAAAATAGGATGTACCAACTACCAATGAGATTTTTTTACAAAATAAAAGCATTAAGTTAGATAAAAAACAATTATAACATACCTTTCACTGGTAATAGTTAGTTCATCTTTCCCAGAGTTGTATCTCTTTCCAACAAGCTCCCTAAGTCGACGAGCAGCATGTTTGGAAAGACCCAGCTCCTTTACAGTCACAGACAGCTTTACTTTCCGATTCTTCGGGTGCCATGAATCTCCACCAGGTACAAACACTACACGTGTTTGCCATCTTAAAATCGGTCCCTCTCCAGGAGGATCATCCACCCGTATTTTTGTTGCCTTTTCATCTGTTTGTGTTTGCTCCCTATGTTCCTCTTCAGCCATCATTTGTTCACATTCTTCAACCACTTTATCCTCATATTCTTTAAACAATTCATATGCCTTATCAGGCTCCATTTCCCCTCTTTCACACTTATCTTCCAGTTCATTAAACTTGGCTTCAATCTTTTGCTTAATCTCATCTGAAAATACACTAATTTTAAAGCACTTATAATGGAAGATAAGCAAAAAAAACAAGGCTTCATATAACATGAATTCTCAACTTAAAGTTGCATATGAATTACTAATTGTGCAACAGGTTCAAAATCAGCAGCTGATGAAAAGAAATCAAACATGAAGCTCAGAAATCAATAAAATTCTAATGCAAACATGAGTTTGCAAGATTGGAGAAGATGTACATCAAATACAATTTAATTATTCAATTCAACATAGACGTGATTTAATTGGTCAGTTCAACATAGTCAGATAGTTGAGAGCACTTGCACTTGTTTTTGCACTTTTGCGTCTCATCATATAGCTTGAACTTTAAATTTAAAAAGTTGGATATCATTTTATCCAAATAAAAAGGTTCAATTTTCATGATTGGAACTATGGTTTAAAAGAATATCGGAATTATAGCCATAGCGGATAATGCAATGTTGCTTCAAAAAATCCAATACTTGGATTTGATGGACCTAAGAATGCCATATTATTAATTTTCAAAATATTGCCGTTGTGGAAATGTATGTGCAAGATGGAAGTACCAATCTACACTTTGCAAATTTTTTAAAGCCATTCAAAAACTATTCAAAGCTAAAACATTTGAGAAGTTGAAAGATCAAAGAAATATATAGCCCCCATTCCAAGTCTCTATCACAGGTAATCAAAGAAACTTTGATTCAATATCTTCTATGCATGAGCCACAACAGAAAATCCTTAATATGTAAGATGTGTGATTTAATTCAATCGGAAACTTCTGAACGCTATGCTATGCATAAAAAAGCATCAAATCGGGAAGAATGAATGGGAAGAACTCCATGAAGAAGGGTCAAACCCTCCAACAGAACTCTATCCAAGAAAACCTCTTCTTTTTTGTGGCTGAACAGACTTTGACCCATATGTGACGTAACATACCATACAAGCGATGATTATTTTATTATGCATATAAAAATACACACTGAATAAGCATGAGGCTATCTCACATTAACAAACCATCATCCAGTGACCTTATTCAAGATTTACAACTTGCACCTTGTTTCTTATCACAAGCTCTGACGATAAATGGCCTTATATGCCATTAGCCAATGACATCAATAAAAGTATATGTGGATTTTTTTCATACACGAAACAAAAATATAGATAAAATGCATTGTAAATGGAACTTGAGAAAGAGATATCAATACTCACCGGGAAGGAGTTTATCCCAACTGAGCATGTCTTCCAATATTTGCTCGCATTCGTTGGTATCTTTCATAATACCTTTCTCTGTGGCGTCCCTGATCAGGTCATCCCACTTGCGATCATCCATATTGAAGTACTCATTCTTTGCCATCTTATTCTCTACATAGGGCATAGTATTATATAGGTTCTCAATGTCCTCATCAGTTTCATGCAACTCTTCAAAGTCCTCCTCGAAGTCCTTGTCATTCACATCAGCCAGGGGCTTCATACGCATCTCCTCCATCAACTCATCGTCAGTATGCTCGTGTTTTCCGGAAAGCCTTCGCTTAAGAATTGCCTCCATTATTGATGGCAGTGCATCCTCATTTCTTCCATGGAGGTACTTCTCAATCAATGCCTTAAACTCTGCACCTCAAAAGACAAGATTTAGAACAGCCAAGTGAACTTTAATCTCCAAAAGTTAAGGTGCATTGTCAAGGGCCAGCAGAATCATTAATTGAATCATTTATGTGGAGCTTGTAGCACTCACTCATCGAAGTATCTTAACTGATGCTGAGTGTTACGGACAATGCTGAAAGTGTCAAGTCTAAGCACTTGACTGGCATAAGGTGAAAAACAGTGCACTATGAGAATAAAATCCTGAAGAAACACATGTTTCCGAAAAATGTTTAATCAAAGCACTTGCATTTTCAGAATGTACAGAAATCCACTATAAAATGTTAGTAACTATTTACAGAAGCAACAATTAGAGGCCCCAAATACCACAAAAATTAGCATGCAATCAATCACAAACTCCTATGATACACAACCATAATTTGAAAAAGAGTATGGTGTTACCTTGCGAATAATTTACATCAAGATAGGTATCCCAAGAGCATCAAATGAAACAATTGCATATAGTGGATTGCAGCATGCATTCTTAAACTAGCATGGGTTGTGCAGAATTTCCATTCAACTCTTCAAAAAAGAAAGAAACCCATTCAAGGCACTTGCATGACCACGGCATATATTAGTGCGTATGCAACGTAATATCAAAAGGAAACATATATTTCTGTGAAAAATCAAAACAACTGCATAGGCATGATTTAGTAAAAATTAACTAAAATTGTATCAAGTTTCATAAACATGGCATATAGTGATCAAAAACTGCAATCATAAATATTGAGGGCGATTGCAAAACCCCACATCCAGACTAAATTTATTATAGAATACTATTAGTCTTCATCTTTTATTATGTTTGGTCGAGACCACCACCCGAAACATTGAGCCCAATTTACCAAGCTGTAATCTCCTGATCTTACAATAGATTATCATATTTCCTGAGGTTTCCATGTGGTGCCAAAATCAGAAATCATAGTCATTTATAATGTCCTTATCCCCGTAAAAGCTCCCTTCTAACAAAATTATATCGGTAAAAGCGGTAGCTTCAGCTTCAGCCTCTTGGACGATTATTTCCTTCTAACTCTCTGTAACGGATGGATCTGCCTAGCCATTGTTATTGAACATTTCAACTTGACATCATTTGATATGTCCCTGATCCATTAATAAAAGAAGCTAGTATCGACAACTTATTTGATTTTGGACACAACGGGACTCAAAGTAATCACCAAAAATGCGTGTCCAAGTTATCAAATAGCTACCCTCCACTCTTATAGCTCTTATAACTGTGGAGTTTTCCAAGTGTATTATGTGTATGCTCTTTCTCGTTGTTAAAATACAAAAGAAAGCAACTGAAATCTCACTAATACATTCCTCCAGCTCAAACAATTGCAAAACATAATTCAAAAGGCGGAAGGAACCTATCATTCCAAGACCTCCATTTTAATCAAACCCTGACCAGTGATAACCACTAAACAAGAACGAAAGTCGGATTTTTCGGGTGCTTTCACCTGGATTGCCGACATCTTCGACGAGATCATCTGGTTTGGCTTCTTGGGTAGCCACAGATGAACCTTCAGAGGCGGAGATAGAGGCGGCTTCGGCCTCTGGAGGAGGTGGTGTTGATGGCGAAGGGCTTTTGCCATCGGAAGAAGAGAAAGATCTCAATTTTGAAAGCTGAAAGGGGATAGGAGCGGCGGAGAGGGCCAGATGTGGTTTCGGATGGCGGAGGAGAGGGTGGCAGGCGGCAAAGAGGTGGCGGAGCAGAGCAGCTCTCATGGCCTCTGGGAAAGTGCTCGGGCGGAGGGGTTTAGAGAGAGTGCGTGCGATGAGATTGAGGGCAAGGTGGAGAGAGAGAGAGATTTAGTTGGTTAGTCATCCACATGGGTGTTTATCGAGTTTCAACGAGTCGAGTTGGCTTCAACTCGAACTCGAACTCATACGAAACCAAGGCTCGAACTCGAACTCGATACGAAACTAAGGCTCGAACTCGGATTCGATAAGGGTCGAGTACTGGATCATCGACTCGAACTCGAACTTGTCAAGTTCGAGCTGACTCACGAGCCTCTTATCGAGCCACGAGTATCTGATATGGATCATGAGTCTCAAAATGAGCTGGCTCACGAGCTTCTTATCAAGTCATGAGTTTCTGAGCTGGTTCACGAGCCTCAAAATGAGCAGGCTCTTGAACCTCTTAATGAGTCATTGTTCCATTTTATACATTAAATTATACAAATGTCACATGCAACTTTGATTTTTTAAATTCTTTTCTATATATTTTTTATATTAAGAGGGGAAACGAGTTATTGAGTCGAGTTTCCGAGTTGAACAATGCCCAACTCGAACTCGACTCGATAAGCTAACGAGCCATAAAACCCAACTCGGGCTCGGACTCGTTAAGGTTTCGAGTCCGACTCGTGAGCCCTTAACGAGTCGAGCCCGAGTTGCGCTCATCGAGCTCGAGCTTTCCTGATAGCCTTAGTCATCGATTTAGTATAACTTGATTAGATTAATGGGTCAAACCAATCGAAAAGATTATGACGTCAGCATGATTAATTTACTGATCCGATATGTTAGAATCAATTTTCTAAATTGAGAAAATTATATATATATAGAGAGAGAGAGAAGAAACTTCAAATGAGACAGGGTCTCACAATATTATGGTGAGCCATCAATTTCGTCCTTTTATTTTTGATTGTGTGACTGCAATTAATGACCGATTAATAATATTTTTTAAACTCCCAAAAACTTATTTTAGTCTTTTTGTCACATTCTAAATATAGAATGTGACAACCCACATTTATCTCCATCAATTGCCTTCCATATTTTCAAAAACTAATTCAATTTCGTGCAGGCATAGAGACGACTGCGGCACGAGGAGCAGGATCGGATGGCTGCATGTGGAGGCTTCGAAGGTGTGCGGCGATGATGATGCATGGTCACACATGGAGGAGGAGATGTAGGGGGGAGGGAACGATAGTGCATGGAGGAGCGGAGGAGGGAGGGCACGATCACGCGAGGAGGATGAGATGTAAGAGGGGGGGAACGGTGACCCCCCCCCTCTCTCGCGATTTGTCAACGGCGGTGCACCTACTCTCTCGGCTCGTTGACGACGGTGCACCTCCTCCTCCTCCTCCTCTCTCTCTCTCTCTATTGATTCATCGACAACGGTCGTGCGTGGAGGAGGGCCTACATGGAAGAAGGTGCTGAAGAGAGGAGGAGGAGAAGGGAGCATGACTACGAGGAGGGATGCACACTGCTCCGTGGCCGTTGTGCACACTTTTTTTTACAATTATCACTTTTTTCACAAATCACAAAATGATTTCTACATATATCGGATTATTTTTTACATTCTCGTAGCATTTTTTACATTTTATCAAATTCTAACCGCTTACTTTTATTTTGCAGAGTTCCATACAAATATAACCAAGTAGCAGTGTATTGATACAAAGAAATGCGTAATAATTACAAAGGGTCGTGAAACAATTACAAAAATCCAATGTTGACACATAAATGTATATAAAAGCATAAATATGTAGGGAAAATGGGGCTGCCCCTTGCGGGCAGCCAATGTTGGCTGCCCCGCCCTTGTTTTTTCCGCATTTTTTTTTATTTTTTTGAAAAATTCTACCATGTATATTCATCCCTATATCCCTCCTACATGTCATTCAAATTTCGTCAGAAACATAGACTCGTACGACCTCCATCGAGATGGTGTCGATTTAAAAAATCCTGTTACCGTTAAAAAATGAATGTCTGGATGGAGGCCGTACAAGTCTATGTTTCTGACGAAATTTGAATGTCATGTAGGAGGGATATAGGGATGAATATACATGGTGAAATTTTTCAAAAAAATAAAAAAAAAGCGGAAAAAAACAAGGGCGGGACAGCCAACATGGCTGCCCGCAAGGGGCAGCCACATCAAACCCAAATATGTATGATAAGATTCTTGATTCTGTATCACAAGATTCCGTCACAATTGTTGTTAAACTTAGTGATTTTGCAGGCATAAATATGACCAGCTAAAATATCGTTTATAAAATGCATGGCTCAATGCTAAACAAGTGCAAAAAGGATGTGTGGTTACACAACGCTCGACCGTTATAGACATTGAAATAAACAAACCTCTCTTAAAAAAGATTTAGATTATTAAATCAACATCCTATCACATAGAAATGTACTTTATATATAATCGATAACATATATAAGAACTATTTGCAAATTTCATTATTTGATTAAATTATGCAAAAAAATAGTTTTAATTGTACTTATTGAATTTCTTAAAATTTCTATAGAAATATTGATTCTCTTTCTAAAATAGAAGAATCTAAATTTTAAATGCAATATTTTTGGAGTGCTTTGGTAGCAATACCTTTTTTGGATGCACTTGTTCTTGTAACAACATTAGCAACAAAGCTTTTTCTCACAATAGGTCGGCTACATGGATTCTTCGCCTCCATTCAGATCTATCTTGGGTCAATCTCGAGCTTATATGCAAAAAATTGAGATCCCTTCGTATAGTCTCTTTCCAACACTTCTTGGGTCATCATCGCCCTCTCTTAGATGGCTTAACATCCCAGCACTCGCATCTCCTAACTAGTGCATCAACTGATTTTCTTTGCAAATGACCAAACCATCTTAAGCGGTTTTCTCGCGTCTTGTCCTCGATCGGAGCTACACCAACTTTTTTTCTGATTGCATGCACTTATTCTTATGCTATTAAAAATAAATTCGAATATATTGATTATATGATCCACTTATGTACAATTTTGTAACTATTAAGTCAAGCATACCCTCTTGCATGTCTTGTGGACTCTATAAATCATCCATGATCCCCCTTAGTTTCTATCGATTGTGAGATTTGTTTGATATGTGTACCACATGAGTGTATAATGAAATGTGGGTCTTTCATCCCGCCTCTCTATCCATAGGGACCGATGAGACAGGAGCGTCGGAACTGCGATATTACTTGTCCACAATCTCTCATACCCAACAATTCATCTCAAGCACATCGTATTAACATTTGAAATATATTACAAAGTGAGAAACAATATGAAGTATAACGTAGCCTGTATTCATTTTCATTAATTATATTCATCATCCATATGCAAAAATTGAGCTACATAAGCAACTATCAAGGTATAGTTAAATGTCTCAACAGTTTCTCACTACATGTCTCTCAAGGAAAATAGGGGAAAATGATGGAAGCAAAGAGAATACTCAAAATCTATACGCAACTTGTCTACTTCAATTGTGTCCGTAGAAGATTTGTCTCGTTATGACTATTGTTACTTTAACAAATGTTTAGCTTCACTTGTACAAATATTATGAGCAATTATCCAACAATGAGACAAGCACTAACAACTAATATAATAAAAAAAACCAAGTGTACTCTCCCTCACATGGTAACTCTCATCAAGTTACACTTTTGTAATGTATATTTTTTTTCAATGATTTCCGGTTATCGACGATATCATCCTCTTCTCAAGCTTGCTACACATTAGCAAAAGTCCTCAATAATGTAGGGCACATATTCTAGTATTCAATCTTGAATCTTCTCGCATATGAGCACATGTAAGTATTCACTAGCCTCCGCAATGCGGGGCTTTGATGTAATCCTTCTTGGATGAAATTTCAAGTAACCCTATTTGTGTATGTATATGAAAAGCATGTCGTCACATCTCGTACCTCATAACCACATCTCAACAACAGATCTCAGAATGCTAATACTCAAAATAACATTTGATGTAGACACACCAAACGCGGCTTTGAAACTAATTTAAAATGTGAAACCAATAACGGTCATGCTACCTGTCATGTAACGTCCCGGGCTTAGATCCCCGATCCATTATTAAGGAAAACTGGCCCTGACAACTTGTTGGATTCAGGCCAAATGGACCCGCTGACAACTACCTAAAATGCTTAAGCCCAAGTTGTCAAAGTAATCTCCATCACTTATAAACCACACCCGCACTTCGTGAGTTTTAGGTATGGCACTATGTTTGGAGTTGGGGTGTTACAACCTCCCCCACTTATATTCGCAACGTCCTCGTTGCGACATGGTCCATCACTTATTCCCAGTGATAGTGGCGGTTGTATGCTCCGGGTAGCTTTTTCCTCCAACCTCTTTGTAGGGGCGGCGCCACCTCTTTGTAGGGGCGGCTCCACCTCTCGGGTAGCCCTTTCCACTACCAGAGGGAAATTTGGCTCTGATACCATTTGTAACGTCCCGGGCTTAGGTTACCGGTCCGTTATTGAGGAAAACTGGCACTGACAACTTGTTGGGTACATGCCCAAATGGACCCGCTGACAACTATCCAAAATGCTTAAGCCCAAGTTGTCAAGTAGTAATCTCCATCACTTATAAACCACACCCGCACTTCGTGAGTTTTAGGTATGGCACTATGTTTGGAGTTGGGGTGTTACTGCCAACTCCATCAAACGACACTAGACATATCTGAGAAACTAGTTGCAACACGCCACTCAACTCGTCCGGTGGGAGCATAAGCTTCTATGATTCTACGTAGGGTCAAAAAATGCATGTCCAATCCCTTCTTACACATAACCTTATTCACCAGTCACCATAAAATATCATCCGCGAGACACATTAAACTTACTTTACTATGCTCACTCAAGGGACAATGACAATAATCATAATCATTAGTAATGCAATAGAAACCTCTAGTGATTTATTAGGAGTTTGAAACTTTAAGCATACTTGTACGTCACACAAATGAAATACACTTGTCTTTTATGCTTGACATATTCATTTCGACATCTTAAGTCCATTATAGCCTTTCGGGGCTAGTCTAATCATTTCATCAATGTATTACTTAACATTAACTCATTTATAATACGATTTGATGCAACATGGATCAAAGAATTTTGAAAACATCAATTTAAATGTAGTTTATCATTGGTTTCCTATATTGTACCATTGATGCACTCATATCTATACATGTACACGACTTTGGTGTAAAGATACATATTCTGATGTATATTTAAACATTTCTAGTGTATTGTTGTCGTGGTACAAACCCTGTTGTATCGGTGCATTGGGTATCAATGTGCAAATCTTGGTGACAATGCACATGTCGGGTACATTGTTGCACCAAAGAGTATATCCTCTGTTATACAACATAGGACTGTTGTAAATGGGGAGTGTGCTTGAGCCACCCGATCAAGATAGAGCGGTTCACGTGGAAAGGGCCCGCAAAAATCCGACATTCGATCTTGATCAATCGGCTCCAGCGCACTCCTCATTTACAACAATGCTCTGCTGTACAACAGAGGATCTGCTTGCGTTGCACCAAGGATAGATTTCGTATTTTTGAAGTCTCCTGGTGTACAAGTGCACATGTTTGGTATGTCGAGTCACTAGTGACATGGACACGATTGTGTATATATATATTTTTTTATCGTTTTTGACTTGTTTTCATGGGGCTTTGGTTTCCTTTTCTTCCCTTGATGCATTTCCAACATTATACAATATTTAAAGTGTTTCCACTTACATTTACACGTACTATCTACCAACATATGGGTGTGATATAACATCAATAACACAAGGAGACATGCCACGAGAATTCCCTAAGGCTACATTGGATTTTAATCACATAGGACCGGTTCACAAGTGTAAATCCAACAACAAGAAGGAAATGATTTTATTACATGTATGGTGTTGCCTCAAGATTTCTTTGCGCTTGATACAATGTCTATGATGACTCAGGTGATTACGAGTATGCATGGAGATGATCTTGTGGTCCTCTACACAATCATATCTTTGAAACATTGAATGGTATCATTACCATAGGTAAGTGTAAAAACTCATCCTTAGAAAAATTCCACATAAACTTTAGAACTTATCCCGTTAGGGCCCGTTAAAACCCTCATTTTTAACCCACTAGTGGGGCCCACTCACTTCCCATCAAAAAAATTATATAGTATACCATCATATCATCTAAAAATCATAAAATACTCAACTTATACTCACTATTCCAAACTTCAATACAATCACATCACAAGAACCACCAACTTTTTCAAATTTCAATACAATCATATCATAATAACTATCAACCTTTTCAAAATCCAATACAATCACATCACACAACCCCTCCAACCCTTAACCCACTAACCAAACACACTAAAACAAAAACGGGTTATCCACCACCGGATAACCCCCGGAAAACCCACCAACCAAACACACTCTTAGATTTTTTTTCTCAATTTATGAGAAATTTGTAGTGATTTAATAATTAGAAATATGAACTTGTCTATCCCGACATAGCATCTTCATTATATTTATTCAATTGAGTTTTCATACTGAGTCAACTCTATCACGTTATTCCTCTGTTAAGCAATTTATAATATATATCAATGATATATTTTCTTTAAGTCATACAACTTGACTTTTAACAAAATTTTTATAACTTCATATAGTTTTGAAGTCACTCAAAGTGACTGATGGCTCCAAGATGGTCATCGTTGGTGGCTCGATGCCGCAAACATCACAATGCGTAAACATTGTGAGTAAGCTTGAAAAAGGAAAGAAGAAAACAAACTATCACAAGGTATTTCCATGACTCAAGCCTAGAACTATGCTAGCTGGGAGGTCATACACATCAAGCGACTCCACTATACGTCATTTACGACATTCCTTTCCACGAGATGAGAGAGGAGAAGAGATCCATAGAATGGTAATGGAGCCATAAGACTTTGGTTCTTCCCTCTTCCAAAAGAGGCAAAATAGAGGACATGGATCTTATGTTCAAGATGGATGGTAAAGAAGAAGGTGACGAATTCGAGTTACGCCACGATAATATGGACGACCTCTATGCCAATCTTTGATCGCTTGCAACTCTCGATCATGTTAATGATCATCTCATCGTGTAATGTATATATAATAAGTTGTCCTCAACAAATAATAACAAGTTATCCTTAACATATAATAGAAATTCAATGTTCACAAAGAAACATTTTTTATGCTTTTGATTAAAATTATACAATGCAAGTATGAATGCAAAATGAATTATAAATGGTATTTTGGAACTTGGGAGTACCTATATAATAAGTTTCTTTGCGAATCAAATTAGAGAATCGGACCATATCAAAAAATTGGACAAAAATATTTTTGGACTCAGAATAAAATATGTCATCCTATGAAAATTTTCGGAGATGTTTTTAATGAATTTTAAGAGAGATAAAAACACAAGAATTAGATTAGGGCTCCTTACATGACATATAGATTCCTATATATCTAAAATTCAAGAAGTGGATAGTTGACCAAAATCGTATTTTTCCTAAATATCAAATGCCATGACAATGTATTTTTATTTAATTTTCTGAATGAATTAATATGCTCGGATGAGATATAGGAAAATTTTTTGGGTCTTTATGCAACTTTTGATGCAAACAATATTAAATGGATGTTTTTTTTCTAGGAGGTATAATTAAAAGAATACTCCTACTATATTTTTTCATAATTTTTGGACATAAAACAAATTTTTTGTGATTTTTCATTAAAAAGGGATGACTTTTAGTATTTAAATCCTAATAAATATCAAACACAAATATTTTTACAATTTTAAATGTCTACAAATAAATGAGGCATATGATGGACTTCGAATTTGTTCAAAATATTAATGTATGGATTAATTAATTTTTTTTTATAAAATCACTTACCAAATATTTTAAGGAATACAAGACAATATTTTAAAAGATTGTTGGCACATGATAGAAATAATATAAGGTACACAAATGCTATTTGTTAGAATTTTTTAGAGCATGATTGATTTAATATGAAAGAAAGGACATTGTCGTTGTTGATGCAGGAGACTGAGCTGTTGTCCTGCACAACTGCGAGGAGGAAGAGGGAGGTCAGGGCATTGATGCGAGAGGCAAGGTTGGGGATGGGGTGTTGCCCAAGGCTAAATTTTGGGGGGGGGGGGGGGGGGGGGTTGCAAAAGAGAGATGGGATGGGAATTTCAGATGATTTAAAGATATTGTGGTCCATTTAACTTTTCTTTTCAATGGTAATCATTTAGAAAACAGAGTCGGGATCCATTTTATTACATTTCAAAACAAGAACCCATATTGGGATTGGTTCTATAATGAGGACCCATTATGTAAATTACCATTTTCTTTTTGTTCTTGACTTTGATCCAATTTGTCTGGCTCTTACATTCATACTACTATTTTGTTTAAAACAAATATATTTACCTTTCTTTTAATTGATTTTTTTAGACAAAAATAGGGCCAAATCGGCTTCAAATGCTATGCCGCTCAACTATCCCTTTGTCATTACCAGTTGGATTATAACATAGTAATTAGGAAAGTTATTTGTTATATTGTGACTCAACAGGAGTTATTACGAAGCCTTTGTTCGTACACGGCCTATTCATATGGATCTTAAGCCCATCTATCAAATGCGGCCCATGTAGGCAAATAATGTATCTAAGGATGCGTTTGGTACGCAGATTAGGGCGGGTTAAACTGGTAGAAGGTAATTTATTTTTGTGTTTTGGTGTTTGGATAGAGAGTTAAACTGGAATCGGGTTAGAAGTGGGTTTTTTATGATATGCTTGTATTGGAGTTTGAAAAAGTTAGTAGTTATTGTGATTTGATTGTATTGAAGTTTGGAAAAGTGAGTAGGAGTGGAGTAGTTTATAATTTTTATATGATATGATGGTAAAATATATTATTTTTTAATAGAATTGATGATGTAGATTAGATTTAGTTAATTTTTAAAAAAGAGAAATGTGGGACCCACATTAGAGAGAGAGAGAGAGGGAGTGAGTTAAGAGGGGTAACCTCCCCCAACTCCAAGGGGAGCTTACCCCACCTACCGAACGGGGTCTAATAGTTTCCGAGGATAAACACATCCAATTTCAATATTATACTTGAACTTTAAAAAGTAACAATGGGGTACCTGACCTTTAAGATCTATCTCAATGTGGTCCTTCACTATTTAAATTTAATTGATCATTTCGTCTTTGCAACCTCAAATTGCAATAGCCAAGGAACACATTGAGACAAATATTAAAGTTTCAAGTATCACATTGTTACCTTCTAAAGCTCAGGTATGACATTGAATTCAAGTGTATAATTCATGGACTTTTTTCTTCTAATTTACTCGCAAGTATTTGCAATTGTAGTATTTTCTTATTTGTAGAATTTTATATATTCTATGCCATAAGGAAGATTAAAGATTCTAATAGAAGATGATTTTACTTAAAGAAAAAATTGCATCATATGTTTTTTATGCAAGACACATGTGAAATTTATTATTGAAAGGTTACAAGTGGACTGAGCATGCGAGTGCATTCGTGTGTCATTAGCAATTTCCAACAACCAATCTACTTTTCTCATTTACACACATAGATTCATCGTATGAAAGATAAAATCAATATAAATATGGTTTATAATGATCTAATTAAAATACTCTAATATATCTAAATGTAAAAAAAATTCTAAGCACTTTTGTATTCAGAATCAACATAAAAGGTGTCATTGTTGGTAATGGGCACTCGTACAAAAGCCATCATCTAACTCTTGGAAGGAAAATCACACTTAAAAGTAGAATATTTGAAATAAATACAATTAGTTAGAACTTTAAATATCATTCTAATGGTATGTCTCATCACAAAATTTAAGAATTTATAATCACCAAACAATAAAATATACCGCGGGACAAATCAAACGAAATCGTATGCTTAAAAAGTAATATGCAATCGTTAAAAATTCTTTAATATTCACTATTCGACAATATATCCTTCAACAATTAGACCCTCAACCTTTTCTTTCTTTAAGATGTATCTTTGATCTTCTTAAGATGGTGTTGAAATGGATAAATCCATCACTAACATAGTAAACCTCCAATCCTACATCTTCTTCCATTAGATGTAGCATGAGATCGATAACTCATTGTATCGAAGAAAGCTCGTCGGAAAATTTGTTCCATCTTATAAAGCGTAGCGATAATCTGATTATCGCAATAAGCTAATGGATCGATATTTATAGTTTGGTAAGTAACTGCATTCAATATATCTTGTGACATGACTAGAAGGACTATCATAAAAAGAACAATTATATGAAAAATACGAGTCATGACTTTTAGGGCATGAAATGATCTTCGTGATGCATTTTATAAGATTGATGACTAACTTTCATGTATTTAATCATCTTAAGAAGTCAAAGTATCTTGACAAATGAAGGTCACCTAATATTCAACTACTTGAGATCTTTACGATATGTTTAATGTGTGGAGTAAATTTGTCCTTCCAATGAAGTAAATTGACCATGAAGCTAATGCTATTCTATGGTATCTCCAGTATCCAACCATGTTATTTTATAAGGTACATGTCTTGAACATCTTTTTCCAAAACTTAATGTCACCCATAACTAGGGATTGGCATTAGGCTGGGCCGGCCCGGCCCAGCCGAAGCCCAATCCAATCCTAACCTGAAAGAGTATTGGGCCTGGCCTGAGTCTAAAATATCGGTCCAAAAAAACTTTGGGCAAGGTTCGGACTTTGCTTGGCATAACCCGGCCCGACCAAAGGGACATGAAGGATTCGAAGGAATATTGCCTCCCAAGTCCTGAGTCCCAACTCCCAAATCCCAAATCCCAACCCCCCTGCTATGCGATACCCCCCCCCCCTTCAAATCCACGTGATTGACAACACCCCATGCCGCCCTACGTGGCCCCCAACCCTCATCGCCTCATGTCGCGCACGATCTCCCACCACCACTCGAGCATTCCGCCTCCAGCCTCACACACGATCCATATTTTAAAATAAATAAAAATATGGTAAAACTTGTTATATGTATCAGTATCTTCCCGTTTGCATCCCTATTTCAACTCTTTTTTATTAATTAAATTCAACCATCCTTCACTTAAAAAAACTCCCGTGATAACATTGCTGCGTAATTAAGGATGCAAACATTTCACCCCAAAAAATCCACAAAGAGAGAAATCGACTGCTTACACTATGATCACATTAGGTTTAATATGATCAAAAATTTTTAAGTTTTTTCTCCACAACAGATTATGAAATGTGGCAAATAATCCATTACTCTTGCTTTTGCCACTTATATTTTATTTTTATGTTTCTTCACTACAAGAAAGTTAATTTAATGTAATGAAAATTTAAAACTTATTATCCTATCTTCTATTTGTATTCTTCAATAAAAGACTACTTCACTTAAGAATGGGTCCAATGATTGCATGGTCAAGAACCGTCTCCGGTCATTACGGAGGCCGTCAGTTGCGACAAGGTCGGGTCTTAGGGAAGACCATAACCGTTGATCATGGGGGAAGGGGCGGACTAAGCAAGGATTCACGCTTATATATAGACCTCAATGAGGAGGAGAACTGATCATTGGATCCCGGCCTCGTCATCGGGAGCCCTCATCCTAATCCCATCTCTCTCTCTCTATCTCATTCTCTCTATGAAGAATCAGCTATGTATGTACCTCAATCTAAGATTGGTATCAGAGTATCCGATCTCGCCTCCACACTGCCCCCAAATCAAACTTCAGCATCATTGCCATCGCCCATCTTGCACAGTCGCGAGTTGAAGCCACCGCCGCCGCTGATGAATCTCGTATTCATCATGATAAAAGCCACATATTAAAACCCATGTCTTAATTAATCCAATAAAATCACCTTTAATTCTTTGATTTTATCTTGTACTATATTGTGTATAATTAACCTATAATTATTTGTATTTAATTTCCCTTATTTTTATGTATCTATTTTATCACTCAAAAACCCCTAAAAATTAGGTAGACACTTTGTCTATAATTCACTGACCTTTAAAACCACTAAAAAGATACAAAAACAACTCAAAACCACAAAATCATTGTTTTTATCCCCTTAAAAATACCCCCAAAAATACGTTTTGTATAAATGACCTCTTTTGGCTTTTTGACCAACATGAAAGTTGTAGATCTCGTCGAGACGAGCAACTTTCATGTTTTGACTTTTTCCAAATTCGGCCTCTAACTATTTCTTTTATATTTTTCTTTGTATTTATTTTTAAATTGCTCTGATTGGGCCACGTGGCGTCCTCTGGGCCGCCCACGTGGCCCGCTTCATCATCCGCCACCCGGCCCTCTCCTGGGCCGTTGGATCATTTCAACCCCACCTCCATCCTCACCGTTCATCCCGCATCACCCCTCAGCCGCCCGATCTGATCTCAGATCAGATCTTCACCACTACATTCTGCCTCATCCACAACCACTGGATCACCCCCCTCATCCACGGTCCGCCACCTGCCACGTCGCCCCTCCATCTCAACCCTCCGATCCTGCCAACCATCCAATGCCCCTCAGCTCGCCACGTCACCTCTTCACCTTCCATCGTTAGATCTATCCCATCAATCGATCCTGACCGCTCCCTCGCACCCTAACTTCAGCCGTGCGATCAGATCTTTGGATCTGATCACAGCCATCCATTCGCGCCTCAATCCCAGCCGTTGGATCGCAAGATCCAACAGCTCTCCATCGTCTCCTACCTCCGAAGCCACCCCGACTCCAGGCGTAACGCCTCTCCGACTTGCCGCCCCCTTCCTTTTTTAGCCACCGTCCCAACCACCCACCTCCACTCGTAACGCCTCCCTCTCGCAGCCCGTACTCCCGCCTTCCTCGCGCCACCATCCACTTCCCTCGCCGTTACCCCCCTCTCCATTAACACCTCAATCAAAATCACTCCGCTCCTCTGTAACGTCCAACCTTCTTCACCTATAAAACCCTCACCCCCGTCACCGGATACCCTCATCCACCATTTGGGAGCTTCGGCCCGAGCCCCTGGCTCTCCAGTGACAGCGGAGGAGCCCTTGCAAGGGGGCGTCAACGGCCGAAGCCCTGGTGTGATCCGTGGCCCCCGGCCACGTCGCGGCAGTCAATGGTGAGCCGCCGAGCACCAGGGAAAGGTCGACCCTGTCGTGCGACGACCGGAGGGTCGAATCTACCCTCAGCCTAGACCTCCTCCTTCATGGGTTCCCCTCCCCGACGAGGTATTCTTCCCCTTTCATTTTCTTTCTTTTTCTCCTAATTTCCCAGGCATACCCCGCCATCCTCATCGTCCATTGACCACTCGACGACCTTCGCCCACCATCAGTCACCCTCGTCGACCCCCTTCCCTTTCTCCAGAACCTCCCCACTCCGATCCCCTTCTTCTTCCTTTCCGGCGGCGAAGGAGTCTCCGGCCACCACTCTCGACGCCCCCACGGCCGACCACTCACCTCACAACCACTCACACACTTCACGCTTCGGCTACACTAACATTTGCAGGTCCAATCTCTTCAATAGCCGGAGATCGCAACTCCCCGCCGACCTCGAACTTCTCCTCCGACAACCTTGCTTCGACGGGGAGCTTCAGACTTCTTCGGAGCTTCGTAGTGGCTCCAGCACTTCCGCCAGGCCCCACGCAGCCTTCACCGTTCGCCAAGCAAGCAGTAGGAGCTCGGTGGAGCATTCCAGGGCTCGTCGGAGACCCGCCTTCTCCGGTGGGCTAAGGCGGAAGACGAGAGTACAGGTGCCGTTCGATCGAATGGATCGAACGGCTGTGATGACGCCACGTGGTGGACCCGAGCCTTCGTCCAGACCTATAGGCTCGGTTCCTCCAAGCCTAATGTCGAACCTCCAGCTATCACCACGTGGCCCGAGCCTCAGCCAGCCACCCGAGCCTGGGTCCTCACGTGCACTGCACGTGAAGCCTGGGTTATTTGCAACGAAGACCCTGGCAGAAATGGAAATTGCAAATCGGTCCTCCAGGTGCGTGCCTCACGTGCGCGCCTGGGGTATTTTACAGGGAAGCCCTCAAGGTTTGGAAGAATTACAAAAAGGACCCCGCGCGTAAAGAAAAATTGCATCAACGCCCAGGCGGTTTTCTTTATTTGCATTTAGGTCCCTCCAGGGACCTAAATGCAATATTTATCCTTTATTTTTCTTGCATTTTTATTACAATTATGCCCTTGCACTGTTTTTAGAATAACCTGAGCATCGTAGGTCCAAACTGCATGATTTTAGTGTCGTTTTGATCCTTGTTTTGTCCACTTCATGTTAGCGTATTTATTTGTCTCATTTGCTCCTATTTTAAATGAAGTGAATTTTCATGTGCAAATATTGGGACTCTACTCTCCTTGTCTGGCTTTGATCCGATGACCACTTTTTAATGTTATGATTAATATGACGTCGATTTCATTTCTATGTTGTTGCTCATAATTTTTAGGTTATAATTGTAGGCTTTATTATTCTCTTGCATTCTTGTTTCATGCATCACTTTATATTGGCATAAAAACCAATAAAAATACATGCATCATAACATCACTTTGCATTGCCTTGAAAATATCATAGTGCATCATAATTTGCATATGGACCTGAAATTGAGATTAATTCACTATGTGCTTTATGAGTCAAGATTCAATAGCTATAATTAAGCAGTTGTGTCCCTGTGTTCGACCTTGGTACACTTGCCAAGTATAAATATTCCACAGCATTCAAAGTCTGTGGTTTTTGTTGAACAAAATTCGCCTCCTGTACTACATCATTATTCATCACTATTATTGAGGCGAATTTTACGTTCATCAAATGGCGTCGTTGCCGGGGATACGGCTTAGCTTAATTTTTTGGATTTTTATTTTTTATTAATTTTAAATTTTCTTAGGTCCTCATTTCATGCATCATTTCTTTGCATGATATTTGCTGATGTAATTTTTCTGAGTTTCTAACTTTTCTCTTTTGTGGCAGGGCCCATGAAAATCAGGGACGCCTGATCGTCATGGAGGCGCGAAGTCAGGAGCTTCCGCTGAAGAGGCCGCAAAAGAAGCCGTGAAGAAATTCTAGGATTTTTATCAGTCAAATGGCATTGCATGTTGTAAAAAAAAACATTGCATCTGCATATTTATTTTCAGTCTTGCATATTGTACTCAAGAAAAAAAAAGAAAAAGAAAAAGAAAAAAATACCCCCCCACACACACACCTACACTGCACATGCACATACTCACCCCCAACCCCCTGTATATTTCACTCTCTCCCTCTCTCTCTCTATCTCTCTCTCTCTCTCTCTCTCTGTATATCTATTCTTCAAGAACCCCCTCCCCCTCACCCTTGTACCATAGACATCCCCCCTAAACACAGACCTTACTTCGGCTAGTTGTAGCCTAAGTATAGGGGGGACCTGCCTATTCATTCCTCCCTCGTTCGGTCTTCTTGTGCTTAGGCTGATTTTGGCCTAAGTATAGGGGGACCCTTCTCCTTAGTTCCGCTATATCACCCTGTACTTGAACCGAGACTTGGCTTCATGGCACTTGTGCTATGAGGACATAGCAAATTTTAAGTATAGGGGGGTATACCGTATATTATTGTATATTACTTTAGCCTTAGCTCGCGTTTTTAAAACTTTTTTAAAATTTTATTTTTCGGGCTGGGTTTTGGTAACCTTGGGAACTGAGTAAAAACCTGTAAAAATTAAAATTGAGGGATTAATATTTGTAAATAACCCTTTTTCAAAAGGAAAAAATTGAAAAATTAAAAATGTTTTTCGGAATTTGGCTCTGACTACTAGGCTTAGTAGACATTTTCAGTGAGGGAACCTCGGTCTCCCTTAGCAGAGTGGGTGGTTTAAAGGACACCGCATATGGCACCGTCCTTAAGGATCACGGGTCTCAACCCGCACTTACACCCATACTGGCTGAGAGTGGATACTTTATTTACTTGAGCCTGGGTCAGTCATTGTCTCTCCGACGAAAAAAAAACTTTAAAACCCATAAAAATCTGCAAAAATCAAAAATCACACAAAAATTCCCTGACCTAAGGAGTTGGTGTATTCCTGACACATTCACACTCACTCAAGGCTTGAGGATTTTGAGGACACTGGATTTCTGTGATTCTTAAGAGTCTGAGTTAACATGCCATAGTCATTAGGGTTTTAAAGGACTTAAAATATCCACACTCCTCTGGTTTGAAAGATTTGAGTGCTATATTGCACTCTTCATCTCTACCTTCAAGAAAATATGATCAGCACAGTCACTTCCACAACTGCATGATTGATGAGCTGAGTTGAGATATCACCTGAGGAACTAGGACCAGAGATTTGAGTTTTAAACCGATCTAATGATATTCGAGGATGGGATAAAGTTAATGAAGGCTTTAAAAAACCTGAGTGTCAGCAAACCCCTAGCCAGTATGTGAACAAGATTCATATGCTATCTCGTTGATATTTACCTAAAAGTGCCAGTGTGTGATGAAACTTAAAGGAATTTGTTGATCAGTGTGCGCCAATCTCTTGGTAAAAGCAGTGGAGCTAGCCAACAAAAGAAATGAAATGTCAAAGAAAAGCTCTAAATCCAAAGTAAAATTCCAAATGAGCTTCCACCAATGGCGAGCGCTCCCAAACATTTTCAAAGTGTCCACTTGGACCAAGCGCTAATTAGGACCAGAGTCGGGCTGACACCGAAAAAGGGCTCTGCATCGTAAATGCTACAAGTCTGGGTGTCGAAGGTAATCTTAGATACTCAAAAGAGACACTCCCCGGTGTATTCCCAGAAAAACAAGTGCAGACGACTCCAACTCTCTTGACGGACACACTGATCAACAAAATAATAATATACATGTGTTTGAGTAAAAAGGCACTCGAGAGGCCCCTTGTTCCAATGTGAGGGTGAGAAAATTAGACACAATCCCAGTACCTCCATCATCTGACCGTCCATCAACATTCGAAGTCTACAAACTAATGAGACGGGTGGACTGAAGCAAGAACCTACTTATTTCCCCTATATTGGGATA